>LR990082.1:2500-528426 GCA_905147235.1 Erynnis tages | reverse complement strand
TAGTGAAGTTAGAGCTTGTTGGAGCTGTACCCTTAGTCTGAGTTTTAGCAGTTCCGAAACGAAACGCACACACACACAGCTTACCAGACAAAAATGCAGTGTAATAACCAACAGAGGAAAAAGATTTTAGAAGACTTAAAAAATTAATAAAGCATTAGATAAATCATCACAAAAATTGCTTTATTTTTAATTAACACTCTTTCAATGTTTAATAATATTAATGAAACATAATAACCGTGAATTGGCCGTAATGCACTGTAAAATTTCGAACTCATATTATCCCGCAGGTAATAAATATTTGTTAGTATAGGTAATAATGTCTAACGATAAGTATTCATATCTTTCACTCCATACAAAAATTTGATTTTAAATTTTTTAACTCCTCTAAAAATCTTTTACCTCTATTTGTTATTACACTGTGGACTCCTGTGTAGTAAGCTGTGTATGATTTACGTATCTATCCGAAACGAAACGCACAAACGTTTCGTTTCTGTATCGCTAAAACTCAGACTAAGGGTACTGCTTAATATTGGCAGCGCGAGCTGTCAGCCAGCGAGGGAGAGCTCTCTCCGGCAGCGGATATTGCAGCCGCAGTTCGAGTACGTGACTCGCGTCGAGCGGGCTCTCGCTAAATGGGCTAGGGTTTCTTTACGCTTCATATAAGAAACTGCTGAAAGTTAGGTGAGCAGTGGATCCACCACTGCTATTTTACAGGAATAAGACGGGTGACTCAAAAATGGTTAATTCACGGTGGATTTATTAGTATACTTGACCAGTACTATACTCAATACTTGATCTTTGAGCTGCATGTTGTTGCTGGGAGTTATGTTCATCTAATCAGGAGTAAGGGTGCTGTCATGTATTGACTAAATTTCCATCAGAAGGGACGGATTCTCGTCCAGGGTCCAGTTTGGCACTAGGAGATCTCCCACTAGCCTTGGGAGTGGACTTACTCCGATTACGTTGTGTTGGATTTTTTAGAAAACTTTGATAGTGTGTGATAGTGTGATAGTGTGTGTCGTTCGTTTTGATAAAACTTTTAATAAAATAAAATGAAGCCTTCTGTACTATTGTAGCTTTCACGCGATCAAAATGAACGCCCTATTTTACACCCTATATTCACTTACTGATGGCGAATGACATTATTAATGCAAAATGTAAAATATCGTATGTTAACGTCACAAAATTGACTTTAGTTTTAACGATAGCGCCTACTTGTTCCATGAATATTATTTCGGCTGCAATTCAATTCGCACATCGAATGCGCTTAACAAATATTACTTCATTACAATACCTAAACGTAATTTTCATATTCATTTCGAAATCATGAATGAACAAATGTAATTAAACATTTTTTAAATTAAGCTTTTTTATTTTTTTACTGTCCCCAGAAACTGCCAGAAATCCCTTTCATTAGATACCCATACATTGGCAGTGCAAAAAAGAACTGCTTACTAGTTCTATCTTGGGGCAGTCGCCATGCTGGATTTGGAAAGACGTCACTTAAATATGTATGCAAAAATTCATCTCAATCGGATACAGATCCCTGCTCTAAATTGGAGTTTTTTCTAATTTGATTTTTTATTTTTAGTTTAAATTTGATTTGACCCGAGTGTACTCATACATTTTGTATTATTTTGTTTGTACAAACCTTGCAAGTTGCATAGTTTTTAAAAAAAGTAAAAAATCATAAACAAGGTAGTTTCAATTTAAGTAACTTGAATACTAAACACGTAAGGGTAGCTCCACGAAGGTAATTTCGTAGTTACCTGCCGGAGCAAAGCATCGTTGCATTCCAACATTGTTGCTAAGTTGCTCCGACAGGCTGAGCCCGTACGTTTCGGACATTTAACTTTATAACCTAACCGGTAACTACACGTGCCTTGTAGCGAGTCCTTAGTATTTGTGTTTCGAGATCTCCTACCAATGCACTGAGCGACAGAATATTTGTGCGACAAACGTCAAATAGAGGTATTATAGTAGAGCGGGAAGCCAGGCTTCCAACTGTCCTTCGGTTAAAAAGAGAGAGAAGATTGCGGTACCTTCTCTTCTCGCTCATGTGCAATTATAAGTGCGATAAATAATTTTAGGTATTAAAATTGTTTATGCGCATGCGCGAAGTTCTTTAATGCGCATGCGTTAGTAGAGAGACAGATACGGCACCATAGTTTTCTTTTCTTATCTTGTCTTTTCTTTTTTTTTTCTTTTTTATCTTTTCTTATTTTTCTTTTCTTTTCTTTTCTTTTCTTTTCTTTTCTTTTCTTTTCTTTTCTTTTCTTTTCTTTTCTTTTCTTTTCTTTTCTTTTCTTTTCTTTTCTTTTCTTTTCTTTTCTTTTCTTTTCTTTTCTTTTCTTTTCTTTTCTTTTCTTTTCTTTTCTTTTCTTTTCTTTTCTTTTCTTTTCTTTTCTTTTCTTTTCTTTTCTTTTCTTTTCTTTTCTTTTCTTTTCTTTTCTTTTCTTTTCTTTTCTTTTCTTTTCTTTTCTTTTCTTTTCTTTTCTTTTCTTTTCTTTTCTTTTCTTTTCTTTTCTTTTCTTTTCTTTTCTTTTCTTTTCTTTTCTTTTCTTTTCTTTTCTTTTCTTTTCTTTTCTTTTCTTTTCTTTTCTTTTCTTTTCTTTTCTTTTCTTTTCTTTACTATTCATGTCATTAGGTTCATTTTTAACTCGATCATACAACTATCATGTTATAATATGTATACGTTTACTTATGCTTGACACAGTAATGTTACTCTATACCACGCTGCTTTAGAACATCCAATTAGAAGTTGCAACGCATTTACGTAGTCAAACCACAGTCAAGTCGTAACTG
This sequence comes from Erynnis tages, assembly GCA_905147235.1. Classification (NCBI taxonomy): domain Eukaryota; kingdom Metazoa; phylum Arthropoda; class Insecta; order Lepidoptera; family Hesperiidae; genus Erynnis; species Erynnis tages. The sequence continues at coordinate 525,621 of LR990082.1, read as the reverse complement.
CGCACGTCGTAACTTTCGGCGCAAGTTTGAACAATCTGACGTGAGTTGCGCCAGACAGAACAACCTGCACCTGTGTTGAGGCACACAACAGTCGTGAAAACTTCTGTTTGGACTAATTTAACACTTTACATGGAAACACCATGATCAACAATTCAGCTCTTCATTGTCCACTGGATAAGGGCTTCCCCTAAATGACGCCACTCCGGTCCTGGACCCTTTGAATCTAACGGTTGTCGCTGTCTCCTTCAGGTCAATAGACCACCTGGTCGGAAGGAGGCCTGTACTCCTTACGTGTAAACATAAATAGACAAAATAGTTAAACATGAGTATGAGTACATGTGACTCACTGGACAGCTAATTGGTTGAGATTTTTACAGAAAAACCAGGCAAAAAGGCAGACGGGCAATCAAGGTCAGAGCAAGCAATGTGTTGTATCTATCGTATCTTTATAATAGGTTAGTAGGTAAGTGTGAACGGATTCAACTAAGTAATAAGTTTAATTCTCACTGTTATAATAGGTACGTATCTTACTTTAGTTCCACAAACTTGAACCGAAACTAGTTTAGCCACGAAATTATAATTATGTCTTAATTTTGTAAAGTAACATTAAACGTGGCTTCTAGTTATGATTTACAATAACACATGCGAATAAACTTTGTTCGAAGCGTGATTTATTCCTACTGTGTTCGGAGCGAAGGAATTATTGTTTAGAAACTCAAACTCTACGTTCAAAGTTTCCGTCTATTTTATACGTTGTTTGAATGTGCGATCACACATTCGTTACACAGTTACGCCCAAAATTTACAGTAAATGTAATTTAATGAAACAATGAGTAATTCAACCGCAGTAAATTATTTTATATGAATTACACATACACACTCGTTGTGTGTGTGCGTGTTGAATTCTAAGTTATTTGTTTAATTTCTATTTCAGTCTCTTTAAACACCAGAAATCTTGAACGGAAATTTATCACACCGTCAGTACCACATTGATTAATTTGTAGGCACACTCTTACATTTGTGGGAATACTACACATACAATTCGCAGATAATTGACGCTCAAAATTCCATGATATCATTCAATAGTATGGAATACGTCATTAACGCTCGCAATAAACTGCTAATCGAATGGCTAGTTGAGCATTAAGCTGATGCGATTATGTATTGTTGAAGCCGCTTATTGGATGGCTGCGTCCATTGTGGAATACGATTATGGATTGGATTATGAGACATAACATGAGATACTGTCTGCGAAATGGTTATTTTTTTAGAATATTTTCTATCTATATTTACTCGTAAGAAGTAAAAAAGCATTCCTTTAAATCACTTCTCTGTTCCGCGAATCATATTGATTCAAACCCATTGTTTAACTATTGTGTCTAATGATTTGACAGGAAAAAAATAATTTAGAAAAATTAAACCGACATCAAAAAAGTAAAAATTGTGCAGTTCTGAGAATATTACATACATACGTGTCGAATTGATAACACACTAGACAACAACACAACACACCCAGACCAGAAACAGAAACTCAAGTTCATCATTCAAATCTCTGCTCTGCTGGGAATCGAACCCAGGACCCTCCGCGCAGCGCACCGGTGTCTTAACCACTGCGCCAGTTGGGTCGTCGTTTTTTGAAATCGGTAATTATAAAAAGGGCATCGCACTAGCGAACCCGGTCCCTTGTTGTTCGAATCTTAGGCAACGGCGGTTTTTTCCTTTCAGTGGCTGAGACCGGGCATGTAGTGTTACACTACTAACGGCCGCACTCAGAGACGTCATTCAACGTAATGTTCATTAACAAACAAATAAAATCGTCTTTATTCGTATTGTCATAAGTTTCATCGTTATTTTCAGAATGAACGTCTCTGAGTACGGCAGAAAGGGATGTTTTCAGCATTTAAAATGAATTAGAATGAATAGGTAAGATATATTACCTGTGAATGTATGAATTCACAGGTAATTGGCTGTTGAATGATTCAATAATATGGAACACGTCAATAACACTCGCAATAAACTGCTAATCGAATGGCTAGTTGAGCATTAAGCTGATGCGATTATGTATTGTTGAAGCCGCTTATTGGATGGCTGCGTCCATTGTGGAATACGATTATGGATTGGATTATGTGACATATAATTCTACGACTGGGATGTCGTCACCAATGTTTTCAGTTTTATATATTTCTTATTTGATGGGTTATACCGTATTTTATTGCGACAAAGTAATAATTGCGTATTTTTGTATTTTATTGTCTCGAAGTATGTGTGTGTGCGTGTGTGATTGGAGAATATTGTGTTACCGTTCAACCGTTATAACTGAATGTTTGTTTTTGGAGACCAATGACCGTATTTTTTGTGAATACCTTTTTTGTGGCAAAATAAAATAAAAACTATTTGTGTGTGTGTATGTGTGTGTGTTTTAGAACATATACATTGCGATCCAACCAAACAGAACAATCGGATAATACTGAGGACAGAATAGATTACGAAAGTTCGTAACCGATCGTAGCCGAATATAGCATAACTGCATTTGGGCAAAGTTAATTTCGTCTTGAGATGCACTCTGACGATGTTTGCTGTATGCCCTCTCACTGGTATAACCAAGTTCTTATTGGCTGACATACTGTATGTATGTATGTATAGATATCTTTGTCCTAGCATATCTCCGAAACTAATTGACGGATCGCGTTCGTTCTTTTTTGTTTGTTTGCATTATATTCAATTTAGGGAATGGTAAAAGTTTTATCAAAATCTGTCTAGTAGTTTCTGCGATATGGACTTAAAACTAAAAATTACGAAAAAAAAAAATTAAAAGAATTAAACCGACATCAAAAAAGTATGAAATAAAATTTGTTACATAGGTACTTTAGACCTACTATTTTTTGAGGTTGGTGCCAAAATTTAATAATAAAAACAAAATACTGGATACTAAAGACACCAACCTCAAAACATAGTAGGCCTAAAGTATGTAACCAATTTTATTTCCTACTTTTAGATGTCGGTTTTTTTTTAATTATTCTTTTTTCTTTTTCCCATCCCTCTCACCTCAATACTTTGACTGAATTGTTTGTTTGTAGAAAGTATATATCTCTTAGCTTTTGTGGTCGTTGGTTGAAATATCACTTTAAGTCTATCACTTTAATTTTAGTCAATTATTATTGTCAATTATTATTAGTTTTTAGTCAATTATTATTGTCAACTATTATTAGTTTTTATTCAATTATTATTGTGAGTATAATATCATAGTGACCACTTAGATCTGTACGACAATAGTCATTGTAACGATAGCGGCAATTTGCTGTAGCATACATCTCCAAGCTAGTGTCTATTAGCAACTACATCCAGTGGTGTGTGTTGCGCGATTGCGTAATTATGCAAGTTGCATCGGTTCACGTGTTAGTGATATTTATTAGGTTTAGTTCTAAATACATAAATAAATGGGCCTATGATCAGTTGGGAAATATACATAGAAATTTAGACTGGCTTACCTTATTAATTATATTACTACTTATTATCCTTTTCTAAATATCTTTCTTCACTCGAAAGAAGATTATATTTTTATAGTGTCCGGTTCGTTACAGATTTTTTATAAACAGGTCAAACCGTAGAAGCTTTGGTAATTTAGAAGCTCTACGATCTGAGTCTGTGGACACTAAAGATACAAACCAAATATCTCGGCCCTGTTTTAGAATTGGCACGATCTAATGATGACCAAACGATTTCTACGTCTGTGGTAGATAAAAACAATATGGCAATGGCCAAATTTCCTATATCTACATTAACGGATAACCATAAAATAAGACCCGCAGCACACTAGTTAAACATATAATAATAGGACATAAACCAGACACCGCGCAGCTTTTAGCGTAATGACGGCGAGTAAAAACTAAATAACGCCGGACGTGTGCGCCGCCCTAAGTGGAATTTATGCCGCCCACGAGATATATATGAAGCAAAGTTTGGTCGCGTTACTTTAAGGTCTTAATACGAACTTTAATGACCGGGTCAACTGCACCTAAGGTGCATACTGTGTGGTTTTAGTTTTATAATCACACTAGCTGACCCGGTAGGCTTCACTCTGCGAAATAAAGGAGTTTCATACAACTTTAAAAAGTAGCTTATGACACGATCCGGACAGTTAAATATATCCGCATAAAGAATCATACAAATTCAATGCAATGTTTCGACCTGAAAGAAGAATAAACAAACGTGTTAAAAATACCAGCCCTACTAAATATTAGATCTTTGCCCAAAAAAATCTTTGTGAGTGAAAGCAGAACAAACAATTTTTTTTCGTAGTGATCGCGTTTCTAATGAATGTAGTTATCATACTATTATTATACAAAAATAATAATTCAAATCCGACTAGTGAATAAAAGAGAATGTTCAAAGTCTTCAGCTCTTTTTAATAAGCACCTAACGTTGATTATATTAGAGTTATAGACAGCGGTGATAGCCCAGTGGCTTAGAATTCTACCTCGAATCCGGGTTCGAATCCCAGTGGCACGCCAATGACTTTGTAAAAAAAGTTATGTGCGATTTACAAAATTAAATATCACCTGCTGTTACGGTGAAGGAAAGCATCGTGAGGAAACCTGCATGCCTGAGAGTTCACAAAAAAAATGTTCTCAAAGGCATGTGAAGTCCACCAACCCGCAGTAGGCCAGCGTGGTGGACTAAGGCCTACATCCCTCTCATTGTGAGAGGAGACCCGACCCTGTAGTGGGTCATTAATGGGTTAAAACAACAAAGGTTGAGCTTCATTCCATTTCAAAAAAGAACTTCGTTAGTTCTAGTGAAAGCAAATAAAATTACTAGTTACATAAAAAAATAAACATTAACATAAAAAATATACCTCGAAATGAAAACAAAGTTCTCATAACTAAGTTACTTTTAAGGTACTTTTGAACTAATTCAGAAATATGTAAGCCCAGGGAACGTTAGTCCTAACACGAGTCGTGCATTAGTGAGCGTGTGAGAGCGATGCCGGCGCTTTGTAAGTGTCTAACTTTTAGAGATTCAAGCTCTCAGAACCATCTCGCGAAATGGAAATTAACTAAGCACCACCTGAATATGAGGAGCGAAAGGCTGAGTCTTGATTTAAATGAAAGCCTCTTAAAGTTTGTGTATTTCTAAAGTTCTGAACTAGAGATGTACTTACATTTTTGTTTACATTTCATACCTAATAAGGGTTAAAAAAATACAGATTATCTGTTTAAATAGATTGGTAAAGAGATGGAACGCCAGAAAATGATTTGAAATCAGATATATAATTTTACCAGGATTTTCTGTATCGTGTGTGTCAAAGACATACACACCGTTCTCAACCACTGCGCCATTTGTCTTCAGATTGATATAATATAGATTTTTATTAAATAGGCACTTCAGAGTTTACATACCTACCTACAAGCAGGAACCATTTGCTGAAATAGCTAGACTTTACAAGGTGAGTAAAGTATAGCTATTTTTTACTTTTTCTCTTTATATTCTCAGAAGAATCCAATATAGTAAAAGGAAATATAGCGGGAAGTTCTAGTACACTTCGCAGGTGTTACGTACCGAGAATATGGACCAATACGGAAATTAAATTAAATTTTCTTTGACTTTCTAACAGAAAGTCGTGGGGAAAAATTGAAATATTTTACCCTGTTTCGCAAATAAGCTTTCAGGGGAGATAAACTGAAATAAAGTGAGCTTGTCTAATAAAAAACAAAATTAAATATCGGTTTAGCTATTAAGGTTTTTTAAAATACAAAGATTATATCCAAACTAGTTTTACACTAAATCATTATAATTTTATAATTAGAATTTATAACATTATATTATTATTCTAGTTACAAAAATATTTAGCCCTGTATCACACGGCACACAAACATGATTTAGTTGGTTATATTATTATTATCAAAATATTTATTTTATTTCATGAATAAAACATCAGTACCTACCTATAAAATACCAAAATCACCAGTACGAATATCATTAGTAGTTTTAACTCTTCAGAAACTATTTTCTTTAAGTAATGATTATTATACACTAAGTAAAAGCATCCTGATATTTCCACTTCGCTTTCCATTTTGTCAGTGTTCCGTGCACATGGCCAACGGAACCTTTAGCTACTCGTATTGTTACACAACATTTCTAGATTAGAAAATTCTATTAGGTGTATGCTAAAAAAATCCAAGGTCAAAGTGGGCCTGGAAGGAGACGTACCTCATGGCTCAAAAATCTTCGGACCTGGTTCAACATGAGCACCAGATCACTGTTTCGTGCAGCGGTCTCAAAAATAAAGATAGCCAGAATGATAGCCAACCTCCGGTAGGAGACGGCACCGCAAGAAGAAGATGCTAAAATGATTCCTTAGATCACTATGAAATCTGTATTTTATTGTATCTGTATTGACATGGGCAATGTCAGGCTTTGATAGAGAACTATTTTTGCAACTTTTTTCAAAGTAATCCATTAGTTAGCACTGCGAAAAGGAATTGGGTATAAGATCATCCAAGTTCTGTGGTAATATCGTATAAGGCGGATACCAATAAGGCGGAAAACATATTCGACTAAATCATTACACTATTATTTGGTTTATTTTTTATAGGTACTATTATTTTATCTATTTTTTTTTCTTTTGTCAGCTACGTGGTCTAGGTCCCATCTCACATATACAAATTCTCACGTACATGTTCGAAAAAAGTCGTTTGGGTTATTCCAAATTATACACATAAGATACGAGTTGAGACGTTATTTTATTAAAATTAAAATGCCGAATTAATTAAATTGGAAAAATTATCAAGAACTTTCCTCGTGCAGCCCCTAAAAACTTGTCACCAACTTTCTGTCGTCACGGAACTTCAAAGCTTTGGATCCATTCGCGGAAACCGATTTTTTTGTCTAACTATGCAGAGAAGAAACTTAGGGAAAATTCCCTGCACCAACATTTTTCTTCTCATTAAGTAGTTTCAAAGTTTAAAGTAAACTTTAAAAAGCGTTTTAGAAGCGCTTAATTCAATTTTCATTTTGGAGAGTTTTAAGTGGCCTAGTTTTCAATGTAGGGAGAGGGTGTTCTTGCAACTTTTGTTTTCACGTTGCGCCTGTAGTTATGCCTTATGATTTCTTTTGATGGATTCAATAGTAGCAGATGGCATTCAGGCTTTAAAATATTATTAATATTATACGTTGTCGAGCGGCGAGTTGCTTGTTTGTCAGTAACCCATTAATGACCCACTACAGGGTCGGGTCTCCTCTCACAATGTGAGGGATGTAGGCCTTAGTCCACCACGCTGGCCTAATGCGGGTTGGTGGACTTCACATGCCTTTGAGAACATTTTTTGAAATCTTAGGCATACAAGTTTCCTCACGATGTTTTCCTTCACCGTAACAGCGGGTGATATTTGATTTTTATAAAGCGCACATAACTTTTTTTACAAAGTCGTTGGTGCTTTCCACTGGGATTCGAACCCGGACCCCTCGATTAAGAGGTCGAATTCTCAGCCACTGGGCTATCACCGCTGTCTTGTTGTCAGTTGCTTGTTTATAATGCCATTAAGGCCACCTGATCCATAAAAATTGATATAATAGCAGCTCCCTGCAAAATAAAGGCGTCCTATAGACTACTCGTATCAGTGCTTACAGCTGGAAACCTCAGCGGTAGTCATTCAAAGGGCCTAGGTCCGGACTGAGTGACGTCGATCAGGGAAGGCCCATGTCCAGCAGTGGACAACGAAGGGCTGAAACTCAAACTCAAACTCAAAAGCTTTTATTCATTATTAGGTACAATTTGTGCACACTTAATGAAAGTCATACAGATAAATTATACATTGTACATTCATCCGCTTTGATCGCCCCTCAGGCAAAACGTAGACTGGGAGAAAAAAGCGGGCGGAAAAAAACTCCCAGCACTCTTTTAAAAGTAAATAAAACTTAGTCTATAATGCAGTATGGCTAGGTCTAATAAAGGAACACACGTGACAGCAATCGTGTGTGTCAATATCGCCCCATTGCCATCCGCTCACAAATAAATATTGTTACATAGTGTATAGAAATAGCCTATAGTGAAGTTATTCAATCCCACTTAATGAAAGTCATACAGATAAATTATACATTGTACATTCATCCGCTTTGATCGCCCCTCAGGCAAAACGTAGACTGGGAGAAAAAAGCGGGCGGAAAAAAACTCCCAGCACTCTTTTAAAAGTAAATAAAACTTAGTCTATAATGCAGTATGGCTAGGTCTAATAAAGGAACACACGTGACAGCAATCGTGTGTGTCAATATCGCCCCATTGCCATCCGCTCACAAATAAATATTGTTACATAGTGTATAGAAATAGCCTATAGTGAAGTTATTCAATCCCACGCTTTCTTATCTTCTAAATAGTCCTTAGTTTCATAATAGGCCTTTCGGCACAGGACTGATTTGATAGTTTGTTTAAATTTGTGAAAAGGCAGGGATTGAATTTGTATTGGAATTTTATTATATATTCTCACGGACATTCCCATAAATGACCGGCTTTTTTTATGAAGCCGACATTTTGGAAATACAAGTTTGTGGACATTCCTGGTTACAATACAATTAGTTTTGTGTAAGTCCTTAAATGTTATAAACTTGCTCTTATTTTTATAAACATACATAATGTTTTCATAAATATATTGCGATGCAAGAGTAAGTATATTTATTTCTTTGAATTTGTCTCTAAGAGATTCTCTATTCCCAAGTCTATATATTGCGCGAATAGCCCTCTTCTGCAGTACAAAGACAGTTTGTATATTTGCTGCATTTCCCCACAGTAAGATGCCGTAAGACATAATACTGTGGAAGTAACTAAAGTAAACCAATCTAGCAGTGTTTACATCGGTAAGAGATCTTATTTTCCTAACTGCAAAGACCGCAGAGCTAAGTCTATTCGCCAACTTACAAATATGGGGTCCCCATTGTAATTTAGAATCAACAGTGATTCCAAGAAAACAAGCCGTGTCCACAAAATTCAGTTCTTGACCATTAAGTATTGGTTTAGTATCAACATGCTTTACATTAGGTGGCGAAAATTTAATACAATTAGTCTTTTTACTATTCAATAATAAATTATTAGCATTAAACCAATGAACAACAGTAGAGAGAGCATTGTTCACATCGTCATAACTATTTTCTGATCTGGTAACTTTAAAAATTAAGGAAGTGTCATCTGCAAACAATACTATCTCATGTCTTTTCTCTACCAGGTGAGGTAGATCGTTAATATAGATTAAAAAAAGGAATGGGCCGAGAATCGAGCCCTGAGGAACACCCATTTTGACCATTGACCCAGACGAACGTTTACCATTTACCTCAACCCTCTGAGTCCTATCATTTAGATACGAGATCAGAAGCCTGAGGGCGTTATCGTGAATGCCATAGTGACTAAGTTTCCTGATTAAGGTTTCGTGATGGACACAATTAAAAGCTTTGGATAGATCACAAAACACACCTAAAGCGTCGTGTGAATCCTCCCAAGCATCAATAATATTCTTGAAAAGCTCCACACCTGCATCAGTCGTAGAGCGACCCCGAGTAAATCCAAACTGTTTATTGTGTAAAAGCTTATTATTGGTGAAATATGTTAGGAGTTGATTTAAAATAATTTTCTCAAATATTTTGCTACAAGTTGGAAGCACTGATATTGGTCTAAAATTGGTGGGGTCGGTAGTGCTGCCAGACTTAAATAAAGGTATAACCTTACTTTGTTTCATTAGATCAGGAAACTCACCACTCTCAATACAATTATTAAATATTATAGCTAGATGGGGTGCCATTACATCAATGATGGATTTAAATAATTTTACAGAAATGCCCCAAAGATCGGCAGTGTTCTTAACTTCTATTGTCTTAAATATTTTTACAATATCAATGTCGTCTATGGGTCGAAAAGTAAAAGTACTCTTGCATTCGCTTACATTTTGTTTCAGCAATGATTCGGCTACGTCGGGAGACGAGCAAAGCGACTTAGTAACGGAGACTGGAATGTTGCTGAAGTATTTTTCAAACTCTGATGCAACATGTTCATCTGACTCCACAGAGACATCGTTAATAACAAGTTTGTATTCACAACTGTGGGTCTTAGCTCTTCCAGTCTCGTTATTGATGATATTCCAAGTCGCTTTTATTTTGTTACTGCTCGAGTTAATTTTATTCCAAATATACAGAGACTGAGCTGCTAAGCAAACTCTTTTAAATATTTTGGAATAATTTCTAACATGATTTAAGAAGGGCTTACTACGATTATACGACATCTCGTGATAAAGATCATATAGTTTAAGCCTACTTCTGTGTATTCCCGGTGTCGCCCAATCACTGAAAGATTTACAATGCTTCGGAGAGATAGTTTTTGGTGTGAAGACAGCGTTATAGGATTTATTAATATGATTACACAATGAGCCGTATTGAATGTTTACACTAGCGTTTGACAGTAACGGCATTTTATTGATAATGTTATTTCTAAATCTCTCCATGCGCATGCGAAAGGAAGGAAAAACTGTCTGTGACCTACTAATGACCCACTGCAAGGTTGGTTCCTCCAACAATGAGAATGTACGCCTTAGTCCATCACGCTGCCCTGGAAAAAATTCTGCCCTAAAATGCTCTAAAATTCTGTGATGTAAGCAGACTAGTTTACCTCATATTGCATGCTGCCTTGACCCCCGTTTTACGGAACCGGCGCCGGCTCAAAAGCCTCCCGCCGGGAACACGCGATCTGGCTGTATTATACACTTAATGAAATTATTTATTGAAATAAACTTTACAATAAGTTAGATTATATCTTAATCTTGATTTAAAGCGAGTTTACGTATAATGGTAGGTGAAGTACTCAATATTGTCGTAAGGTATTTGGTGAGAAAGTATTCATTATCTTCGGATTATTATTTTGCTGCGGTATTTTGCTGTGATGCTAGAAATTTCTTGTATTGTTGTTCTAAAAGCGAAAGAATGTTTTGTTTGAATACAATAGATGTAGGTAGGCTAATTACGTCTTTGTACCAATGTTTTTGTAAAAAAAATGTAGATAATAAAGGCGTCACAGCTATTTGATGTTTTATTATATTCTGTGGAATTGATTTTTGAATGATACGTGAGTATCGTTTACTATTTAAATGAATTTGTGGAGATTATTTAGGTTTAAAATATTCTTTCTTTTTTTAATGAACTGCGTCGTCAAGTTTATGGTGCTGTAAATAAAATACATCAGAGATCTTGTGTTTATTTTTATGACAGTAGCAGTGACAAAATATTTTCCTACGAGACTTACATATACGACTTACAAGACTTACGAGCTTAGTTCCATAAGTTCTTTAAAACGTTAAACCCATATTTCTGTGTTACTCTTACAAACGCCTCGCAGAATGGAGCACCTACTTAGCTCGACACTAGGGATGCCCATCACGATACGATAATTATATCGTAATATCGATACAACACGATACGAGATGTTTCGATATATCGTATCATTTTGAAATATCGTATCGTATCAAACTACGACAATTTTTTGCTTTTTGCTTTAATAACTTGAAATATTTATTACATCATAACGAAATGATGCTAAATTGTGTCATTGAATATTTTGTTACTCTTGATAAATTCTTAATAAGAATAAAAATTTTCTCGTATTAATATTAAAGAATACCATAAAAATACCCGTTTTCATTAAAAACACTAATTAAATCGCAAATTTCGAAAAATCTATGAAATAGCATACGATATGATAATATATCGATACAAAGGGAAGTGATATTTTCGCGTATGGATACAAAGGAATACGATACAGTTACCATGCGATATATCGATGCAACTCATCTTTTTCATCCCTACTCCACAGGCACGTGCATCGCTTAAACGAGTGTTCCCGACTGCATTATGTTATTATTTACGTGGGGCGACACTCTTCCGGACACATGAAATATTACCCCGCCGCTCTCTATTGCGAGGCTGCTTATACTGCACGGGACCGATACGTGACCGACACGTAACGGGAAGTAAGATTGATATAGGAATGGTTGAAACAAAAAGTTAAACCTAATAGTATCCAACCCGTGAGTAAACCACTAAAGAACCTAAATAAGAGAAGAAAAGAAAAACGGTTAGTTGCAGAAATAGATAAAGAGTTGTTACAAAATTATTTTAACTTATGAATATAAATGTGTGATAGATTCTTCCAGTCTCTTATTTGGGTGGTATATTGGGTGAAAATAAAATATGTATTTGATACTAGTTTAAAATTTCATTTACCGTAAGGGGAAAATATATCGGAAGGTACTCAAACTCAAACTCAAAAGCTTTTATTCATTATTAGGTACAATTTGTGCACACTTAATGAAAGTCATACAGATAAATTATACATTCTACATTCATCCGCTTTGATCGCCCCTCAGGCAAAACGTAGACTGGGAGAAAAAAGCGGGCGAAAAAAAACTCCCAGCACTCTTTTAAAAGTAAATAAAACTTAGTCTATAATGCAGTATGGCTAGGTCCAATAAAGGAACACACGTGACAGCTATCGTGTGTGTCAATATCGCCCCATTGCCATCCGCTCACAAATAAATATTGTTACATAGTGTATAGAAATAGCCTATAGTGAAGTTATTCAATCCCACGCTTTCTTATCTTCTAAATAGTCCTTAGTTTCATAATAGGCCTTTCGGCACAGGACTGATTTGATAGTTTGTTTAAATTTGTGAAAAGGCAGGGATTGATGTACATTTAGCTATCTAGGGTATTTAATCGTATCTCACATAAATTATTTATTTACTTTTTTAATTAAGTTAATTCAAAAGTCGTAAGCTTTAAAGGATTTATACAGTAACAATACCTCCATTTGCGGGGATAAATGACAATTGTATTCGTGCGTGCACTCTCCACGAGATGAATCACGCTGTGCGATTGAACGTTTCATTACGCTAGCCACTTCTGACAGAGTTGTTTATCGATATGGTATGTGTATCTATAACAAAACCTGTCAGAAGTTGTCGATACGATACGAGTATCGATAACCAACTCTACCATAATTGTTACCATGTACATGATATTTGTGGTGATAGTCCAGTGGCTAAAAATTCGGTTTCTAACTCGAGGGGTCCGGGTTCGAATCCTAGTGGCATGCACCAATAACTTTCTCTAAAAAGTTTTTTTTGTGTGCTTTATAAAATTAAATACCACTTGCTGTTATTGGGAAAAAATTGCGAGAAAACCTGCATGCCTGAAAGTTCACAAAAAAATCTGAGGGGCATGTGAAGTCCACCAACCCGCATTAAGTCAGCGTGGTGGTCTACTGCATACATCAATCTCATTATGAGAGGTGACCCAACCCTGCATTGGGTCATTAATGAGTTTCCAGAACATGATAATTTCGAGTTAGATAATCGAATTTTTCGTTCCTTGATTATGTAATTATAATTTCGCTGATTTCAAAATCAAATGCAAAAATTAAAGGATGCTATTATGGAACAATAAGTATACCTAAAATACAATATCTATTTACTGTAGTTTTAAGTTAACTTTATATAACTTCATGGCGAGATTTGAAACATAAACATTGTACGTTAATTAATTTAGTTTTAAACATCTCTAAATGAAATTGAAACAAAATCAACTACTGCATAAAACAAAGCTGGTTTGGAATCAAAGTGTTGCGGCGGGAAGTAATCTATCGTTAGGCCGCATCTCCGCTGATTCACTGCGACGCAATGTATGCAACTACACAGGGCTATTTTATTTGGTAACAGTGGAGTTTTAGATGAATTTTAGATTACTACGTAAAAGTCTTTTTATTATAGGCTTTTCCCTAGTGGATAATTCGTAGTTGGGGAGATCCCCAATCACTAAATTGGTTGTTGTTTTATCATCTATAAAGCTACAAATTTACTATTTGAAAGAACTTTTCCATTAAAATATATAATAGCCAGTCACACGACAGCGACGCAACGGTTGCAACCTGCTATTTGCTCTGCAATCCCCAGGGAACGTTCCATTTATAGCGTTTCGCCACGATTGTTTTTGTATTACGTGATGATAACATTTATTTTACGTTTTATTTCTAAGAGCGTCGAATTTAGTTTAGTTTAGAACATTCTCGAATATCCTCGAAGGAGTCAGACATTTATTTCAAATATTGTTCCCGTTCCTTTAACATAATTATGATAAACAATTTTTAGTATCAGGTATCACTCATAGTTTAATATTAGTTATATCTTATCTTTTGCAGGTCATTAAAACTTTGCCTGTCCAACAAGTAGATACAATAGTTAAACAATGAGTATATATCACATGGTAGGTTTTGACCAGGTAGACTGAGTCCATCCGTCCAATCCATGTCCAGCAGTGGACTGCCAAGGGCTGAAAGGAAGGAAGGAAGGAAGGAAGACTGAGCATCTGAAGAAGACAGCGGGATACTTTGGATTCAGAGGGCCCAGGGAGGAGGAGTGGAGGAGTGGCGTCGCTTAGGTGAGGCCCATGTCCAGCAATGGACTGCTAATTGCTAAAAGGAAGAAAGGAAAAGAAGGATTTATCACATGTGACTCATGAGTCATCATGGATAGATAAGTGCTTCAAATGTCATACATAGCAGCAACTACATTAACAGCTTAACAATACCAAGTTATAGCTACATTTCAGTGATTTTTTTAATAAGTCGAACTGTTTTGATTTGGTCGAAAGATTAAAAGAATTTCTTTTGTATGACGTTAATATAATCGTAGGTTTTTATCATTTGCGTATCTCGAACGATCTATCAAGTTAAGCGACACGAACCTTGGTCGAACTGAAAGGAAACATAACGTAATGCGATGTTATCATGAGAGTGGGATTTGGAAGAATGGGAAAGTAGACTCGATCCTACTGAAAAAGAAGGCGTGACATGAAGAAGTGACAAAGTAGCCTAACGAATGAAAGTTATAGCTCTCAAAATATGCAAGCTAAAGTGGCATATCTTTCATAGAACCGATAACTTGACCGATTCCGAACCAAGTTCCTTGAATAGCAACCACGTTTTGATATACAGAGAACAGGCCGCTATCCAAGTAGGTGGACTGATGACCTGAAGAAAATAGTGGAAAGACCGAGGACTGAGCGGAGCGGCGTCGATTACCATTGGTTACGTATTCTGGTAATGTTGAGCCTGACGACAAAAGGTTCGTACATACAGATGCATTTAGTAAAAAGCGGTTATTTTTATATTACAAACAGACACTCCAATTTTATTTATTTGTATAGATAACGCAGGCATATTGAAATAAAAAGCCCGCATCTTATAATGCGGATCCCTGGGAATTTAGGGATTATGTAAAAATTCAACTTCAATTTTTAAAACAAATTCCCGTCAAACTATTTCTGTAGTAAAATACTGAATTCCCAGTGATAGACTCGTTGGATGCGAGCCATCTCTCGGGGAGCTTGTTTAAAAATTGGCCTTGCAGACACTTTGCTACTTTGACTTAGTACATGTAGTATGCTTTAACTTTAACATACATGTATTGAAGATGGTTTATTAATGAGTACTTTCCAGGGAAAGGCAACCTTCTTAGTAGGTACACCTACCTGAGATTTCACAAAGGAATGTTCTCAAAGGGGTGTTAAGTGTGTGTGCCCGCAGTAGACCAGCGTGGCAGCTAAGGCCTACATCCCCCTCATAGTATCATCTTTTTAGTAGGTACCTACTATAGATTAAAGCCGCGTTCAGTTTGGACGCGATTTCGTAAGAGTTAAGTCCAAACTAAGCGCGGCCTAAGCATTTAGTATGCTAGAGGTTTGACAGGCAGTCCATATACTTTATTAATTATAAAGTACTTTTCAGGGTATTGCAACCTTCTTGTTTAGCAGGTACCTACTATAGATTAAACTCTTAGCAAGCCAGAGGCAGTCTATAATTATGATTAAGATCATTTTTAAGATAAAAGTATCTTTTATGGTATTATAAGATTATAGCTGCTGTTTATCTACCAGATCTAATTCTATCAAAACCTGCCTACGATTGTACTGTATCTAGAACACGATTGTTTACACTACGAGCCCCAGCGAAAACTTCCATCTAGAAGGAGAATCCCCGGAGATCCCCTCCATTCTCCGAGACGGGGTTTGTGACGCGATCGCGTATTAAATTCATATCTTTATTCTGCATACAACAGTTATTGAGAACGATCGCTTTTGTTGCCAACTTTATGAAGAAAAACTTTATTGTGCTCGTGAATAAAATATTGAGACGAAGATAAAATTGAAGAGGCCATTGCCTCTCGGCGGTTGAATTTATTTTAAAAGTGCGTAAAAAGAGATCTCCTTCAAAATCGGCAACAAACGTACCTACAACTCCCATGGTGTTGTACATGTTAATAGCCAACGGTGACCACTTACCATCAGGTGGTAAATATGAATATGCCAATTTGCTTGTCAAACACACAAAAAAAATTGAAGCGATCAGGGCCCTGATTCTGTACGTTCCAAAAGATTTCGTGCCGATATCGTGTGACAACAAGCCGTACGTCATTTCATGAACTCGGCACGACAAGGAACCTTAACGTATATTCTATAAGGCACACAATAGATTGTCACGATATTTGACTTTTAAGCCTTTTTTCTATCACGGGATAGATGCAAGTGCAAGATACAAAATGCAAGTGATGAAGGGGACATCGCGAGTTTTGAATTTGACATTTTGAGATCTTCAGTTTTGGTCAATATCGATGGCATGTTATGCTTATAAGCGGTTTAAAGTACCGCGGTTTATGTTGTAACTAGTAACCACGTAATACTAGTTCAATCTCCACAAATCCGCTTTGGGTATGTTGGAATATACTCGAGCATTTGTTCATTGTACTGTTATTAAGTAGAATTTTGCCGCAAATAGCTCTGCATTTATCACCAGCTGCTGACAGATTAAAATATGTTCTGTCCAAAACAAAATAAGAATGTGCGCAGACGAAATTGCCAACCAAGCCAAATAACAGGCCTTATCTCGAACAACGGGACATTTCGCTGTCACAAATTCAAGGCTCTCTCGTAACACGCAACACTAAAAGGACATCTCATGCTATTACGAAACGACCAGCATTCATTACTCTAGAACGACTTTCTGAGCATCACGTCAAATTATTCATTGGTCCCATTGCCTAGAGATATTTTCTCTATTAAGGAATAAACGCACGAATATAGCCTCTGTATCGCCGACTCGTGTTACGTTATGAATGGATTTCGCTCTGTCCGAGCCACTCCGAGCCGACCAAAGCAACACCGAAAACCTCTACCACTTACGAATCCATTGCTGCGTTTCTTCTGCTTGCTTTTTTTGCTGTTGATGTATAGCGGCAATGGTCAGGCAATAAATTTTGAAAGCGTTTCCGTGTGGAAGCTGTATGTTTTGAATATGGGCGCGCGGTCAAGATAAGGCCCAATGAATTGTGACAAAGTAGCCAGTTGTGTTTATTGTGGTCGTTTGGGCATAAAACGCTGTTGGCCGGTCTCCCGTTCAACCCATTGTGGGGTTCTGTGGGCATTGTACGTGGCTCTTCGCGATTTGATATGGTCCCGTACAAAGGCATTGAAACGTGTTAGATATTCTCTGTTATCGTTACATCCATTGCCTCTTTTATTAAAAGTCACCCTCGGTGTAGTTATTGAAAGGTAGTAATAAAACAAGTGTATGCTTGGCATAGTTCTTGAAAGGTAGTAATGAAACATTAAGAACTATACCGAGAATACACATATTCTCGGTATAGTTCTTGAAAGGTAGTAATGAAAGTGTACTATAGATCCTACGATACTTCAGTTTCTATGCAGGTGCGTTGCTTCTTAAGGTAAAATTAATAAACTCATAGCCCCACACTAGGATAACCTCTGTCGTGGGTTTCATGTTCACACACAAGACAACAACACACACACTCAGACCAGAAACAGACGTTTAAACTGTGCCAGTGCCACTCAAGTATATACTTTACTATGATGTATACTTTACTATGATAAGTATATACTTTATTATGATGGAAATAGAAAAAAATTAAAAGCTACAAACTGTAAGAAGCGGGCTCCAACATCTTTTTTTGGATTACGTTTTCCTTTTTTGTTTTTAAGATAAGCTGTTTTCTTTCCCTGTTTCTTAAGACCCCATGAAACAAATGTATTGTTTCACCCGCCATTTATTACTCGTTACAGCTGGAGACGTTAAAAGCTGCTCTAGATCTTCCGAGAGCGGACGTCGGCGGAACACGCGAGACAAACGAACGCAACCATTTTTTTTATAAAGTAAATATAAATATATTAATATTATACATAAATATAACGCTTCACACTCATAGCCCACACTAGGATTTCCTGTGTCGTGGGTGTCATGGACATACACAAGACCAGAACACAACACACCCAGACCAGAAATTCAAATTCATCATTCAAATTTCTGCTCTGCTGGGAATTGAACCTAGGACCCTCCACGTAGCGCACGGTGTCTTAACCACTGCGCCACACAGGTCGTCAATCAGTCAGGTTTTATTTTTTTACTTTTTCTTCTTGGTAGATAAAATTCATTTATCATCTTTCGTTTATTCCTTCTTTCAAAAATTGAAAGAACCGAGTAACTCCAAAATAAATGTATTGTTTCACCCGCCATTTATTACGCGTTACAACTTGAGACGCTAAAATCCTGCGAGAGCGGACATCGCCGGAACACGCGAGACAAACAAGCGCAACCATTTGCACGGAACCCACCGTCCTCGACGAGATCCGTCGACACTAACAAACCCTAACCATCATTAAGCTAGTCTAACCTAACCATCACATTAGCTGTTAAATCACGTTTCAAAGAAATAAAAGAAAACCCACTGTATTTTATTACCCTGTACTGCATGCTAAACATAAGAAGAAATAAAAATAAAAAAGACAGATTAGATTAGCTTAGGTAGATAAGAATGGTCTGACCCCGAGACCTAGTAGAGAGAAAGAGAAGAATGTCAGAAAATTAGGATGCAGAATGAAAGTGCGATAGGAATGTAGAGCGAGAACTAGTATGAATGCGAAATAGGAAATATGTTCTTTAAATAGGCACCGACGTCATTGGTAGAGTATAGGAGCCTCGTAAGAATGAGCCAAAAAAACCTAACCATCATTTAGCTAGCCTGCCTACTGCTACTTCATACGTTTGGTAAAAGATCTCTACCTCGAGTAGGCAGGATAACAATGACATGAGAGATCCCGGTTCGAATCCCAGCAGCATGCACAACAGTGTCGCCAGCGCCTTTGAAGAAGAGCTATTTTACGCCCTTTTACAAGAAGCCCCTTTCTTCTTTACTCTCTTATTTCAAATTTAAAATTTTTCCTCGTATTTTGTTAAAACACAAAGCATCTCAACACCGTGGCGTGAAGCCTTCCACAAATGATCTTAAAAGCTGCAGCGACCGTTCTTACTGAACAAAACGTCTTCCGAAACACTCGAGATTAACGACCGAAACGATTTTGCGCAACTACCCGCAAAGTGCTCGAAAATTGTACGTTTACGTTCCGTTCCACGACATTGTTGTGGAAATACATTTGTGAGTTTGTTTTGACACAATTTTTTGGTTAAATAATAATTTTGACATAATATTATCGAAATAAGTACTGTTCATGATAACAAAAATATTTTTTTAATCATTGTAAAGCTATGAATTTCATGACAGTACAGAGAACTCTCAGCCTTGTTATGTTCGAAACAGTCCATTATGAAATAATGTTTTAGAGATAAGTTATTGCTTAATTTACTTTTGTAAGTAAGTAAGTCATATGTTCATTCATGGACTGAAATGACAAATGAATATCGTTTGGGCATCGTCCTGGTTTTACCATTGAAATTATACAAAAACAAAAACAAAAAAATAATTATGATCCATAATCGGTCATAAGAAAACATTTGCTTTACGAACGTTCATGTAATGTTTTTTCTAGAAATCGTTACTAATTATGTAAATTCAACATTTCGTGCGTACGGTATGGCGTGCTGGTCTTTCTGTTGGTTTTTAATTACGTAATGACGACTTTCTGAAACTCAAATACTCGGATTGCGTTTTGCTTACTGCTAACTGTTTCTGTCGTGGGCATTTATTAATTATCGTAGAATTGATAGATGATAGATAGGTATATTTAAATAAGTATATTTATCCAAGGCACCCACCCACACACACACACACACACACACACACACACACACACACACACACACACCCACACACACACACACACACAGCCCCGTATCACGCAGCGGGTTTTTAATTACGTAATGACGACTTTCTGAAACTCAAATACTCGGATTGCATTTTGCTTACTGCTAACTTTTTCTGTTGTGGGCATTTATTAATTATCGTAGAATTGATAGAGAATATTTAAACGCGTTTATTTATCCAAGGCGATTGACACACAGCCCCGCATCACGCAGCGTGGTGCGGGAATGCGTGATCTAGCGTTGTATGTATTTCCATTTTTATTGAAAACACGCCCAGTCCAACACACGGTTGCCTATGATTTTGCTGGTCACATTTCTGTACCGCCAGTGAAAAGTGATTTCGACTTGTATCAATTTCGTGATTACCGAAATGTAATATTCACTGAAAAAAATAATAAAATTTTTGGTCTAATCAGGGCTTATCAGGATATAAGAAAAATGTTGTGCATTTCATACGTTGTAAGTAAAAAATGGTGTAAAGTAATTTATGTGTACTTGAAACCAAGTTTTTCTGAGAAGATATTAAACAATTTTTTAATACATGTACTTATTAAAATACAACTCTAGTTAACACTTTATACACAAATGTTTACAATACTTTGAAGTTGTGCATATTGAACTATTTGATTTTTAGATTATGGAATTGGAAAGCTTTTATTCGCTTCGCCAAATTGAAATAGTATAAAAAGCAATTATTATGAGCCTGTCGAAAACACAGCGTCGCTTATGAAGAAGCATAGTGTACTCACCTTATCTGTGGTTCTTTACTTACGGTTGTGTGTAGAGGTACTTGATTTTTGAACATAAGTCACCTGTCAAATACCTGTCACCAGAAGGCGCGAGTGCCGCGATCCGCGAACTTTTCTTCATTGCGTGTGTCACTCGCCGCCATTAAAGTTTGAGAAAAGTTTGGCTAACTTTAGTTCTACAGTATTCTAAGTAAACAGTACCAAAAGTTATCGTAAATGAGTGCAGTTTTTATATACAACCATTAAAATATAGAATCATGTGCGACGAAAGTGAAGTGCCAGTAATATCTAATACCGGCAACGACAGACATGAGTCAACATGTTCAAACACGACCTCTTCTTCTTCGTCCGAGAGTGAGAAGGTCTCACACAAGAAAAAGCGTCAGACCACGGATCCACGTGTGGACGCCTTAATAACACAGGTGGGCTACCTTTCTAATTTATTTATGCAAAGCCTCGGCGGCTCGTTACAGGACCCACAGTCATCCAAACCTACTTCCGAAAAACCTTGTTTTATAACTAATCCGAATGAATCTATGAGGACGCTGGAATTAGGAAAAATAGAGACAGATTGCAACAATTCCAGGCTAATTAAAACAGCTCCACCAGATAGAGTTACAATCCTGAAAGATCTGCAACACTTTGGGGACCCTCTTTGGAAACACGTAAAATACTCCAAGGCCCTCCAATCCTTCGCAGCAACACCTGCATTTACAAATCTAAAGCTCAATGATGAACTTTGTTATTTATCTAAAGAAAGAGATCTTTTGGCTGGTACAGAGGCTGTAGTCGCAGCCCTGTCCAATGCAATACTAGAACAAAGAGAACTACTAAAATCTGGCTTGCAAAACATAGTAGACTGGGCTTGTCAATCACCTCAGGAGTTAAATTCTCAAAATTTATTTAATAAAATATCAGAAAAGTTCGGAAATAGTTCAGATATTTATAGGAATATCGAAGAAACCCTGCAAATTATTTGTGGGAAGAGAGCTGAGTGCGTTGAGATAAGGAGGGAGAGGGTATTAAAGGAGATACCTATCAAACCCATTCAATCCGCACTTCGCAATATCCCTCCAAGCACAGAACACCTTTTTGATAGTGAGCGACTAGCGCAGTTAATTCAATCCTTGGGTGGACCCAGTTTATGGCTTAGAACTCCTTATGATAACGAACCTAAGTTGTCTGCTAAAAGAAAAAATGGGGATTCAGGTCCATCCACATACAATACAAAGAGGCCTAAATACACCCCAAAGAAACATATCCACAGTTTCAAAGGAAAGGGTCAAGGTAAAAAATCTTCCTTTCGTTCCCGTAAGGAGAGAACATCTGCCACAAATCCCAAATGACTATTCACTGGGGACAGAGAGACAAACCTTCAGAGGGGGATGTCTTGTAGACCACAGAGTAAGGTGGAAGGAACTTGGTGCCAACAACTTTATTTTAAAAACTATTACGGCCTCTCGAATACCTTTTATAAAGAAACCACCACTAGTTTACCCATCACCCAGTATCATACGAAAATTTGCCACCAAGCCCTCCCCTCAGATGTCTCTTCAGATCAAGGAACTAAGGCAACTAAAAATTCTGGAACCCATATCAGACAACACTCCCAGCTATTTCTCACGAATGTTCTTGGTAAAAAAGAGCGACGGAGGAGTAAGGCCTATCATAGACCTCAGAGGCCTAAACAAATTCGTGAAAACCAAATCATTTCACCTAATCTCACAGGCATCTGTTCCCGACTTCCTGCAACAGGACGACTGGTTGGTCAAGATAGACCTATCACAAGCTTATTTTCACATACCCATATCCCAGTCACACAGACCCTTTCTACGAGTGAGTTACCTCGAGGAGATTTTGCAAATGACTTGCCTCCCATTCGGCCTGTCCTCTGCCCCCCGACTGTTTGCTGCAGTCACTTGCTGGATCTCGGAGATCCTACGCAAGAGAGGATGTCGTGTCCTAGTCTACCTAGACGACTTCCTCTTAGCCCATCAGGACAAGACAATATTGTCTCTCCAGGCATCGGATGCCGTGGAGCTCCTGAGGGCACTGGGGTGGCAGGTGAACTCCAAGAAATCAATTCTTATACCTACTCAGAGCATAGAATTCCTAGGTCTGAGGTGGAACACTCACTCAAATATAAAAAGCCTTCCCAAGAAGAAGTGTCTGTTAATCACAACTGCCTTAAAGAAAATGTTATTAAAGAAGGCTTGCAAACTTCGACAGCTGCAACATCTGTTAGGTCTTCTGAATTTTGCATGTATGGCAGTGGCCAGAGGACGCCTTCATTGCCGACATATGCAGATGTTGATTCGGCAATTCCAAAACAACCCTCGGAGGGTTGTTCAACTGACACCTACGTCCATAACAGCCATGAAGTGGTGGCTCGGAGCCCTCAACACTTCGGCTGCTCCAATCCATCTACCCAGGGTAGATCACTTTCTGAGCACAGACGCGTCAGACATTGGTTGGGGAGCTCAACTGGATCAAACATCCATAGCAGGCTCATGGACAAGACGGCAACAGACCTGGCACAGCAACAAAAAAGAGATGTTCGCAGTACTATCAGCTGTAAAAAACCAAGTTCACAGACTGAGAGATTCTCATATCCTCCTACAGACAGACAACCGAACTATAATTGCATATATACGAAAGGAGGGGGGAACACTATCAGTAGGAATGTTAGCATTAACATTCCAGCTGTTAACAATACTGGATCAGTGGAACATAACACTGTCTGCTCACTACCTGCCAGGAAGGTACAACTTAATAGCAGACCGATTGTCTCGGAGACAACCAGTCCCAGAATGGCACCTGTTGCCTCAAGCAACAATAAAAATTTTCCACATATGGGGCGTTCCAAACATAGATCTTTTTGCCTCAAGACGATCCAAGGTAGTACCAAGATATGTGGCTATAGACGCCAAAGATCATGGGGCAGAATTTACCGATGCCTTCAGTCAAGATTGGGACTATCGCCTGGCTTGGATATTTCCTCCGCCAAGCCTCATCCCACGAGTCTTGGCACACCTGAACAGAGCACAGGGGACGTACTTGATAGTAACCCCAAATTGGGACCGCCCTTTTTGGAAGGCAGACTTAGAAGCCAGAGCAAGGGGCCCACCACATGTGATAGCGAATCTAGAGAAAGCCTTGATCGACCTAACAACTGGCCGCCCTCCACCTCGCCTAGACCAATTGACATTACAAGTTTGGAAGGTTGGGGGTGGGGGCAAAAGATAACTACCTGGACGGAAGAACAAAGAAACTTATTGAGTAAATGTTGGAGGAAATCAACACTTAATACATATCTACCAGCTATAAATAGATGGGTGACATGGTGCTTTAAAAACAGACTAGACGCTAAAGCTCCGAGACCTCAGGATGTAGCAAAATTTCTAGCAGATACCTTTTTATCCGAAGGACTTTCTTATAAGACTATTCTTTTACATAAATCAGCTATTTCTACATACTGTGGTCAAGATGAGAAAGTATTCTCCCACTTTTTAGTAAAGAGTATTCTAAGAGCAATTCAGAATGCAAAACCAGGTACACATAAGTGCCCTATTTGGGATCCAAGACAGGTATTTGAATGGCTAATAGATAACCCAGGAAATGATACTCTTTTTGAAGCATCACGTAGAATTGCTACATTACTACTATTGGCATCAGGAAGAAGAATACACGATCTTACCCTATTAAAAATAACAGAGTCCCAGTATCAAGATGGTGGTGACACCATTAGGATGTGGCCTTCCTTTGGTTCTAAAACAGATAGAGGATCAAGAAGACAGTCGGGCTGGGAACTAAGGAAACACCATTTGGAGGCCATATGCCCTGTTACATGGATTCGACGTTACTTACAAATGAGTAAAAGTAGAAGAGAACAGAATGATCACCTATTCATAACAGTAAAGGGAGAAGTAAAAGCTGCTTCTAAGACAACGATTGGGGGTTGGATTCGTTCGTTACTGAGGGACGCAGGAGTAGATGCAACGCCTGGCAGTTGTCGTTCTGCAGTTGCCTCATTAGCATGGCTAGAAAACCGCCCAATAGAGGAGATACTAGAAAGAGGTAACTGGGCATGTGAAAACACATTTAAAAAATTTTACTGCCGAGAAATTGAAACACAGGCACGCGAATTAAATAGTAAAAATTTGTTTGATAATTTTTCTTGCTTATAAGAAATATATAATGTCATATAATTTAATCCAATTATTATTTACATGATTGTTCTTGTTAAACTGTTTTAATCTTATTAGTATTCGTTAAATTTTTTAACAGAATTTGATCTCACTAAATTCTTTTGATCTCATTAATATAATTTAGAAATTTTTGTTAATGATTACTTCAAGTTATAATTGATATTGATTCTAACAGTATTCCTTGATATCATTAATATTAGTTAAAGTATTTATACTGTAATGTGTGTGTTAACGCTTACTTCAAGTTATAATTGAAATTGACATTTAATATACATAGTAATAGTCTAGTTGACCATTATTATAAGAGTACATTATCCCAAGTGAATTTAAGACTTGTAGAATAATTGCTAATTTTGTTTTCTTTTAATTAAACAGTGATTCTCAACATTGCGTGTGTTATTTTAGTCACCAGCAGATAACAAACACGTCTTCATAAGCGACGCTGTGTTTTCGACAGGCTCATAATATAACCGTTTTACACAACAATAAAACGATTATTATGAGCCGAGAGAAAACACAGCGTCGCTAGAAAGTTCTTTCTGGTGAAGACTACAATGAAGAAAAGTTCGCGGATCGCGGCACTCGCGCCTTCTGGTGACAGGTATTTGACAGGTGACTTATGTTCAAAAATCAAGTACCTCTACACACAACCGTAAGTAAAGAACCACAGATAAGGTGAGTACACTATGCTTCTTCATAAGCGACGCTGTGTTTTCTCTCGGCTCATAATAATCGTTTTATTGTTGTGTAAAACGGTTATATTCATTCGGAGTCGCAAACAGAAACTTTGTTACAAATCCGATATTTTCTTAAGCGAACTAGTAACTTAGCCAATACTATAGTAGTAAGTCTATAAAACTCTGAGCTAGTGTCCTTAACTTTGCAATCGTTAACCTTACAAAATGGATTTCAGATAATCTCCTTTGTAAGTTCTTTTCAAGTCTCTAACTGAACTTTATACCGTCGAAGTTAAATCTTTGATCTATTTTGGAACCGCTTTTTAAATTTTGAAATTTAATATCACGAGGAACAATATTGAATTCCTTCCAAAATTCTCTTAACTTCATGTGAAGTCTGCCAATGTGCCATAGAGATCGAAGACTAAAAATTGAAACTTATCATTCAAATTCCAAATTCACTTTGATAAATAATTCATAATAATATGAATTTTCATCAATATTTTTCCGTAGGTAGTTTGCAAATTTCTAATGTTTTATGTGTTTTTATTTATACTTCTTTATTTTATTTTTTATTTTTTGTGCATTTCAAACAAATTTCTACAAAGCTTTGAGTGAACCTTAACTCTAGAATCGTTGTTCTAAGATAATATTCTTGAAGTTCTTTTGAATTCTCCAACTTGCTTATGTCGAGGTTGAAATTTCGATCCAGCTGGGAACCGATATTTAAATTTCAGAATTTAATATTATAAAGAAATTCGCATAGTCGGAACTCTCCTATATGTTCTGAACATTCTTTGAAGTTTGCCAGCACTTGACTAGAAACACGCTAACACTAGATATATTATAACAATGGAGTGTCAGTCAATAACCCATTAATAACCCACTACAGGGTCAGGTCTCTTCTCACAATGAGAGGGATATAGGGCTTCAAAGGTAAGGTCAGTTAAAGGTAATGATATAACCTATTTTCTTTTTTTGAAAGATGACCAAAAATTCCACTTTTTACTGGAAGAATAAAATGTTTATCGAAACATGAAAAAGCCTTGATTTATTTCACTCACCGTCCCTTCCCATGAAGCTTATTTTTCCCATAATATGTTCATTTTATTTTTGGCACGGACTCAGAATATTCAGACCCACTTCAAACTGCAGATCAAAGTGGAATGTAATTTCAACCCGGATGCGGAAATTCTGGAAAATAAGGAAATTTTGGAAAAGAGGAAATTCAGCGATCGTTGCCGCGAGCGATATGTCAAGGGTATGGTGGTCGTGTGATGTCCACTGTTGTATTGTGAACCTCCTTCGGATCCTTTCTCAGATGTGTGTCTAATGCCACTTTTACTATTATTAAAAGCTAATACGAGTAGATTAACCAATATAGTTTACATATTGTATCAAAGTTTTTTGCTTGGTCGATGTTTTAAATGAATATTTAAAATATGGTTAGTTTTTCTAGATTTCCATGGCAGGATCATAATGTACGGTATTTGCAGCCCTCATAATCTTTGTGAAGGAAGAAACCGTCCAGGTGTAAAAAACAAGAGTACCTAATAAATATCTAATCCAGTTTCTCGCATCTGGTCTAAATAAATAAATATAGAAATAATCCAAATATCATCCTGCAATTATGATATTTGCATTTATTGTTAAAATTTGTTTCTGAACCCCAAAAAAACCTCTTATTATAATTTAAAATATGTTAATTAAAAGTCAGATATAATTTCCGCACATTATAAACTCTTACTCTTTTTCTAAAAATAATTGCATCAAAACATTTCCGCGTTTCCTTTAAACCTTATTTAATGGAACTGGTTCACTTCTTTAGATCCTATTTTCCTCTTTGTTCTGGAACGTTCGAGAATTTTCCCGGTATTTCTCTTCCATTATGCTTTCCGTTCAAGAATGAGTATTGAATAATTGAGGACGATCTTGTTGTTTATTGTACTTGAAATAATTAAATAGAGCATGAATAGTCTTTTCAACGCATTGTTGTTGAACGTTTTGACCGTATTGATGTAATATGTTTAACCCTATGTCTTTTTTAGTTGCCTAGTTTATGAGGTTGACGTATTGCAATTAGTGTATTTTCGGAGGATTATGATATGCGGTTATGATAACGGCACACACACACACACACAGACACATAGATACGTAAATCATACACAGCTTACTACACAGGAGTCGAACAGTGTAATAACCCAAATAGAGGTAAAATAATACATATCATTAGCCATTATAATACTAACAAATATTTAACACCTATCAGATAATATGAGTTCCAAAGTTTACAGTGCATTACGGCCAATTCACGGTTATAATGTTTCATTAATATTATTAAACATTAAAAGAGTGTTAATTAAAAATAAAGCAGTTTTATGATGATATAATAATGCTTTATTAATTTTTTAACTCTTCTAAAAATCTTTTACCTCTATTTGGGTTATTACACTGTGCGACTCCTGTGTAGTAAGCTGTGTATGTGTGTGTGTAGTAGCGGTACTGCTAAAACTCAGGGTACTGATGATTCCCATGTTGCCGTCCAGTGTGGCCCATGTCAATAAGCGACGTCAACGCTGTTCACTCACCACTTACGACTACCATCAGGTTGTACGTCTGTCTGTTTACCTACTCTTTTTATAATAGCCTTTTCAGTGTGGACGACATTTGATAATAAACTATGATATAGTAAACAAAGTTTAAACGTAGTTTAATGGTGCAAACATAAGATTAGTGAACATAAAAACTAAAAGCTAAAGCTAAGTTTAACGTTCGGGAGCTAAAAGGTTTATACGTCGAGGTAGTAAAAGGAAGCAACTGTAACAAACAATTGTTGAACTTTTAGCTAAAAGGAATTTTAGTTCCTTAAATATTTAAGGCTCTACAGCTCTTCCGGGTAAGAGAATTACTTCATGTCATAATGGAACCGGTAGTAAAGTGATGGAATTTGCCAATTTGCCACCTTTATTAAATCTTTCTATCATTGTCAGTAACCCCCTAATGACCCACTACAGGGTCGGGTCTCCTCACAATGAGAGGGATGTAGGCCTTAGTCCACCACGCTTGCCTACTGCGGATTGGTGGACTTCACATACCTTTGAGAACATATATTTTGTGAACTCTCAGGCATGCAGGTTTCCTCGCGATGTTTTCCTTCACCGTGACAGCAGGTGATATTTAATTTTATAAAGCGCACATAACTTTTTTACAAAGTCATTGGTGCGGGCCCCTCGATTCGGGGTCGAATTCAAAGCCACTGGGCTATCACCGCTTTTTAATCACTAAGCGAGGATAATTGCAAATTTCCTATGCAAAAAAATGAAGGGAAAAATGCAATTTCCTTTTTTTGTGGTCTTTGGCGCTTATTGTCACGGCGATATTTACCTATTGCCATTGCATTTAATTTGAAAATCACTTACTGGACCCTAAACTTTTGGTATCTGAAATATTCCATATTGTGACTAATTTTCATATTTAGTATTCATCTATGTAGATCGCAGTCGATTCTACTTTTTGGTATCGAAAATCTAACAAACGAATCTCAGTAAGTTGGGTCGCGAAAATCTTCACGCGTCTGAGAATTCCAAGAATTTCAATTTGTCTTTTATGTTATTCGCTGACCTTAAACATTTTCGACATTGAGACAAAACTTTCCTAAAATACGCTGTTTTTAATACAAAGGAATGAAACAGAGTTGATTATTGGCCACTCAGTCACGGTCGCACCTGAATTACTAATTCAGATTCGCTTCGCTTTTGGAAATGCGACACTTATTTCAAGATCACGGGAAAATGTTACAGAATTTTGGGACTCCGAGAAAGATCACGTTTAGTGAAATACAATGTTTATTGTACTGGGATTTTTAGTTTAAAATAATTTAAAGAACGCAGCAGGTACGCGGTGCAGTGCTATTTCTTACAGTGCATTACAATAAAAAACGGATAGAAATTTATATATTGGATTGCATTGGGGTCCGGGTTCGAATCCCAGTGGCACGCACCAATTACTTTGTAAAAAAGTTATGTGCGCTTTATAAAAATTAAATATCACCTGCTGTTACGGTGAAGGAAAACATCGTGAGGAAACCTGCATGCCTGAGAGTTCAGAAAAAAAAAAAGTTCTCAAAGGCATGTGAAGTCCACCAACCCGCACTAGGCCAGCGTGGTGGACGGCGGCCTACATCCTTCTCATGGTGAGAGGAGACCCGACCCTGTAGTGGGTCATTAATGGGTTACTGACAAGATTGCATGTACATAATATGTGTAAATCCTAAAAATAACTGCTTTTACCTCACCCTCTTTAGGTATAATGGAATTTCTTTCATCAAGAACAAGCGAAATAAAAGTAGACAGCTAAAACTTAACCATGTTTTAATATGGTAAGTACTTGGTTTCGCCTATCACTTCATCCACGCGAACCTAAGAATTTCACTCAGAGAGAGCTAAAAAGCAACCTTTGTAGTAATCCAGGCTATAACCTACCTGTGTACCAAATTTCATCTAAATCTGTTCAGCCGTTTTTGCGTGAATGAGTAACAAACTCCCAAAGTTTTACATTTATAATAGGCATGTAAGTAAGTAGAATATTCCGTCATCACAACCGCTTACTTCAGAGTAGTAAAAAGTAGCACATGCCGAGTTTATTATTGTACTCTTTGATCTTATCATCTTATGTCCACTTTGTTCCTGACTTCTAACATCACATTCAACTGTATTCCAGAAATTCCTTCAGACGTTCAGCTCGTTAAAGCTACTGAGCGCAGAAGTTTTAAACATTCGAGGGTAGTTGGGCGTTGCGTACTACAAAACAATAGAAAAGTTCCTGCAGATCGGAATTCTTATTTTCAATTTTAAGTGGCTTTTCGTGTCCGGCTCGAAGGACCAATTTTATCGGTGTGTGTTTAAAACTGTGAAATATTTGTAACTTTCTTTTACATTTAACCAAAGGTATTTAAAGTCACAAAAGTCTCCCTCACCTAAAAATATGTCTTTAACCCATTAATGATCTTACAATGAGAAGGATTGTCCTTAGTCCACCATGCTAGCCTAGTGCAGGTTGGTTGTTGTTGGTTAGTGGACTTCCAATACCTTTGAGAACATTATGAAAACGACGTTCTTATTCACAGTTTCACAGAAATTTAATTGTTGGCCCAAAAATACATTTTAAAAGAATTACGAAATAACACTTAAAACCTAAGTTAAGTAGGTAACTGTAGCATTACAAAAGTAGCCTTTATTTTTCGCACCTACTCTCGTTACTTTAAATTAAAATCTACTTATGCACCCAAATATAACTGGCTGAAATGAAACCTATAATAGTATTATAATTAGAACTTACAACAAAAAGACTATCAGAATAAAAGATGTATGTCAGTCAGGAACCCATTCATGACCCACTGCAGGGTTGGGTCTCCTCTCAGAATGAGAAGGATGTAGGCCTTAGTCCACCACGCTGGCCTAGTGCGGGTTGGTGGACTCCAAATGCCTTTGAGAACTTTTTTTTTTCTGAACTCTCAGGCAAGCAGGTTTCCTCACAATGTTTTCCTTCGCCGTAACAGCAGGTGATATTTAATTTTTATAAAGCGCACATAACTTTTTTTACGAAGTCATTGGTGCGTGCCACTGGGATTCGAACCCGGACCTCTCGATTCGAGGTCGAATTCTAAGCCACTGGGCTATCACCGCTCTTTAAAAGATGTATGTATCGCATCTAAATTTAAATACCTATGCTATGAGCGTAAAGTTTCACAAAAATCCACAAAGGAACCATCGCTGAAATCCCAACACGGTAATAACAGAAAATACACTGAGAGGAAATGAAGACTTATGCAACACGGAACCAAGCGTAAATATGTTAAACCCGATTGCACGTTCTCCCTTACCTTGCAGTGCGAGGATGTAATGTATTAAAAATTTTACGTAAACGAGGTTTCATAAAACTTTTAAAAATACTCCTCTTAAATTTTGTGTCGAAAACACCAGTTTTGGGTCAAACATACTTGTATTTAAAACAAACCCGAAACGAATTGCCCGTAGCCTCGCTGCTTGAGTAGATCGCAAGCGATCGAAAAAGTTAAGCAACGTCGAGTGCGGTCAGTACCTGGATGGGTGACCGCTAGTGGCGAATTACATGGGCGCTTTCGTGTTTCGATTAGGAAAAATATTAAAATAAATAAATAATTGGACTGCTAAACGATCACAACTTATTTTAACATAATTATAATATAAAATTTAGTTTTAGTTTTTTTAAGATATAATTATTGTATGCCCGCATAGGGTAGACTGTTCTTAACTTATTATAATTTTTGTAACATCGTTCTCGTTCAACAATAAACGCATTCTTTTTTTTTCTTTTCAAATAGTGTTAATGAGGATTCCTCATTCTCTTCCTCTTAACGAGGAAGTTATGCATTTTTTGGTATTTTCACATCCTCATCCGCTTCCTCATAAATTAAGCGCAGGGCCGGATTTAGAAGTCTGGAAGCCTCGGGGCAACAAAGGAGTGGAGGCCCCTTGGTCCCAAATTATTTTCCAAATAAAATCAACAATTTTTTTCAGTCGAGTTTTCGAATAAATAATAATAATAAATTAAAAGTGCTTATCAGGGCCATTTGATATTTTGATATTTTACTGATTCCCTAATTGATGAGAACAAAATATTTATTCTAATTTCTGTTAATATTTAATGTAATCATGGTTGTACAAAGTACTGTAGGTAAAGGTAAAACACAAAAAAAAAATATGAAAGGAAAAGTTGTATACTAGTGTACTAGTCTTAATTTAATTTTTTTTCCCAAGTCTATTGTGGGGGCCCTTCTTTTGTGGAGGCCCCGGGGCTGTAGCCCTGGTTGCCCTCCCCTAAATCCGGCCCTGATTAAGCGTAATTTAAGAGGAATATTGTGTGTCCATGGTTCACACGTCAAAGGGAATCACTAGGATCCCCTAGCCAGCCTATTTATTTATTTATTTATATAATTTTTACTCTTTTTCCCTTGCTCAAGCCGTTCCTCGGCCTCACCCTATTCCTCCAACCCGCAGTGGGCCAGCGTGGTGGACTAAGGCCTACATCCCACTCATTGTGAGAGGAGACCCGACCCTGTAGTGGGTCATTAATGGGTTACTGACAGACAGACCCTATTCCTCGTGAATATATCCTCACCCTCATCCTCTTACTTTGTGCTTGATACTCTTCCTCTTCCTCATAACTCCTTCCTCATCAACCCTAGCTTCGAAAGGCTCGTTATCCCACCGTTGATCTCGATGCGTATCGATAGGATCTTGTCGTAGGTCCTATGGGCGGTTTACAAAAATCCAACATACTCGTATCGTAGGTAATTACCTATATTGGCCAGCCCGTATCTTCCTTTAGGCCTCCCCTGGTGAGCGGAGAGACTCATTATAAGAGGTTAGATTAGGTATTAAAAGCATATGCTAATCATTTACTCCATGACGACCTGAGTGGCGCAGTGGTTAAGACATCGGTGCGCTGCGCGGAGGGTCCTGGGTTCGATTCCCAGCAGAGCAGAGATTTGAATGATGAGTTTAAATTTCTGTTTCTGGTCTGGGTGTGTGTGTTTTTGTCTTGTGTGTGTCCATGGCGCCCACGACACAGGGAATCCTAGTGTGGGGCTATGAGTGTGAAGCGTTATTTATTTATTATTTATTTATTTTACATTTATCGTGAAATTATTCATTCAAATTCAAATTTACGCGAAAAGTTTCCACACAATGGGGCTAAGCTGAATTCCCTGGACGCTAATAACTGAATATGTTCTGTTAGGATATTAAGAGTTATGCAACACGGCACGGATCCTAGCTTGAATATTTAACATATTGTTAGTACGAGTACGTTCACTTCTATGCAGTATTTCTGGTCGTACAAATGAATACAGTTAAAATTTCTGTAGGTTATAATAAATTAATAACCAACCCAGTGGTTATGAGGCCGAAACTCTTACGCGAGGGGCCGGGGTTCAAGTCTCAGTGGCACTAATGACTTTCTGTTTTGTTTTGTGCGCTTTATAAAATGAAATATTACTTGTTGAAACGGTGAAGGAAAAACACCGTGAGGAAATCTGCATGCCTGAGTGTTCACAAAAGTATGTTCTCAAAGGCATGTGAAGTCCATCAACTCTCACTGGGCTAGCGTGGTGGACTAAGGCCTACATCCTTCCCATTGTGAGAGGAGACCCGATCCTGACAGAGCATGAAAAAATATTGAGATTCGTAATCTTTATAGAAGACAGATATTAATGTAGCCACATCAAAGTGCTTTAAAGGTAAAGAACCCTACTCACATAAACTTAAATTGCAGTCACTATCACCAAACCGAAGACCGACAGTAACTTCTACAAATGCAGTCGACGTACAGTTTTAAACTGAATTCTTAGTTCTCCAGCATGAAGCTATCAGAAAATGGATTTCTGATAATCCAATATCCTTGCGAAGTTCCACGGCTTCGGATGTTCGCTGCCGGAGTTGGATTTTTGATCCCATTGAGAACTGAACTTGCAAATTGGAAATTTCGTTCAAAGAACCGCAGCCCGTCAAACTATGATTGAAGATGTTCAAATGCGCTAGTGTGAAATTTATTTCATTTAACGTTCAGATTATTCATTCAGTTCTAACATTCATTTTAATGATTGTTACAAAAAAATTCTCCGTAATATTGCTTTTTGGATTTGTAACATATGAATAATTTTTGTATTTGACGTAAGCAATTTGTTACTGAATACTGAGAACTTGAACAGTAATAAATAAATTTAATGATTGGTCTCTTTCTATGTAAGTATTCGTACGTAAAATGAAACGCTCGCTCGTCTCGCTAGAATTCGAGAACGGCTGAACCGATTTGGCTTTTTAAAATTTAAAATTTGTATCAGTCCAAGGAAAGTTTCAACGAGGGAAAAATAAAAAAAAGGTTTTTTTCTTTTATTAGGTAGTATGAGTATTAATTGGAAGGGCGAAGTCTGTCTGGTCAGCTAGTATAATCTTGATAAGAATTTAAATATAGGGATTTTTTATGTGAGTAGACTCCTTCCGGTACTCCTAAGTCAGTTAGTTGTACACGTTAAGTCAGAAAAAATACTGGTTCAAAAATACCGCGTGAAAATTAACAACACTCTATAATCAAATTTTTCAAATTTCACCAAAACTGCCAGCGATTACAAAAAAGGTATAAATTGTACGTAGGTGTTTTTGAAGAAAAATCTGGACCAAAATTCGCTGCCACAGCTACAGGATTCCTGTTCACAAAATGTTCACTAATGGACTGCTAACGTCAGTTCTGGCAAATGGGTGAACTTACAAGTTTTATTTCCTGTGTTCTTGAAAGGAGGTTCCTGGTTCTTTTTAAAGAAATTTAAGCTTGAGGTTGTTTTCGAAGGACTCAAAATCAGTAATCACTAATACAAAACTAGTATCTATTCCCTATTCTTCTAATTTTTAACCGACTTCAAAAAAAGGAGGTGGTTCTCAAATCGTCTGTATGTTTTTTTTTATCGCGTTGGTATTTATATGATTCGACGCTTTCGTTCGAACTTATATGAAAATCAAGGGTATTTATATTGTATAGTTGCCGTCACGAGTGGTGAGCACAACTTTCATTGGTCGGTTTGACATTGACTGCGCTGCGGTGCACGCGATTGGTTCGACAGTCGTCAGTTCGTCAGTGTGCGTCGTCTATTGGTCCAGCACGTTTTTTCGGTCGCTGTGTACATTGGCCGAAAGTATACAATATCTCTACCACTGATAAATCTGTGCTCACGACTCATGACGATTACTATAGAGGGTTTAATTGTGACATGCTGTGGCTGTAAGAATGATGCACTTTTGAATTGTGCGACAGTGACGTCGTGCTTCCGTGCTCGGTACACCCGTACTGTCGTGTATAAAGATGGGTTAAGTTAAAGTGTTGAAATACTATGACAGCGCTTACACTGCGCGCGAAAGTTTCGTAGTATTTCAAAGGTCGGGATTGTTCGTGTGTGAACGTACGTATACACACGAGTTGAATACGTACGAAATCCAAACTGAACGCGGCCTTATTCTGCTCTACAATACAACAAAATTCTAAATGTTTTGCTCCATTTACAATAATTATAACTGACGTTTTTCCAACGACAAATCAGCGAGATTGAATTTCTTCCAGCATCCCAATAACCTGATAGATACCCCGCTTATGCTGGGCACGTCTGTATTTACTACGTGCCACATAGTTTTGTTTGTTTTGTTGCGAAACAATAATATTAGCAGGGATTGCCAACTGTTTTGTATGCCGTCAAGGGCGCCTATAAAATTAATCATTGGTCGTCATTGGGTTTGGATTTTATTGTTTGTATCGTCCTAGTAGCTTTTTGTAGGTCCTTCTCTTTGTATCGTTAGGTCACTGCTGTATATCGTAATGCCACAGTTATTTTGAGTAGCACACCATCGCCGCGAAATCGCGAAATGCGCGCGATATCGCAAAATGCTTGAATGTTTCGCCCGTATTACAACGGACAAACGGTGGCAAAACTCAGCGGTTTCGCTATTTCGCGACTTCGCGGCGGAGGTGTAGGAACGCGGTTAGTCTCTTTTGGCAGCTTGCAGCAAACCTTTTGACTTTTGTGCCCATTATTTAAGAAATCCTAAAAGGACCACCATTTCAGAACCTCGCTTTGAATTTTTTCTGATTTTAAGTCCGTGAAGTCAGTGTCTATGAAACATTAAAGAATTATCGTTATGTGAACTATCTCTCTAATGCCATATACACACATATCTGGCATAAGAAGATAATACCATTAAGCGCAAGAATTTTGAGCTTTTCTAGTGACGTTTAGAAAAGTTGAGGAGCTTAAAGTTATTTTACCTCGGAAGCGTCTCACAACGCTTGCGGCGTGCGATAAGCGGCAGATAACGACTGGGACTTCCGGAGTTTGTGATTGTGGTTCCAGCCTTGTTTATGTTAAGGCTAAGACCATCTAAGACTGAATTTAAAGTATTTTACTATGAGTTACAATACAACACGCTTTATTATACACCAATGAAAATATGCAATTATGTAGAACTTTAAACATAAAATGTCAGAATAGGCGGTGTTATTGCTTAGGTAACAATTTCTTCCAGCTATTATATACCTATTATACATGTTACAAAAATGGGACCCATATACATTTGACAGCAAATAAACCGAGCCCCCCGCCATCTGTACCTAAGACTTATCAGATTTTCTCAGGAAGTATCAAACTTACAGCGATCATATTTATATCTACAGAAAGTGCGTTTTATGCTAATTATCTCCTGTAAACTCGTTGCACCGAAGATCTGCTGATTCGAAGTCTGCGAGCGACCTGGCGTTCATCAAATTTTCAATCTATTGATAAAATACAAAAACAAACAATATTTTACAAGTATCGCCCCCGCAAAACCCATAGTCGTTGACAACACTTTAGTGAAGTGTATCGAATGGATATCCCGTTAGATAAACACTAGATACGAGTGTCCCTGAACTATTTGACAAACTATTTTTGTATCAAAGTAGAGAGCGGCCACAGTGTCCTATTTATTTTCGATCAAGTCTCTCGGAACGAGCTACCGAATGTTTTAAGGAGTCGTTGTGGGAATACTTAAAACTCTTATCAATAAAAGCTGTCGATAAAAGCTGTCGATGTCGATAAAACTGTTATCGACATTCTGTCGATAAAGCTTGTTGAGTTTTGACTGTAGGTACTGCTAGATATGGTTTATGTTACAGTGCTTTTTTTCTGTGAACTCTCAGGCATGCCGGTTTCCTCACGATGTTTTCCTTCACCGTAACAGCAGGTGATATTTAATTTTATAAAGCGCACATAACTTTTTTACAACGTCATTGGTGCCACTGGGATTCGAACCCAGACCTCTCGATTCGAGGTCGAATTCTAAGCCACTATCTGCTTTCACCGCTCTTTTATACTATAAATATAGCTTAGTGTATAGTATATTAAAATTTGAACGCAGCGTTTCTTTGTAATGTTAGATCCGAGGTTTAAAACGTAGCAGAAACTCAACGGAGCGTAGGTACCCGTCGGTCCCCTGTCCTCAGTCACCGCCTGGGACGTTTTGATTTTGTAAATTGTTTCCACTTTGACTTTCATGTGGGTGTTTATCTCATTTTGAAATGGGAATTGAATGAGTATAAAGCAACAAGTGAAATTATCATGTTTTTATTGTTAGCTTATGTTAGATAAATCCATCACTATTCGTTTAGGTAATAATGAATCGAATTAGGAAAGTTTGTCGAATCGAACAAAAAGTGCATTTTTTAATATTTTGGTCAAAACAAACTACTTCTTAAATATAAAAATTACAAAAGTATCGAGTAACGTTAAATAAGATGAAATATTCAGTTACCATAAAACTGTTACATTGTACACATAAACAAGGGAACTTCGCCTTAACAAAGTCACTTATTTCTCGGTCCGAACGGATCCACGTAATAAAACTAGCAAATTTTCTGAGAGAAACGATAAATTTTATTTTTCGCACGCCCCAAGATATCGTTCGCGAATTTACGACTCGAATACCATATTAGCCCCCTATCATATCAAAGGCATGCATGGTTCCATGACTATCGAACCGAAGCATCGAATCGTAATGTTTTCGACATCGTCTTTTATCAACAGTTGTTTATTTTATTAATCGCTCCACACTGACACCACATTAGTAGTAATGTACATTGCACCCCAATGAAGCTAATAAATTTTCTAAAATTTATTTGAGGTCTGAAGTAGTTACTTTAAGAATTTAAAATTTTTGGGACATTTGTTTTATTTCGGCAAATTAAAGTGAATCATTATTAAAAATTTAAATTTCACAGGCTTTATTTAGGTTTGAAATGTCTTAAGTTGATGAAGTAATAGTTATAGAATGAATGAAATAGCCACAACTTGTTAAAAAGCTTGCATAAATGTTTCAAATAAATTTTTTAAAGAAAAAAATAACTTAAACCCTTTATTTTTGTATCCAACTTATTCATGTACTAATTGTGCTCATAGCTTTAAGTCTGAAGAATTTAAGATACACCTACTCGTATGTGTTTTATCTGTATTGTATCCTAAAGACCCATTCTAAAAACTGGAAACAGAATACCTAAAAGAGAATGTATAGTTTATATGTATAATTTAATTTCCTCCCACATTTAAACCCATAAAAACGAAAACGTTACCTGCTTATTATATCAGCATAAATGTTTATAAGCGTAGGTACTGTATACTTACGCGAACGAAACGCCCCCGACACAGAGCCGCGCTAGCCCTCCGCTATCGTCGGAAGGGAAGGAATAACATTTTCCTCTCCTTATCTTTTGTCCCATACTTTTGTGTAAATATTTTGCCGGAGTTTGTACAAAATTACATGATACCGGTCGAGATTGTGTGGGCCGGGTGTATTTGGTTTTGTGAATATCATTTTGTTGCTGTTAAAAGTAATAAGGAGGTTTCGATGTGGGCGGGCTCGAAATAAACGTTTAAATGTGATGGAATGAGACGAAAATTTTGAACAATAGTTTCTTTCAATTTTGACAGGGAACGATGCAATGAAAAGCCTTGATTAATTAACGAACAAATGAGTTTTGTCTAGACTTTAATTAATTAATTACACCAAAAATATTTGAAGGAATCTCACTCACGGATTGACAATGACTAACAAATTGTGAAAATGTTAAATAAATGAACAAACGATTTACATTATCACATAGATACATAAATTCAAATATGAACAAGAAGAGAGTCATGTTATAATAAATAAATTATGACGCTTCAGACTGATAGTGGGAACCACAGACACGTATAACAATGATGAACGTATAACATAGATACCCAGATCAGCAGCTGAAAAAAATTACGGTGGGTTCTATAGGATCTACCGTTCCAAATATGCACTTTTGAGAAAGCAATTCTTTTTTTCAGATTGGTGGTGGAAAATGTGGTAGAATCTATTCCATGATCGACCAAAATATGTGGGTGGAGTAGGTACACACATTGGATATTTCTCTCAGAAATACGAAAACTCAACCGCGTAGGGTTTAAGGTATAAATTCCTTGATAATATCAGGGGAATAGGGAAGCCATAAATATCGGTTTGCCGTCTGAGTATTAGGTGTGTATTGCAATATAACGCACTAACTGCCTTTAGGTTTTATCGGTTAGCAATAACATTACAATAATATACATTAGAAAACAATTCGAATAAATTTGTTGAATATGGGATATTTATATAGATAACTTTATTGCATGCTTCTTTCACCATTAATTTGAGCTGTTTTTTATTTGAAAAACACATCGACGAAACGATTTTTTAACTAAAATAGGAAATAAACAATTTTGTTTTTTATTTTTCTAGACGCGTTCACGGTCTACCTGCGTATATTATACACACTATAGCTGCGTCCCGTAACGGTGTCGCGAGTCCAAAGATTTTATCTCACTCCTATAACTTTAATAAGAACCTCATATTGCCAGTGACACAATAAAATAACGCTTCACACTCACAGCCCCACACTAGGATTCCCTGTGTCGTGGGCAAACAACATCTAAATCCCGCCTTTGTATTTAGCAGCTGAAGTCATAGGCAGTAACTTAGTTGCACTCCGACGTCAGGCCCCTGGAGTACCTTATTAACATGCGCCAGCTGTTCTCGGATAATTCGAGGGGCGACAGAATTACGCACTCGGCTTCTTGTAACGACTTCCCAACGGCCTGCCAGGGAACTGACGAACCCTTCTTGTGCTAATATTTTGCGATAAGTGACTCAATTTGGTGGTTTGTGAAATTATACTAACTATTTTGATATTTCTCGGCGACGACTTAAATAATGAAGGTTTGTTTTCGTCGGCATTTTTCCCAGTTTACGTTGTGTCTGTTTTATCCGAGGGCGTTCAAAGTGGATGAATGTTTTATTAAAATACATTATGTACGACGTTTAAGTATGCACAATTGTACCCAATAATGAATCAAAGTTTTTGACTCCTGACTCTTAAGGTACTTGCCTAAATACCTAACTAAATGCTCTTGTGCTGCGGTATCTGATAGAAATCATAGTTTTTACGAACAAATAGTCACTTAAACGTGATTTGAATCCTATTCGAATTCCTGAAATTCTTGAAAATAACATTCTAAACTAACACCGTATAGGTACGTTTTTTTTTTCAAAGTATTTCTATCAACGCAACTCTGTCCTGTGACAAGTATAGTTAGGTTAGGTTAAGTTAGGTTGCCTGAGATACATTGTTTTAGGCAACCATTTTAGTTCTCAGGAGTACATAAGACCTGAGATGGAATTTAATTTCTATTTAAGACTGGGCGTAAATATCCATGAGTTGCAATACTCTCTTATCGTCAGTTTATCTACACGCCTATTTGAAACTGACTAATAACGAGTATAAAAAACAGTCACTAAACACTGAGTATTTCAGTTAAAGCTGCTGTTATGTATCCCGTGACTAATCTTATACCCTTTCATCTCGCTGTGATGTATCAGCTGCTAACTCCGTCCGTCAGTTGAGTGATGGGCGCCGCTGACCGATGTCTTTGTGGCGCTACGAGCTTCTAATCCATCAACATCCGATGTTTATTGATTCCAGCCTTTATGTAGAACGTGTGAGGATGATGAATATACTGATCTAAACTCGTATGTTAAAGAGATTGAATGAAAACTAATATGGGACCCCCATATTAAAGCAACAAAAACCAAAATGCAGTTTTTTGGGATTTTTGTGTCTGTATATCTGTTCGTATGTTCGGATTGTGATACGGGAACCTTTTTATTACCCTCTTAACCAAATTCTAAATTCCACGCAGACGAAGTCGCGGGCATAAGCTAGTACATATATGAATAAAATTGTACTAAAAATAAACGTACTCAAAATACCTAGAAATGTGAACAGTCTTGGCGTCATATCGGCAATAATTTTATTTCCTATCCCGCGCACGGGGAAGGTCGAATGAAAATTAATATTGTATTCCTTCAGAGCGATAGCACGATGTTTCAGAAATGTTTATGAGGCTTCGGAAAAGCCGCTTGTTTTATACCAAAATAGCTCTTATTGGTACCATAACTCGGGTAAATGAATACGGAAATGGCTTGTGGGTCCACAAACATATCAATGAATCATTTCCACCCATGCTCTAGATCATGTGTTAACTGACTATTTAGGACATAGATTGATTTTTCTATTGCAATTTCCTTTTATTGTTAAACGTGAGTCTCTTTTCATAACAAATACAGGTTTAGTTCCAAATCCCTGTTGCACGCGCTCTTTTCACGCATGCACGATCTTTAAAGCTTCGAGCGTTTTACAAAATTCACCGACTGTCACATGGAGGAAGCGAACACAGCGCCGCTGATTGAGTAGATCGCAAGCAACCGAAAACGTTAAGCAACGTCGGGCGCGATCAGCACCTGGATGGAGAGCACGATAAGCCATCCGTTCCGGTTGTAAAATCAAAATCAAAATCATTTTTTTGCACGAATATGGGTTAGTTATTGGTTTTACAGGGCATTTTGATCAATCCATATTCACCTTTTCAGGTATGCAAATTAAAAAATAACAAATAAAACTAATGTTAGTAATACAAATTAATTTATAAAATATTAAAACTTATTACTAATACACAATTATTTATTTGACATGCTTTGCACAATTTATTTGTCAATTTAGCCAAGTATATTAATTATTTTCATTTTGTAATCGATACCATAGCAATCATTCAACCTTGTCGGGGCCCTCTGGAATTGAAAACATCCGACACGGGTAGGCCGCTAGCCCGTTTCTCTCCCAGACCGCATTGGGATAGCGAAGTGGAGTGTTCTCCAGGCGTCACCCTGTTGTGGGGAAAGCCACGTGCCCAACAATGGACCACACCTTCGCCATAATTTCATCTACACACGAAATTATTATCTCACCTCTGAACTTATCAGAACAGGAGGGCCGTAAGCATCCATCACTCGCGAAACTCCGCCACTCAGATACATAATAAAACACTTACAGAATACACGTACATAGCATTCGCC
The DNA here is from genome assembly GCA_905147235.1 of Erynnis tages. Classification (NCBI taxonomy): domain Eukaryota; kingdom Metazoa; phylum Arthropoda; class Insecta; order Lepidoptera; family Hesperiidae; genus Erynnis; species Erynnis tages. The sequence continues at coordinate 482,767 of LR990082.1, read as the reverse complement.
CTAAAAGTTTCGGCATTTTCCCTACAAAATACACCTCATTAAAGTCAACGATCAAGAAGTTTTGCGAGTGACTCCGCAGTTTGCAAGACCGCAGGCTTCGTCTCCATACTCTCCATGCAGTGTAAAGTTTAGTTTTTGTTAAGAAAATGTAAAAAGTTTTTCGACTTTACAACGGCCCGTGTTTCTTTTAGCTTTTGGGGCGTAACTTAATGGAGGACAACGTATCCTTCTTTCCTCTCTTTCAGCCCTTGGTAGTTCACTAGGCCTCCCCTAATCGACACCACTCCACCCGGTCCTGGGCCCTCTGATTTCAACGGTTTCCCGATGTCTTCTTCAGGTCGTCAGTCCACCTTTTAGGAGAGCGGTCTGTGCTCCTTTTGCCTAAACGTGGTTCCATTCGAGGACCTTACTTTTCTATCGGTTGTCAGTCCTGCGAATAAGTGGTCAGTCCATAGATATATCAGGTTGTGCAATATTTGTTCCGATCATAAGACCGCTAATAGCAATTGGTGAACTGGGAAATCTCATCGATACGGATTTTTTTAAGCGAATACAAAAGTATTTTAGTCCTGGTTTTCTAATATTACCTTTAAATCATCTGTAATTGTGGCTTAAACGGATTTTTTCTTCAATATTATTATCAACGGTTTCGGTGAAACCGATAACAGATGGTGTTTTAATTAGTCCGCAGACAGGTGGGAAAGAAATCTCGGAGAATTATTGCGAGATATAAATGGAAATTTCCATATATTTCCAATTTACGAAAGCGCATGGAAAAGTTTTTGAGTAGGATTTACGGTCCCCTCTGTGATTAATTTAACACCCGATACTGAAAACTGACTGCAATAAAAATAACGATTTAATGAAATGTCCCACGATTTGTTGATTTACTATTAACTATAAAATCTCTACTTGGTATAAAATAATATAAACGCTTACAAATATAATTTTGATTCGGTTTTCACTAAACCTACCATACCAGGTGGTTTACAGGTATGTCAGTCAGTAAACCCATTAATGACCCACTATAGGGTCGGGTCTCCTCTCACAATGAGAAGGATGTAGGCCTTAGTCCACCACGCTGGCCTAGTGTGGGTTGGTGGACTTCACATGCCTTTGAGAACTTTTTTTTTCTCTCTCAGGCATGCAGGTTTCCTCACGATGTTTTCCTTCACCGTACACCGTACAGGTATGTACCAGGTGTGTACTACACTACCTAAGCCAGTGAGCTATCACCGCTCTTGGCTAGTTAGACGGCTAGAACTCCCACGTCCCGCGACCCTAGAGCGCCCCTTAAAATTTGTCGCTTCTTACGACAGGGAGATACCGTAGCTATTTTATTTCCGAGTTACAAGATTACATTCCTAGATATTTGCCTCGCGATAAAATCTCTTTGATCGTCATCAATGCAACAAGCGCTTGCAGTCGACAGTGTAACGGCTTCATTATGGACAGAGCGTCGAAGATATACGTTTTAATCAGTTTCAATCAGCAGTCATTCTGTCCACATTTAAATATACTCGACGACACAACTCTATTAAATAGTTTTATTCAGTGGCCTTTTAAAGTAAATGTGTACCAATCTGGGTTTGGAAAAAAGCGTAAGGAAAAATACCTGAGAGTTAATGATGTTCTTGGTACGTTTGAAGTCGAACTCGCTAATAACCTAATGCCAGCGTGGTGGACTAAGGCTTACATACTTTTCACTTTTCACGAGAGCGGTGATAGCCCAGTGGCTTAGAATTCGACCTCGAATCGAGAGTTCCGGGTTCGAATCTCAGTGGCACGCAACAATGACTTCGTAAAAAAAGTTATGTGCGCTTTGTAAAATTAAATATCACCTGCTGTTACGGTAAAGGAAAACACCGTGAACAAACCTGCATGCCTGAGAGTTCACAAAAAAGGTTCTCAAGGCATGTGTAGTCCACCAACCTGCAGTAGGCCACACCACGCCGGACTAAGCCCTCTCATAGTGAGTGGAGACCCGATCCTGTAGTGGGTCATTAATGACCTCATTCATTAGTGACACTTTTACTTTTAGGGGAGGAAGAATAATGTAGTAAAACTAGATAATGATGTTTAGTTTTTATTGGAAATAAAACCAACAACGTATAGGAAAAATAATAAAAAAATATACTTTAGTTTTTTTAAGCGTTTTATAGGGACAAAAAAAAGTTTAGAATAATTCTACTCAATCGTAGAGTTCAAGAAATATTTGTTAAAAAGTTACTTCGATTTTATAACTCTACTAATTTAATCATAATAAGTGAACGAAATATCTCCGAAAAATATTTTCATTTCGTCGTACAAATAGGTAATTTTACGCTTTCTTTAGCTGGAAGGCATCTACAAAGGTAAAGAAATAAGAACACAACGTACAAATAATATTACCAAGACCTTGGTGTGACACACTCCCGTCTTGTTCTATTTTTTAACAGAGAGTCGTGTTCTTATATATTTTTCTGTCTCTTACATCTTTATTCTAGGTCATTTGACGTTTATATAAGAAATTTCTTGAAGAAATATTTATAAAACTCCAACAAGACTCCTGCCTTGACTACTTATAGCTTAGACTTAGGAAACATTTTAAAATGGCAATTATTACTTGTATAGGTACATCTTATTGCTGTAATTTGTACGTAAAACAAATGGAGTTCGCTACAAATAGGACAGGCATAAAAATAACACGCTCTTTAAAGGTTATTTGAAAATACAGCTAGAGTTTCTTAACATTCATTTTCCTTGCAGTACCTAACTAATTTAGTACGGGTTAGTAATAAAACTTACATTAACAAAGTTATGCTTTCGCGATGGTACCTATAATACAACAAAGGCTGACTTAGACCAAATGGTTCAATTAATTCTGAAAACCCTATAAAGAGACAAATTAAATAACGATTTAAGGAGGAAATAATAGTGAAGAATACTGATGAATGGATGCATAAAAATGTAAGTAGTACATCAAACTTTAGAACGCTTCCGGCTAATGTATTTTCGCAGGAGTAAGGTTTAGGATTCAAATAGTGTGTGAAGAAAGCTCTTTTTTAAAGCCGGCAACGCACTGGCGATTCCCCTGGTGTTACTCGTAATAGGCAACTTACATAGGCATGTATAGGCATGTGAAGTCGTCATTTTTCACACCGTGGTTCACTAATGAATCACTCACACTACCAGATGACTCGACTCTGGTCTTCCTTGGTCGTTTGCGTGGTCTTTCTATAAAAAATCTCGTTACAGACAAACATAATTCCTATACCTACCTACCTTTTGAAACCTATTTTCACCGAACTATAATTCGTATCCAGTAGTAATAACGTGCGAAGGACTAAGCCCCGGGGCTGGTTTACGATAGTTTTACGAGAGTCCGCTAGCGCTCTGTAGTCATGGCAGCACGCACCGAATGTTTCTCAGTGTTATTGTTATTGCGTCAAATGGCCTTTGGATATGGCTAATTGCCGAAAACGAGGATAAATCTTCTACATCTAATATTTGTTCATGAACCTCGCCTTGGAAGTGCCTACACCTACACCTACAAATACGCCCTTAAACAACATTTAATGCATGTCTTGTGTTCAGTTAAAATCTGAGTGGCGCAGTGGTTAAGACAACGGTGCGCTGCGTGGATGGTCCTGGGTTCGATTCCCTTCAGAGCAGGAGTTTGGATGATGAAATTGAATTTCTAGACTTGGCTTAGCTTCCAATACACAGGGAATCCTGTTGTGGAGCTATGAATGTGTAGCGTTATTTCTATTTAAAAACATTTATTTCACTATTATTAATAATTTTCTGTCAATTCTATACACAACCGTTAAGACATGATTATGTGTCACATATGACTCAGCGATGTGGTTAAAGTACTTTTTATTGTACTCAAGATTACAGCTCATTTCCTATATAGGTCACGCCGCTTCATTCCGTTTTCTATTACACGAAAATGCCCTTATCCAGGTACTTTCAGTATAAAAGGGTTCATTAGGAGCGTCGGACACTGTAGGGAGAGTTATGTCATCCGGACCGGCCGCTATCTGTGCACTAACTGTTACCGAGCCCTATATATCGAGCTGCCCGCTGAAATATGGAATAGCCTTCCTGACGGGGGATTTATTCCTTTGAAATATACTATTGTTTTTATTTTTTAGTAACAGACTCATGGCATGAAAACTTTTGGTTGTTGGCCACTAGCCCCTCTGTACTCAGGCATTAAAGAGGTTCCAATAATTCAATTCTTTTGGACACCGCCGCTTAATGTTAGTTTATTTGATACTGAGAATACCTAGTCAAAAGGTTGCAATTGTCTGAACAAAAATGTGTACAAAAACATTGAAATATGTCGAAGCAAAACGTTATGTTCGTGTGGTCTTCATTGACTAGTTAACAGCGAGGTTCTTATTGTTTGCTTTCTTATTTTCAGAAATAACAAGTCTATCTTTATTGACGGATATTATATAGATGCTTACTGAATACACAAAATAATTATATTTTTCACCTGAAATATACTTAAAAGTAAATCCAATAGAAGCAGCCCTCCAACTAAACTAAACTTAAATCTAATCCAATAGAAGCAGCCAAAGTACCGCATACAAAAACACTCTAATTATTTTAATTAAGACGAGTCCTAGAACCTTTGTCCGGCTTCTCTTTGGAATAAAACTCCTAACAAGTTATCTCAACGAACTTAACAACACCTCTCAACACCGGGCACAATCGTCTGTCATTCGACCATAATTGCTGGGAAAACACGACGAATAGGCGTCCTACTCGAGACTTCGGCAGACTGCGGCGAGGTTAGCAGATAATGAGTCCGGCTCGAGTGTCCTAAAGAAAAACGGTTAAGGTCAAAGACGACAATGTGAGCTTTTACCATTTTGTTCCCTTAAATGATTGTTTGAATTTATTCTAAGGCCGCGCTCAGTTTGGAAGCGATTTCGTATGAATTTGTCAGTAACCCATTTATGAACCACTACAGGGTCGGGTCTCCTCTTACAATGAGAGGGATGTAGGCCTCAGTCCACCACGCTGGCCTACTGCGGGTTGGTGGACTTCACATACCTTTGACAACATTTTTTTTGTGAACTCTCAGGCATGTAGGTTTCCTCACGATGTTTTCCTTCACCGTAACAGCAGGTGATATTTAATTTTATAAATCGCACATAACTTTTATTACAAAGTCATTGGTGCGTGCCACTGGGATTTGAACCCGGACCCCTCGATTCGAGGTCGAATTCTAAGCCCCTGGGCTATCACCGCCGTATGAATTTAACTCGTGCGTATTCGTATTTTTACGCGTGCTATACAAATGGAAAAACATACAACGCTAGATCACGCAATCCTGCACGCTGCGTGATGCGGGGCAGTGTGTTAATCGCCTCAGCGTCTTACTTTACGAGTAGGTATGAGTGCGGAATACTAAAAGCTAATGGCATTTAATTTGTACTTCAAGCGTTAGTGATTTACGCGTAGGTGGACGGTGACCTTTATCGTAGTTGGATAGATTTGGAAATGTCAGAGTAGCGTGTAAAACCTTTAGAGATATAATTTTATTAAGGAGGCATTTTATTTGGATATTGGTGCGGTACCTATATTTTTAATGTCAAACCTCTATTTGTGTTCAAGTCGAGTAACAAGTTTGTTACCGAAAGTTTAATTTAATTATGACACGCAATTCTAAACCTGTCATTATTATAGTTAGATGTTTAAACATACTTTTCCTTACGATTTTTCCTCGTGTTTGTCGGAGGGCGGCCTGTGCTCCTTGGCAAAGGAAGATCTCCCGCCAGGCGAGGTGATCGTGCCTGGGGAGCGGCCGTGCTCCGTTTACGTCATGTCGGGAGTTTTGTATATATGCCAGCGTTGTAAAAAACTTCGATAGCGTGATTCAGGATCGTGTGGCGCCATCTCTTGACGAGGGGCGGAAGTCGCCAAACTCCTTTTGTCTGAACGTGGTCGCCATTCGAGAAACTTTCCCCGTCTGTTATCAGTGCTTCATCACATAACATTAGTCAAACTTCGTAAGTACTCAGGGCGGTTTGTGAACATCCGAACCCAGACGGTATGTCATGTCATGTCAGTACCCATTTATGACCCACTATAGGGTCGGGTCTCCTCTCACAATGAGAAGGATGTAGGCCTTAGTCCACCACGCTGGCCTACTGCGGGTTGGTGGACTTCACATGCCTTTGAGAACTTTTTTTTTGTGAACTCTCAGGCATGCATGTTTCCTCACGATGTTTTCCTTCACCGTAACAGCAGGTGATATTTAATTTCATAAATCGCACATAACTTTTATTACAAAGTCATTGGTGCGTGCCACTGGGATTCGAACCCGGACCCCTCGATTCGAGGTCGAATTCTAAGCCACTGGGCTATCACCGCTATAACTATAAACCGGTATAACTTCATCAATCGTCTATAAAGTAGAGAAGGATTACTACTCCGCTCTTGCAAGACAGAGTCCCATGCCCAGCAGTGCACATACAAATGCCAGCAGCCAAATACCTCTAATATATTCTGGACAAAAACATTTTTCCCGCCGCCGTCTAAACAGCAAGCTGAATCAAACGTCGCTACGCAAATTGGCCGCCCCTCCGTATTTTATTTTCCCTTTATATTCCGAAGCAATTCGTTCCGTCTCCGCAGTCTTATCACAATATGCCAAATAACCGGAGACATAACATTCCGTACATACTTTGTACGAACCAATAAAAGAGGGACGAAATACGATCTGCATTTTGCTCCGTTTGGGCGCCCAATAAAGATCTATAGGTTCAGAAGCTTGTTCAACTTACAGCGTGAGATGAGAAGCGTTGCTATGAAGTAGTTTTAGTATTTCAGTGCCGTGAGCATGAACACTATAGTCTAACGACCGCAGAGACATTCATTAACGTTAATGGTTCATTATGAATAAAAAGATGGCACTTATGTCAAAACGAATAAAGATGATTGAATTTGTTTGTTAAATGATGAACATTACGTTAAATGATGTCGCTGAGTAATGTCAGTCATTAGTATATCATAGGTCAGTCTGTCTGACATCTTGCCATACTAATGGTACACGTCCACCATACTAATACTTTGACGATAGTGTTTATGTTCAGGGCACTGGTATTAAGCGAATTAATAATAATAATAATAAATAACGCTTCACACTCATAGCGCCACACTAGGATTCCCTGTGTCGTGGGTGCCATGGATACACACAAGTCAAGAACACAACACACCCAGAAACAGAAATTCAAAATCCGCGTAGCGCACCGGTGTCTTAACCACTGCGCCACTTGGGTCGTCAATTCGGGTCAGGTCGTATATTGAGCATGATGGTAATGGAACTCGAGCGCCGTTGTGAACTAGTGGATTAAGATTAGATACTAAAAAAAATTGTTAGGTACATGAAATATTTCATTTCAATTAGACATGGGCGACGCGGCTACAGCCTTTCAAAAGTAAAAAATAATCGGTTACTAACACTCGCAAAAACTTTCTGTCAAAATTACACCAAAAAAAATAGTTCAACAAAAAGCAACATAAAAAAGTTTTCAGGCCATTTTATTCCAATAAATTGAAAGGCCACCCGACGATAAAATTGCTATTAAAAGCCAGTGGGTTTGAAAACTAAAGAGCGCCGATCTATTCTCAGAGATAGGTCAGAAGGAGTTCAATTCTTTCCGCGCTATTCTCGGCTTTGTAAGTTTCTATTGGAGACAGACTTTTATTATGCAAAACTGGGCTCCGATCAGCCTGACTGCTCACTTCAAAGGCAAAGGAAATCTGAAAAAATCAACCGTGGTGTGCTTAGATGATGACAAGTTTTTTTTATTTATAGCTTCATTTATTAAGAAATTTGAATGAATTTACCAATGAAAATAAATTTGTGAAAAAAATTATTAATGTAGTAATTAATTGTAAACTGTCTGGGGGCAAATTTTATTATTGCTATTGAGTCATAATCGTTTTATAATGATTTCATTTTAATTATATAATTGTCATATTTGGCACTTTTGGTAATCAGTGGATCTGCGATTCACTTTAAATTCGTTTTATTTTGAATTAAAGAATTTCGATTTTAGATAACTTTAGATGATTGATATCCTTTGGGAGGTAACCTTACCGCCAGTCCATAGAGTTATATAGACTAGAGGACGCAAGTCTCATTACCTGTGTAGAAACCAAGCGTGCCATTTCAATAACAAAATGACTTACCGAAAGGAAACGTTTCCGGTATCTCGTCCTCCTTTTTTGTGTAGTTTTTACAACTTAATATATTACAACAAGGCATTTTTCTCTGTTTTCGATCACGTCTGCGTTCGAGAACGGTATGAAGTGGCGCTAAAAGAAGACAATTTGTCTCCTTTGTTACACGCGAAGTACATGCACTTGCGTCCTCTAGTCTATATAGCTCTGTGCGCCAGCCTCTCAACCGGTATCAATATCAGTAATCTGTGTGTTCAAATAATATATTTGCTTAAATAAAACAACAGCACTTATTTTGATTAATTTTTTATTGACATTGAGATAATTTCATTTATTCTGTACAATAGACAATTTATTTCTTAATTTTAACACCTTTTACAAAAGGCCTTTACAAAACTCTCTGGTGCTTGCAACTTACACCTTGTTTGATTAGCAATTTTAAAACTATCTATGAAATTAAAACATTAATTTTATATTTTATTAATTGTATTTACTTAATTTAAATACAATAAATAAGTCGCAAGCACCCTAAAAATATATATTAACAAATATTCTCGAGTTTTTAATGTCAACGGGTCGATTTTAAACTGAAACGCGAGTTCAACTATAGAATCCGTGTAGAATAAAATCGCATTTTCTAAGTGAAAAGCTTTAAAGTTTGACAGCTCTTTAATAAATATTAAAATATAGGATAAACATGAAAAGATTAATGCGTTATAATTTGTCAACGTCGGCACGTCGTTTGTCGTTGGGAGTCGACAATGATAAATATTAATGATCTAGATGTTCATTCAGAAAGATCTGGGTCTAGATCTGTTTTTGTATGTAAATACATCATTTATGCTTTCGAAAGCGTGCAATGAATGAGCTTGTAACAGTAATTACTTAGTGGTAATTATTGTAAGTGTCGGTAATGAATTAGTTTCAGTCATAACGACTACTATAACAGATGAAACGTGTATTACGTAAGTTCTTTGATTTTGAGTCAAACTAACAACAGTGCCGTGAGCATAAACACTATCAAAGTTAAGTATGTACTAGTATAAATGAAAGAATAACAAGAACTAAGAATGATCTAAATATTAAATAACGGCCACAAAACTAGCGTAGGACCGTCCTTCTATATTCATCTCGGTGCCTGAACTAATAAATATGAAATGAAAAGTAAACTCTCGTTTCGGGGAACATGTTTAAACGAACCTTTCCCGCGGGTGTTTTGTTTAAAGAATTGCAAAACCATGTAAATCTCGAATATGGTTAGGGAAAAGCAAAATATTATTATGTTTTGTACATTTGTCAAATCTATTATAAAAATATCATATTATTATGATGAATAAATGATTTTAACGTTAGTCAAGGGTTATGATATTTTTACTTACTTATTTTTAAAATAATATAAATAATAAAAATGCAGACATTTTTTGAAGTTACGAATAATTGTGGTTAGATCATTTTAGTCCAAAGAATAGCAATGTGTTTCGTGATCGACTTACAGCGACCACTTACTCGTATATGAGCTCCTTTGCTACTCATTTACAATAAAAACAGAAAACAATACAAATCCGTAAAGAATAGGGACTCCCTAAAAGGATTTAAAAGGTCCCAAAGTGTAAGGCGCGTCCGAAAATTTACCTAACCTGACGTTCCAAGTATAATCTAGAAAGAAACATGGCTCAGGAACATTCGCAAATTGACCCTAAGCTCGCATTATGAACGAGTAGCTCCTTTGCTCCGAGCCTAACATAATGCGCTTACACACTCACGCCGGGAATTTTCAGCGTATAATCCGCCGAATCGAAGCCGCGACTGGACTGTTACTGCGGATCGAAGCCGCAAAACTTGAACAGAATCCCTCTTTCCTAACATTTGACTGGCGATAGGCATTCTTTGCGGGCTTCGCTGAACTTTGACCGAAGCAATTTGCAGGGAAATTGAAATTGGAAAACGAAGCCTTAATGCGAGAATTTTTTGCGGAAAGGATCAAAAGATTTTTGTGTTTGCTATCATTTAAATTAATAGGAATTTACAAATAAAGTATATAATTTTAAACCTATTTAATTTGGTTGAAATAATAGTATATAGTTACATTTTACTTCCGTTGACTTTAACAACTCTCTTTTAATTTAAATTGACAACATTTTGAAAAAAACATTTAATATTTATTTACATGTAATAATAAATACACATTTCGATAATATCTTCAAACATAATATTTGATATTTACATAACGTTATTTCTATATAATAACAATTTTACATCAAATATTTTTACGTACGGACTAACTCAAATGAAAATGAAATTGAAAAAACTGGGATGATGACATAACAGAATTATTGGAAGTAAAAAAAATTTAAGTCACTTGTTTTTATAGTGAGTCTGAGATAGTTTTGCTAAATAAGATACTATTTATATTGCATTGAAATGTTTCAGTTGGAATATAAAAAATGAAATTTGTATTCAGTACTGAGTTTCTATGGTCTTTAAGATTGGTTAAGGTTTATCAATAGTTGTGCTGTATTACGTAAAGTTGAACGTATCTAAGTTGTACGCATTTGAGATTTGAAGGATGTTCATATTTTTAAAAAGCCGGTCTGCCTACCTTTGGATTGGCCTCTAGACGCATTTTAACACCAAAAAAGCCACAAATACGAAGAAATGTAAATCAAAATCGAACACCAAAGCCCAAAGTAATCTCTTCTTATTATCATGTTCGTCTTCTTGTTCCATTTTCGGATACAATAAAGTCCGTTGTAAATTACACTAGAATCCGATAACGATCGGAATTAGATAAATTAATTGGATACGATTCCGGCACGTTTTCGATTATCCCGCCCATTCTGATTAAGATGGTCTCTGAAATATGATAATTCGATATTACCTATATAGGGTGTCTTCATATTACGGGACGGGAATATTCACGAATCCATGAAGATTAGGTATAACATACCTACATACTTATATTGAACGATGATAGATTTGTTTCCAGTTTAAACGATGGTAGCCCAGTGGCTAAGAAGCCGGCCTTTTATTCGAAAGGTCTGGGTTCGAATACCAGTAGCACACAACTAGGACTTTCTTAAAATGTGCACATACAATTTAAAAATATTACTTGCTGTAACAGTGAAGGAAAACATCGTGAAACATCCAAAATAGTAGAAAATTTATTTTATACCTTTTGATGTCGGTTTAAGAGGGCACCGAGCAAATTTCGTTGTCACGAAACTGTCAAAAGTGTCAATGTGTGCGTGCAAAAGCTCAGTGTGCGTGCGGCGCACACAAGTCCGACTGCCTGCTCGAACTCGCGATAGGGCTGCCGCAACAACTTCTTTAGTTTGTTTCTAATTCTGAGATTTTAATATTATATTATGCTTATGAAATTAGTTGTATGTAAATGAAAATGACACGTCAATAAAAGAACATGTTGTGTTTTTTCATTACTAAATTTAATTATAATCTTTATAAATTTGAAACTAAAAAATATTTATAACTCAACTTAAACATACGAACAGCTTTATTAATATAAAACATTACTCAAGTCGGACCGACAATCTAAGAGCGTGTAAAGGAAAAAGATTCATTTTTATATAGATTCCTTCCAGTATTATATTTCTTTGTCCACACAATCTATACAATAAAAATGAATCGCCGGTCGTTAGTCGCGCTAAAATTCGAGAACTGCTAGACTGCTGGGCTAAATTTGGATTTGAAATATTCGTGTAAGTCCAAGAGAGTTAAGTTTTTAAGATCGGTCCGATGTTATCCAAGCCTATCTGGGGGCACGGTAGTGCCCCCAACAAGTCAAGCAAAAAAGCGGCACGGCCGTACCATCCTTTTCTCTAAGCAATTCAGGCCATTTTCAACCCCCTATAACTCCATTGTGGATAAAACTAGGAACCTGAATTTTAAGTAGCCAGGCAGGTATTGTAGTAGTTTAAGAACTATAGTTTCTTAATTTTGTCACTCACTCACTCACCGATCAACAAAATTCTAAGACACTTGTAGCAAATATAGAAGGTTCAAATTGAGAATATTTAGTAGTGTTTAGTGTATAAGTGGAGGAAAAACTAAAAAAAAAATCAATTTCGGTCTAGTTTTCTAGATACACCAACTGCATAACTAACTTTGTAAACCCATACAAATGTACATAAAATAACCCAATTCTCGCAACTCAGTTCTTGCACCGTAAAAAGTTATGAGATCCATGTATGTATCCATAGCTTGACTTGGCAATCGCAGTAAACAATCTAATTTCATATAATACATAATATTATGTGTGAGATACATTGTGCTTTTATGCGATGGTCAAGTCAATCTATGGATACATATGTACAAGGTTTTTTTACAAGTATTGTTTTTGATGGTATTTCCCATTACAAATAAACAAAAAATAAATTCTTAAAGAAAATTTCCAAATATCAATTTTTAAGTACCTGTATAGTTTTTCCTTTACCTGTTGAATTTTTCAAGTATGCGTGGATGGGGAAATCCGAATCTATGAGAAATAGCGAAAAATGCTGAAAGGAGTCTGGGAACCGATTTTGATGAAAACATCATTGAATCTTTGAAAAATCAATGTGCCTAGCCACATAAAATCGAACACGTTCATTTAAAAAAAAATCACAGCCTGTATTATTACATCATTCGATAGTGTCACTTATAAGGAACAAAATCTGGAAAGTAATGACATATGGCAAACTTCAGGATAAAGCAAATTTTTAACAAAATACGTTTTTTTCATACAAACCTTAACTGATCACTAAGCATTCAAAATGATGGCCATTGTTCCCAATTCATAGCTGGATTCGACGTCTCAAGGATTGCGTTGCATTTAGCATTACAATAATTCCCATTCAGCATCAAGAAAAGTAGAAAATAGTTAAATGGACTTGGATGAAATTTAGTACGCAGATAGTTTAAAACTTGGATATAAATCCTAAAACCCACGACGACCAAGTACGTACTTATCGTGGTTAGACCCGAAAAGCAGTTTTAAAATGAATCATCAAATAACTATATCGTGAAAAAAATATCAAATCGACACGTATGTATGTAATGCTCTCAGAACTGCACAATTTTTACATATTTTGGTCTATTACGGCTTCCAAACAATACCAAATTTCATGGGTGTATGTATGTAAATGTTTGTTTGTATTGTATATATGTATATATATATGTATGTAGATATGTTTATTATCACTAATTGACGGATCGTGTTCGTTTGCATTTTATGCAACTTAGGGAATGGTAAATAATTTTCATCAAAATCGGTCCAGTAGTTTTCGTGATATGAAACTAAAAATTACGAAAAAAAATAATTTAAAAAAATTAAACCGACATCAAAAAAGTATGAACTAAATTACCCTGTAAAAATAAAAAAAATACAGAGGACGATTCAATTCTATTTAAAGTAGGTAAATTTCATTCAGTAAATTTTTCCCACTAAATAGGTAGTAGGTATTGGTTGGTTATCGCAAAGCAGCGTAGGCATGATTTTTATACTTAAGTACGAGTCCGTGGTTCTTCCAAATTATTGACTTGTAGGTGCATTAATCTAGTTAGGTTAATTAAAGTGTAAAACAAATTATATAAAAGTAAATATATATTTCTACCTATACTTGGTGCACGTTCGATCTGGACACGATGTAAATAAACCATAAAATGTATTTTTAGGATTGTTGCGAAATGTCCGCTGCGAAAATCCAAAAAAATTAAATAAATAAAAAAAGTTTATAATGTTAAACGGTTTTATTTACAAACTATCAATCTATTGACTTTATTTTTTAATTTTCTCAGAATGAGCTCCATTCTACTAATTAAGCCCTTTCATTTGATACCCATATTGAGGCAGTTGTTGAAAATATGTAATCCGCCATTTTGTTGCGGCGGCCATCTTGGATTTTCATTTTTTTCATACTGAGCTCTATTCAACTAATCAAGCCCTTTCATTTTATACCCATATTGAAGCAGTTGTGGAAAATATGTAATCCGCCACTTTGTTGAGGCGGCCATCTTGGATTTTCATTTTCTTCATAGTAAGCTCTATTCTACTAATCAAGCCCTTTCATTTGATACCCATATAGATTGTGGAAACTATGTAATCCGCCATTTTGTGGCGGCGGCCACCTTGGATTTTCATTTTTTTTATATAGCCTATGTTACTCAGGCTAAATGTAGCCTTCCAATGGTGAAAGAATTTTTTAAATTGCCACAATTGTTTTTGAGTTTATTCATTACAAACATACACACAAAAATACAAATATCTTTCCTCTTTATAATATTAGTGTAGATGCAGATGTAGATATAAGTATCCTTACTTTTTTTTAATTTAAAAGTACAAACTGCAACTTAATATGGTCAAACCGATCAAACAAAAAATTAATTGCTAAACTTATGATGTGACAACCTTATTACCATGAATCCATTTCAACTAATAAAACAACAATGTTGCGTACTCTTGACAGCGCTGCTTGACAGTGGTTGCTAGGCAACGCTTTGTCCACAAGCGACACAACCTCCCCGTCTAAACGCCGAAGCGGGACTAAAGCGGACATGGGGGGAGCGCGGTAGCTCTGCGTAGAATGGGCGGAACGCGCGATATTTTAGATATTTCCTTCTTATTATCAAACAAGTAAACATTTTGAAAATGTACAACGCATAAGTTATAGAAAACATATCGTTTTATTATTATTCAAAAACTGATAACCTTCCGTGAAGTATTTACGCCATACTATGCTTTTATTTAACTTTTAAGAGCTTACTTTGGATTTTTTTTCTATCGAGGAAACTACAAGTAATCGTGTTTCTGAAACACATGATGTATAGAGTATATCCTTAAGTTTCTTACCTAGTAATTGCATAGCTATAGCTTTCGTAATAACGACACAGCACGACATCAAACTAACACAAATTTCATATAAAAAGCTCGGTGCCCTCTTAATTACTTAAAATTATTTTTTTTAAATTTATTTCCATATCGAAAATTACTGGACAGCTTTTAATGAAACTTTTACCATTTCCTAAGGCAAACAAAATGCAAACAAACAAAAAAGAAAAAAATACGATCCGTCAATTAGTTTCGGAGATATACGAGGACAAACATATCTACATACATACATACATACATACATACATACATACATACATACATACATACATACATACATACACCCATGAAATTTAGTATTCTTGTTTGGAAGCCGTAATAGACCAACATATGTAAAAATTGTGCAGTTCCGAGAATATTTCATATTGGTATACGTGTCTCCTTACCCTCCTTTTTTGAAGTCGGTAAAAATAATAATATTAAAGATTTATTAATACTTTTAATGACCAGAGAGAAACAAGAAGTTTGTCATATAAATCAAGTTTTAATTAATGGATTTAACTTTGACTTTGATTACCAACTTAACGATTCAATATTTCTCGTGGACCGGAGTGAAGGAAACGCCGGGGGAGGCTGGTGAGCTATTGACGTCGTTAAACTTTCCAACTTTCAGGGTATATCTGAGAGGAATCGCAAACTGATTTATTTTGCTTATTTAGTTTTATTTAAATATTCGCAGGCTAAGTTTATCGTGAAACTGAAGGACAACTTCAGGCGAGCGTCTTCTGTATAAACACATTGCTTTGGTAACTAAAGCTATTTGTTGAGACGGAGAATGCCCGAAATGACTTCCTTGTCAGTAACCCATTAATGTACCGCTACAGGGTCGGGTCTCCTCTCAATATTACAGGTATGTAGGCCTTAGTCCACGGTGGCCTTCTGCGGGTTGGTGGACTTCGCATACTTTTAAACTTTTATAAAAGTAATAAATTTAGATTTAGGTATCTCTTAAATGTCATCAGTCCATAGTTTGATATTCACATCTGATGAAAACGTTTGAGAACTAAAAAATAAATAATTAGTTTATCCTTAGTTGGCACATAGACATAGACACACAATATATATTATATTTACAGTATAGAAACAGGTAATATCACACTGTATCGTTTCTTTCAATTTACATAATGTTATTATATTTATACAACAAAATTAGAATCTTAAGATACTCCATAGATTTTCCATCGTTGTCATACAATCGATTCCTTAATAGATAGAAATAAAGCAAAACTCAACAACACTTTAAGCCAATTATAATAATTATTAAAGTCTTATATTTTATATCCTTACATCTAACGTAACAAATAGTTAATAATATTTATAAACAACATTTTTAGAAAAGAAAAATCAGTACGTGCAACGTATTAGATTAATTGATTTACGTGACTTATCTTTTAGAATTTTTAAGATACACATAATTACAACAACAAGTAAGAAAACGGCAAAAAAGAAAAAAAGGTGAGTCATTAAAAAATACGTGACAATACAATAAAAAAGTGCATTAACTACCTTAAACTATAGGAGGGAATATCAGGAGGTATAACAGATGTGTTACGTACAGAAAAATTCCCACTAACAAAAACCGCGGAACAGGAATTGCGAGAGTGTAATGGCGCCTTAAGTCTATAATTGTTGCAGTTCATACTTCAGTCACTCGTTTATGTCACTAAAGGCACTTGTCGTAGTAGTAAAAACAACGTCCACACCAACAAATCCATCCTGAGTCGAAGGGGGTTGCCCCTCCCCACGGCATCTGGAACAGAAAAGATGGTTAATGACGCGTCATATGTCGCCTTAATGGTAGTCGTAAGCATCTTTTTATATGCATCTCTAAATGTTGCTGCGGATCGTTGGAATGTATTAAAAGTAATGGCTGCACAGAAGATCCATCATTGTGTTCAAATGTTTACCCGTTTTGGAGCTACGTTAAATAATGCTTTGTTTCTGCGACTGAAAATGAGTTTCTGCTTGTATTTTTGCAAATTTGGGGTTGGAAGAAATGTTTTCTAATTTGATATTAGAAAAGTATGACTAATGGTGTTCAATGTTGCTAGCTATAATGTAAAACATTAAGTCTCAAATGTTATTAAAAAGTACATTTAAAGTGCTGTTAATATTAAATTATTTACAAAAGACCGCAAATGTAAATTCAGGTAAAATTTAAGCTGTTTCTTAATAGTCAGCATAAAACGTTTAATTGCAGTCAAAAGCAGTCTCGACTTTAGTGTTTTCCTCCGAGAAATGTGAATTAAAGTCTGCAACATATTTTTATTGACGTGTCTAGAAATAGTAAAACGTACTCAAATAAAAATGGCGTCAAATCAAACCTTATTTAAAATTATACCCAGCGTAAACATCGTTAGTTTTTGCAAATATTTATGTATATGAGTCCTACACAATATAATACAACTACTTATAAAAAAAGGTAACAAAATTATCGTCATATTTAAAAGGGAATAAAAATCGGGAATAAAAATAACGTGGTCCGCACAAATTCCCGCAGGAATATGTCCGAGTTAATGTAGCTTATATTTTGAATATCACTGTTCCAACATAAAGTTCTTTTTAATAAAATATCCTAATGATATTATTACAGTACCTACTTATATCATAGGAGCGTGGAATTGCCTGTCAAATTGAAAGTTATAATTTTCATCTAGAAAGTATTTGCATTCGGCTGATAAAATATAATTATTATCTATTGATTTTATAATATTTGTGTAATCAAAAGGAATTTAAAACAATGGCGTCACATTCAACGGTACCGACGATTACATCATTAGTTGCATTCACTTTGTACAAAGCCCCGTTTAAGCTGCGACGTTCCAGAAAGGATATTTCCATTCGAAAAATTGTCGTCACATTCAAAAGCAGTAAAACGGGAATTTTCCGCGGACGAAAATAAAGAGTTTGTGGCAAATTCTGGTGGGAATACGTCCAGTTTTATGGAACTCATGCTTTCAATGTGTGGGGTTGAGTTAAAGTCCTTTTATTTCTGGTTTTAATGGACCTCGTTATGGCACGTAAAGCTACGATTCTAGCGTATTCAGCGACGCTCAGGAAGTGATTAGCTTCATATGTTTCTTCCTTTATATGTCAGCGGCGATGGATTATCTCCAGATTATTTCCTTTATGAATTATGAATGATGCACATGGATCGTTTGGGGTAAGTTTCGTTACGAGTTAATGTGTAGTTTGGGGAGCATACTAATAGATTGATCAAATTTATTTTAGTGTGATATTGTTACGCCTGCTTGGATTTGAATAAATAAAAAAAATAGAATAAATCAAAAAATATAAGTATTAAATTATTATTACTAAACATAAACATATAATATGGTTACTCTTACTAAAAATATAAATTATGGTGGGCAAATTCTTACAAACTAAACAGTACATATCACGACAAAATACTCACTATTTTTACTAAACATATAAGACGATATGTGGGGGCGACTCGCGACGTACAGTCGCACTGACATACTCCGCACGTGCGGCGGCCTGGTGGCGACAGTCGCGCGACACCGCAGCGACAGGTAGCCCTTGTGAGTCGCGTAGTCGTCGGGGAACACGTGCAACGTCCGCCAGGATGCTCGCAGGCCCTCGCTGTCGGGTCGCGATATGTGCGTCTCTGGCGTGATGACTGGGTCCTGTGGGAGATGAAGATGGGTTTGTTATAGTAGTAGAATGGTGCAGCCCGTGCAGCGTGGTGGAGCATGCTTCAGATATTCGTAAACATTCAAAATTTTTAAGTTATCTCCTTAAAGTGAATCTACATCTACACTAATATTATTTTTGTGTGTATGTTTGTAATGAATAAACTCAAAAACTACTGGGCCGATTTCAAAAATTCTTTCACCATTGGAAAGCTACATTCACCCTGAGTAACATAGGCTATATTTATTGCTAGAAAAGATTAGGGATTTAGGATCTTTGGTCGTAGTCAGACTGTTAATTGCATTGGGGGTTGTTATCGATGAGGGGGTTGTTTCTCCAGCAATCTCGTATAGGCATAAGGAAGCATTGGATGTGGGCAGCTTTACAGTATTGTAAACACAAGCAAACAAAAGCGATTAGTTTTTACACTTCGAAATACATTGCGAACGGAACAGTATCAATCGGCGATCAATACGTTATTAGCTCTGTGTTGTAAACGTTCCAATATGGCGCAATCGCATCGTAATGGCCGCCAGAAAAAATATACAGCCGATGGTATCGACGCCAACACTGTTACCGTAATTGCAATTTTTTCCAGTATTTATAGTAAATCGTTTTGCGATTTATTAACTAACTAACAGAACAAAACGTAAATCATAATCGTAGCTCTAAATTAAAGAGAGCTTGTCAGTCCCGTAAATGTTCTTTGTCCAAATCAAATGTATTGAGAAAGACTTCTATCAAAATCAATTCCCATCAATAACTGAATCCATCAAGAAAGCCACGCGAAGCCTCACAGCTGGGCGGATGAGGCGTGAAGGCCGGAAGTTGCGTATTGGCCGGATATAACCTCTCGTGTAAGAATTACAGCTGCCAGATGTAATTGGTTGGTGAAATAGAGATGGTTTGTGTTGGTTACTTTAAGCAGTAATTGCCCAGAGGTTGAAATTTCGGTCTCTTACTCGAAGGTCAGGGTTTTAATACCAGTGGCACGCACCAATAACTAATTTTAAAAGTAATGTGTTCAGCTCAGTTTGCTTCTAGCAAAAGTTGAACCGGCAACTATGCTGAACCTAAAAAGCAACAAACAGGCAATGACAAAACAGTTCAGTGCCCTTTCTGCTCTATTTGTCAACTGAATTTCTTTGTGTTCGGTGGCTTTGATAAGGTTCATTGGGAAATAGAGCGTTATTTAATAAATCGAGAAATTAATAGAAGTTCAAAGTTCGCTTCTTAAAATATTGCCTCTAACGAAACCTTTTGTTAGTTATTATTGAATTAAATTACGTAGCGTAGTGACATCTTAATCTTCTTGAAATTGGTGATGTTTAGCAAAGGAGAACTCGCACTAGGCGAGGTGATCATGTCTGACGAACAATTTTTCCCACTATACAACAGTGAAAAAAGCCTTCAAATTGGTTCAGCCGTTCCAAAAATGGGCGTGCACCCACAAATATGTTATGACATTTGTAGCTCAACAATTTAATTACTGTATTTATAGAAGAAAGAATAAAGATAGAAGAAGAAGAATACAGTAGAAAAAGATTGTGTATTATTGTGTCTATTCTTTCTCAGTATCTTCTTATTTCAAAAAGTTAATTAAAGATTTTTATAGCTTCTTATTTGATACTAAAAAATCTATGCTCTTGCCGCGTCTTACTTTCCAAGACACTCTTGTTTTGTAGTGGGTTTCAAGAGACTCTCTGTGTCTCGCGCGAGATTGTAGTCTATTATTTTTAAAATTTTAATGGACCGTGGGTTCATTCTTATTTTTATTCATTCTTATTTCATTCTTAGTATTGTTTTAGCGGACAACAATGTATTTTTATAAAAAGGTCCAAGTAAAGGAGGTTTTTCAAAATTTTAAAAGGGAACCGACAGACAGGCACACACACAAAAAATAAATCAACTCATCACCGATTTATAAACAACAAAATTATTTTGAAATCTAACCGTTAGTACTAAAGATTACCGCATGAAATGAAACAAACAAACTCTTCAATGCAAACCTCGTTGCAGACTGCCTACTTTTAAATGTTCACAGCGCGTTTTGAACTACTCGTATATACCATGAGACAGGAAATTACTCACTAAGGCTAAAGAAAGCACGTTGCTGCTTTGAAGAATTAAGAAAACCACCTTGTATGATATATGTCTCGCTGGAAACTACTACGAGTACTTTTCAAGCGAAAGATTTTTCTTACTGTTCCTTGTCCCATTTAAACAGTCGCGAAGCGTAAACGACGGTGACTGTATACGTCTTCGTTTGATGTTTCAGTCACACGTTCACTCAAAGTATTCATGAAACAAGGTTCTCATTTTCATTTTACTAGAAATGCGCGCAAAACCCAATCCTTTCGACTAAATCCATTCAGCCTTTACACTTCTGCCCATGTTTGTTTCAAAAGGGCTGTTAGTCAAATTATTTTATTCATGTCCAACGTTGGGTCTTAAATAAAAATGATTGGCTATTGTAACCGGGAGAATTTATGAAGGTGGAAACATTATACGTTGTACAAGCCCTCAATATGGTCACTTAAACTGGGAGCCTTAATTTCCCTTATCAAACCAACCCTTCCCATTATCCTGTTTAATAAATTCCCCTTTAAATTAAAATGGAATTCGGGTAATTAGATTTTGAATTTAATTTTGATTAAATTGACTTATTTTTTCTAGGGATGTTGGAAACGAAATAAAATATCGATATGTCGAAGTTTCAAGATTTACAAAAATATCAGTATCGATGGCGGGGAAAATATCGATACATTATATTGGACCATTTTCAGAAAAATTGCTGTTCTAAAATAAGTCAGTTTGACTCCATAATTTCAAACGCATTTTTAATGATATCAATCATTAATATTTTAGGTAGTTCAGGGATTTCATGAATCGTGTACGATGAAAGTCATCAAGTAATCGATCTTCAAGTATCGATATATAGTATTAAAATATATCGGTTATAAATATCGATATGTGGAGACAAAAATATCGATACATCGATATATAGATATTTTTTCACCAAGCCTAATTTCGTCGCGAATTCTTAAGATTCCGCTTATTCGAATTGAGACTGTCTTACTCGTTCTGTAATTAAATTTATAATTTTAGCCTCGGTCCAAAAGTTATTTTCATTTACAAATTTATGAGGCTTTGAAGTTCATTTGCTTAGATGTTATTCATCTTAGTCCCGTTTATCTGGTATTTTGATTCAAATGTTTAGATGGACTGTAGTAGCTACTAGTATTTCGAGTCAATTTTATGGAAATGTAAACTAACTAATTGTACCTACAGTAACGTTACAGTTCAGTTGTTTAGTTCAGAATAGTAATACATCCATAATCTATTGTTCACAGACTAATAAAAGATTATTAAAAAGTAAAAACCTGACTAAGGTGGTTTTTGTTTGTAATTAATTTAATAACCTCCATTTCTAGGCAACCTTTAATATTGTTACGATGGATGTTAATTATTTATTGGATAAAATAAGTTTTAAATAGTTTATAACCAGAATTGATTATTGCTGGGCTAAATTTTTAAGCCAATTCAGCCAAACTCTTGAGCTACGCCTAGTAACAAGACTTTTACCTATTGGATGCCAAGGATCATAAGAGAAGAAAAGAAAGAAGAACTGACATCGGGAAATCGTACAATGTAGGTCTATCATGACATTGGCAGATGAATATACATACATACATCGCGGTCAAACACATATAACCCTCCTTTTTGCTGCGCCGTAATCGGGTTAAAGTTAACTCGGGTTAATCGGGTTAAAGTTAACTCGGGTTAATCGGGTTAAAGTGGCAATAATTTTGAACGTTATTAGTAATCTCAGTAAAGTTAAGGTTTGTATGGAAAAAAAGTATTAAAAATTAGCTCTATTCTTAATTTTGTTTTATGTCACTGCTTTCCAGAATTCGTCCCTTATTAATGACACTATCGAATGGTGTATACAGGGTGTGATTTTTTTTCGAAATCAATGGGATCGATTCCTGGTTAGGCATTGATTTTTCAAAAACCCAAAGTTTCAGTTTTAGTTTTCATCAAAATCGGCCCCAGACTCCTGTCAGTATTTTTCGCCTTTCCTCATAGTTTTGGATTCCCCATCCTCACACACATAGTATCAACACTATTACGGAAGGGATAAACACAACTACACACACAAGATAAGTGGCGGAATATTGAATGTAGTTTAGTACCGAAATCAAATTGATTGATATGGCGGCGGCACTCGACTTGATGGAGTAGAGCTAGGTAATTCCTTTGCGGACTCACCAGTTAACTATCGGTTTCTATACAGTATCTATTCAGTATATCAGTATCAGTATATACTATAGGTTGAATATTGTATCCTACATGATATGATATACCTAATGAATTTACATACAGCGGTGATAGCCCAATGGCTTAGAATTCGACCTCGAATCGAGGGGTCTGGGTTCGAATCCCAGTGGCACGCACCAATGACTTTGTAAAAAAGTTATGTGCGCTTTATAAAATTAAATATCACCTGCTGTTATGGTGAAGGAAAACATCGTGAGGAAACCTGCATGCCTGAGAGTTCAAAAAAAAATGTTCTCAAAGTCATGTGAAGTCCACCAACCCGCAGTAGGCCAGCGTGGTGGACTAAGGCCTACATTCCTGTCATTGTGAGAGGAGACCCGACCCTGTAGTGGGTCATTAATGGGTTAAAACAACAATGACTTTAATCGAAAAAACTTTTAATAAATATTTAAGGGTTACGTCTGTAACCCACTAGTGACCCACTTCAGGGACGGGTCTCCTCTCACAATGTAAGGAAGGAAGGATATGTATAACCCAAAGTATATAACACGCTGGCCTGAGGAGAGCTTTCTATAGTGTTCTCAAAGACATATAAAGTCATCAAGTCACGGCCATACTCACTACCTCAGACGTCCTGTATAACTTTGAACTTGATATTTCACTGAATAATCTTTCAATTACTCTCGGTATCCTATTTTATCTTCAGATAAATACAAAAATTGTAGTTGGGTTACCACAATTGTATGAGCAACTTTAACGAGGCCCACATAATTAGCGCGGTGTGCAAACCCTTACAAAACATTTTTGGCTGCCTCCTGCCTACGTGAAAATAGGGCTTGCGTAGTTTATTTCTTAGGGTTCACTATGAAAATGGTACGAAAAAACCCTTTTAACTATTGCCCTAGATCCCTCATTAGGTTGTACCGTACGTACATTAGGTGCGTTCGTACGTGCGTTCGTACGTGCGTTCGCGCAAGAACGATCCCGACCTCTGAAATACTATGGGAGCGTTCACAAGCGCGACTAAGTTGACGTGCGAGTGACTCGCATCTAAGGCCTTCTCAAGAACATTGAAGCCTCCCACAACGAGATATTACATACATTACGGCCTCACTCAGAGACTTCATTTAACGTAATGTTCATTAACAAACAAATTCAGTCGTCGTTATTCGTATTAACATAAGTGTCATTTTAAGTTTCGTAAGTAATTATTAAGGTTAATGAATGTCTGTGAGTGCGGCTGTTAGACGTATTACTTTATTTGCAACCCATTATTGACCCACTGTGGGGTCGGGCTTCCTCTCAGAATGAGAAGGAAGTAGGTCACGTCCATCACGGTGGATTACTGCAATTTGGTGGATTTTACATGTCAGAAGACCATACGTGCAGGTTTCCTCACGATGTTTTGTTTACCGTAACAGCAAGTGACATTTAATTTATTAGATGCACATACTCGTAACGTAGAAGTCATTGGTGCCAAATTGATTCGATTCGATTCTTAGCCGATGTGCTATCACCGAGAACCGTTAGTCCATTCTTATTTTTGTCATAAGTACAATGTTATTTTCAATCAAACCATCGACGGGGCATATCGTCTTAAAAAATAATATTTAAAACGCGGAACCATTCATATCAAAAGGCGATTCGAACTTATTTATTTTTCGCCAGTCTTCCCAGGCCTTCCTTTATATGTGTTTCTTTGTTTATATGTCGGAAACTCTTCAGTATTATTTCGCTCGGTTTTATTTGCCAACTTAAAACTGTTTTCAGTAGTTGTTGACTTGGCAGAGGCTGAATTCTGGTGGGCTATTTGCTTTTAAAACAGCCTTGTAAAATTTATTTTGGTCTCTTAAAGTTTTGCAACTATTTTGATATAACAATATATGCGGGGAAGTTTATTTGGACGTGAATAGTTTTGTTTTATCTTTTTGTTTAAGCGACAATAAAGGGATATAATATGGCGAATTTTTGTAAAAAGATTTATTTTTTATTTTTGGCCACAATGAAGGGGATACGGTGAAATTTTGTAAAAAGTTATTAAAATTTATAACTTCAGCAGTAAGAGGGAAATTTTCAGTTACATGTGTCTGTCTGTAGTCTCTCTTTGAATAGAGTAGTATACTACTATAGTAGAGCTCTACTATAGTAGAGTACTTTTTTTATTTGTGTCGTATCTTTTACATTTTATCTCTTGCCTTTGTTAACGTTGGACTTTTATTTTGTGTGGATGAATATTTGCGTTTCTTAATTCTTCTTCTAAATTCTCTCTGTTATCTTAATGTTTTTTTCTTTTATTTTTTTGCAAATAATGTCGAATACATTAACATATTTACGCCTATTTCCAAAAGTTTAGCTGTAGCCTATTTTCGAGGTAAAATTCTTACTACTTTTCCAGACTACGAAATAGAACAGCATTGTGCTCTACTACAACAATATAAGCGAGAAGCGAAACATCCACTAAATTAATAAATTAAATTTAATAATTCAACTTTCTTAGTCGTAACGACATTACGTCCTATTCAGTGTCGGTTTTTATATGACCTATGGAAGTGACACCTATTTAGGTCTGTAGGTTGTGCTTTGGACAATTATATTACCAGGCAGATAATTTTAGTTGTCTTTTTTGACATTTTTTGGTCATTTAATGGTCTTAAGATCAGGAGGCATTCTAAAGTCAGAAAAAAATGATTTTGTGATGCGGTTTAACATTAAACTACAAATTAAACAAACGTTAACGTTCTGCGAATTTTTCAAAACATTGTACCTTTTCTATTACAACATACGATTTATCAATAGTAAAAAAGTAGTTTCGACTTATTATTACAGTCTACAGAAATATTTATATCACATTTTAATTGTTTCTTCCATATTGTTTTCTATATTATACAAAAAAAATGTCCAGCGATTGATTCGACTGTGATAAGACAGTACCCTAATCTGATTTCCAACGCAAAAGTCCCGTACTTTTGCAGACTACGAAATAGTACTATTTTATTCTAGGTTCGTGCGCTCCCAACATCACATTAACTTTCTTCTCTTGGAAACTCTCCTACATAATATTGAGTGCTAACAGGATGACGTCACGTATGCCTGTTATAGCCTATTATTTACTTTGATCTCTGTTGTTGAAGGCATGTAATTTGGTAATTTACCTCCGGGGTATATTCTCGCTTATACTACGCCGAGGGCAATTTTATAAATGTACAAAAGTACTTGTACATGCTACATTTGTGCGTGTGCGTTTCTCTCTCTTTCTCTCTTTATGTGTGTATGCGGACGTGCCTATGTATGGTGCGTACATGTGTGTGTGTGTGTGTGTGTGTGTGTGTGTGTGTGTGTGTGTGCTTATTTTTATTTGTATAACAATATAACAATAACATTGCCCCTATACACTTCAATATGCCTGAACTCAACGGGATAATTACAATTTGAAAACAAGAAAAACATAAATCACGAACACTAAAGAAAGAAAATACATTACCTTCTTTACATAACATTAAGTTTCAGAGTAAGGGAAGTAATCTCGTCATTTCTATAAGATTTCTTTTCATCGCATCATATTTGAAGGGTTTACTTTGATGACGTCATTATAGCCTCCATTATGTCTCGTCACGAAATGCGATTTGCCCCTTTCCGTGCGAATATAAAGAAAATGTAGTATTAACGCCCTCAGCGACACCAATGTCGTATGCTCCATCAATATTCATAGGCATAACCCATTTCTTCGTTATTTATCAAAATGGGACTCTATTTATTTTTAATTCTTGAAATAAATATCAGATATTTTGTCTTAAAAATACTGACTCAGTCTATGTTTGTAATATTTATTTACTGTAGAATGTTGATACTGATTTTGCATACATTTGCTTACTTTTTTTTCGTATTTACACTATTCTTCACTTCAATTTATTTTTATTTTGGATTTTATAAAAGCGTGTTTTTCGGTCCAGGTTCGAATCCCGCGCCACCAATTACTTTGGACTTCAAAGTTATGTGCGCTTAATAAAATTAAAACATCACCTGCTGTTAAGTATGGTGAAGGAAAACATCGTGAGGAAACCTGCATGCCGGAGAGTTCAAAACAATAGTTCTTAATAGCATCTGAAGTCCACCAACCCGCATTACGCCAGCGCGGTGGACGGCGGCCTACATCCCTCTCAGTGGGTCATCAATGGGTCACCTACAAGAAGCAAGTGTTCACATACCTCCTGTGGTTCTGAGTCCACGAACCAGTCGATGGTAGCACCCGGCAGTGAGTAGTCTGACGTGCAGTTGACCAGGGCTTGCTCCCCAGCCTGGACTATCGTGGGGAGGCCCGTTATCAGCGGGTCGTATTCCGGGAGAACTGTGGGCAGAAACACTAGTTTAAAATATTTTATCGCTATGAAGTCTCGATACTTTTATTGTCTTTATTTTTTACTGGCAGTTGAAAAAGGGGTGACTAATAAGTTAAATAGGTAAAAAATGCAATTAAATTGAAGTAGGTAAATGTGAAATTCGTGCCATTTTTTGTAAGATTAAATAATGATCTCTGTATTGGTGTTTACAAATAGTGTAATAATCTTGTCATTACAATAATGACTTCAATATGGCAAATAAACAAGATGTCTACCTTAAAGTATGATGCTGGGACTCCGACAGTTATCTTATCGAAACACGAGAGCACTTATTTAATTCGCCACTAAACTGTGTCGAGAGTTTTTTCCTCCGGCTTTTTCTCTCTTTGCCCAGTAATGGGTGGCACATTGCATAGCCGATGAGTTCGAATAGGTAAAATATTAAAATAAACAAATAATTTAGACTGCTGAACAAAATAATAAATAAATAAATATAATTCAGCAATAATTGCCATGAAATATAAAATTAAGTTTTAGTTATATAAGACATAATTATTGTATGCCCGCACTGTTCTAAACTTATTATAAATTTTTGTAACATCTTTCTCATGTAACAGTCAACAATAAACGTATTCTTTTCTTTTCCCTCAAGACACTGACCGCACCCTACGTCGCGTACTTTTGCCATCACACGCGATGTACTCAAGCACGCAAGCTCATGTACTCAAAGTGGTCTCACCAGCCAGCGTCATGTTGGCCGACTGCTTGTCAACGGCGAAGCGAGGGCCCTCCGTGGAGACCTCGCAGGTGTACTTCTCGGTGCCGCGGTCAGGCCGCACCGTGATCACGCACGCCCTGGAGTCGCAGGAGCTGTTGGTGACGGTGATCGTACTGCTGTTGAAAGCTCGGATCTCGGACTGGAAGAGAAAAGTGACATGAGGAATGGAGTCGTAATAGATCTGGAGGATTTACAAACTCCTAAAACCATCATAAAGGATTGATGTTTTGTTTTAATTTGAAACGTGATGTTTTATTTTAATTTAAAACGTGATGTTTTATTTTAATTTAAAACAAAACAAAATTGCTTTATGTTGGTTTTAGGAGTTCGTAGTAACCCCCCAGGTCTAAACGGTCTACGCAACATCGGCAACACTTTCATGAACAGCAATGATGTTTTGTTTTAAATTAAAACAAGACGTCATTGCTTCATGATGTTTTAGGAGTTTGTAGTAACCCCTCTGGGCTCAGATTTAATTGAGATATTTTTATCGGTCTATCAAAAACGAGAATGACTCAATATGCCGGGTTCTTCATATACAAATTATTTAAAAGATAGGGGTTGGTGATAGAGGGGTGAAAATTTAGGGCTGTATGTATTTTTAATGCCACATTACTAAAAAATACAAATAAATAAAATTACCAAAAAAGAAAATAAAAATAATCACACAGGATTATGAAAAATGGATAGTAGCCGATTCTAAGACCTACTGATTATGCATATAAAATTTCATAGAAATCGGTAAAGCCGTTTCGGAGGAGTATGGTAACGAACATTGTGACACGAGAATTTTATATAAAGATAAACCTAATATAAGGTCCCATAGCAAATGTCCTTTTGACAAACTAATACCAAAACCAGAAAGGAATAGCCATCAAAGGTAGACGAAAGCCAATCTTTTAAGGCCCTTCACAGTTACCTAACCATGAATGGCGTCACGCTCGCCCCGTGCACTCAATCCTGAAAATGTTAAACTTGAAACGTTATTCAGCAACACACGTGGACGACGGGAGCTATTTCCCAATAAAGGTAGCTTTTGCGGACAGTTTTGGGAATTAAATTCCTAAAATCCCAAGTATTGAACGTGATTTTGGAAAAGACCTTTTTTGATAAGTCAAACTGTAAATCCTTAGAGATTTTGAATTTAAATCAGCTTCAGTTATGCAAGGATTTAAGAATAATAAAAGAATAATAAAAGAAATTAAGATGGTAAAGTATTATAATATACTAGTCCCACAATCAATTTCAAATAGGAAAAAAATAATTTAAAAAAATTAAACCGATCAAAAAGTATGTACCTTATAAAATTTGTTACATAATTTAGGCCTACTATCAAGTAATTTGTCAAATTCGTTTTCAATTTCGTACATTTTGTCATCAACCAAAGATGATTATTTCAGTTTTATAAAATTAAATATTTTAAGATACATAAAGGTTGAGGTAGTGATAACCCATTACTGACAGTAGGTGATATAATTAGATGTAGATATTAAATTTAGTTTTTTCCTGAAACCTATAACAAAACCAGAAAATATTAAAGCCTAGCTATGCACGTTCCCTTCCAACGTAAAACCAAACTAGCAGCAGTGCAGTAGATAGCAGTGTGCTGGAAAAAAATAGATAAAGCAAAAAATTCTAATGACATTCCGTCATTTGCTCAGCTTCTATTTAGTTCGCCATTTCCAACCCGACACCACCTCATACGTTCATAACGCAAACTTTTTTCATTTCGCGATGCAGTAAGCTTTGTTTGCTAAGTGTTAACCCGTTATTGTTTGTAGGTCCACCGTCTTACCCTCAACTGGGTAAAATCCTCCTACTTGTATTTGCAAAATATAACCGTACGCTTTTTAAACTTCATCTTTACAAGAAGCAGAAAACGACTAATAAGGTCAGGGGATGAAAAACTATAAGTATAGTAGGTCCTACCTTGAGTACGTCCATAGACGAACTAAAATAATCAACGAAGCTCTCAAAGTAAACAAACTGAAGTGGCAATAGGCTCGCCACACCGTTCAAAGGACCGATGGGCGGTGGGGAAGAAAGGTTCTCGAATTCCACGTCTCGGCAAAAGGAGCACAGGCCGCCCTCCGACCAGGTGGGCTGATGACCTGAAGAGGACAGCGGGAAACCGTTGCATTCAAAGGGCGAAGGACCGGGCGGAGTGGCGTCGATTAGGGGAGGCCCAGCAACACTCAAGGTGATCATCATCATTTCAGCCCTTCCTAGTTCATTGCTACATGGGCCCTCCTTAATCGAAGCCAATTCGCTTCAATTCGTTTTTTCCTTAGACCTTACTTACTTAAAATCATTGTCTGCTAAAGAGATACCGAGATAAATTACATTATAATCTGCTACGGCAACGCAATTTTTTGTGTTCAAGATAATTTATATTTTTTTCTATTTCGGCTCCCATTTCTAATCAAAGCTTATAATTATGTACCCTAGTTATGACATTCATTTGAATTTGGTTTGAAACCCAGCTTGAGTTTGTCACGTCATGATCGGTTAGAACTTTGTCAATGATTTATGTCGTCAATTTTATGTTAATTTTTGGTCTCCAAAATAAAAATAAATCCAGAAAATGTAAAAGCTCACAAGCAAGGAACTCGGAAACAGAGCCCAATGAATGAAGTAACGTTCTCTCCTTTTTACACAATGTTATTCGACGTACCTACCTAAAACACAGATTCTGGAAACCCAGGATTTTATTTCACCGAGTTTGAATTTAAAATAACTGTAGTCGAGTCCAGCCGAGCATATTTTGCTTCCCACCCGTAATAGATTGTGGAAGTGAAATATTAAGCGAACACTTGCTTCGAATAATTTAGCGCTTAAAGCTCTAGATGCTCGTTCAAGTGTTAATAATTCAGCCGTAAATTAGATCCGGCCTTAGATTTTAGTTATTCAGTGCTTAGTAATCTTTAAGCTAACAGCGTATCGCCTCTTAAGAGCATAGTCTGAGGCTCCGTACGGAAGGGGGTAATTCCCGCGGGATCACTTGTCAGTAACCCATTAATGACCCACTACAGGGTCGGGTGCCCCTATGAGAGGGATGTAGGACTCTACTCTCACAATGAGAGGGATTTAGGCCTTAGTCCACCACGCTGGCCTACTGCAGGTTAGTGGACTTCACATGCCTTTGAGAACATATTTTTGTGAACTCTCAGGCATGCAGGCTATTTTGGGTTTTGTGAACTCTCAGGCACGCAGGTTTCCTCAAGATATTATCCTGCACCATAACAGCAGGTGATATTTAATTTTATAAAGCGCACATAACTGTTTACGTTTCTCTTACCACGTATCAATGATTTGTTTCCAACCCTGTGTCCTAATTACTTGTCACACGCAAAATTTATTCGTACGATAGCGTCGTTGCATACATTTGTATGCAACAATTCAGTACGTACGAGTATTTCAATTGGGATAGATCCATACAGAGCCCGGTGTTTTAATTGTATCGTGTTGGTTTGTCGGTCGGCTATGTCAATCAATTCTGATAAGGCAGCAATTGATTCCTCTAAAAAGTTTTTGTAAAAAATAAAATCAAATGTTTGAAAAATTTCCATTTTTCCATTACGCTTCTACATAATCTACATAACGGTAGAGAAATTGAATTTATCACGCTAAAATCAAATCGTCTCTCAAAGAACGTAGACATCGTAAAACAATGAAGGTACGAGTATCTCGAACGTTTACACAGCGATCCTCAGAACAATTGCTACCTTTATTACGATAATTGAATATAAATATTTCCCCTCATTACGGGGAAGTAATTGGACGTTGTTAAATAAATAATTATGTATATATCGAAATTGCTCGGTTCTCGATATTTACATAATTATATTCGACGATTCTTTTACTTGGCTCAATTACTTTGTGCCGTATGTACACAAACATACATATATTACACACCTAAATGTAACATAAAGAATGTAACTTCGTAAGTTTTTTTCACTTAACCTTACGTAAAAGATTTGTAAACATTTTAAAAATAAAACAACGGTTTAACTCCTGCGCACTGTGCAACAATTAAGTACAAGCTTTTGTAGCACTAATTAAACTGATTGTCAGTAACCCATTAATGACCCACTACAGGGTCGGGTCTCCTCTCCCAATGTGAGGGATGTAGGCCTTAGTCCACTACGCTGGCCTACTGCGGGTTTGTGGACTTCACATACCTTTGAGAATATTTTTTTTGTGAACAACCTCAGGAATTTAAGCTTCCTCATGATATTTTTCTTTACCGCTACAGCAAGTGATATTTAATTTTATAAAGCGCAAATAACATTTGTTTAACGTTTTTGATGCGTGCCACTGGGATTCGAACCCGGTAAAAGGCCGGGGCTTAGCCACTAGGCTATCACCGCTTTGTATCTCTCAGACTATTCAATATTCAGATAAACAACGCCAGTATAACGCTCATTCCAGGTTAATTAAGGCGCAGGCCTAAACAAAAGCGTAAATAATCTCTTCCAAAACGAATTAAGATTACTTTGAACTGCATAACAATAGATTTTCCGGTATAATCCGGTAAACTGCGGTGCCTTCCGGTAATACCGCATTGACTGAAATAATGGCGTCAGAGCCAACGACAATAACCTTATTAATCTTTAGTAATAAGACTTTCTCAATTATGAATAATTTATAAAACGGTAAGTCGACAGTACACCGGGGGCCTAAAAGCTGTGTGAGGTTTACGCCCCACCATCAACGGGTAACGGTAAGCGAGCCAATCAATATTTTTTCTAAATGTGTCAGGTTTAAATCTGCGTTGGGGTGAGTGATATGTGGAGAGCTGTTACTCAGTTAGATACAATTAATTTATTTATTGAAGTTTATCAACAATTGTACATTCTCCAAAGCCAAATTAATATAAAACACAAATAAAATAAATTAAATGGACAATCACTTACAGGTTAACACAACAAACATTACACAAGTAGACAAGAACGGAAAACAAAATTCATATATACGAGTAACAAATAATTTTAAATAATACTCGTATAATTGAGTATAATTGGGTATAATTTAGGAACAAGACTTGTGTGCTTTTATCATTGGTGTATCAGCGCTGTAGAATGACATACCAATGCTGAAAATAACTGAATAAGTTAGATGAAAATCGTGAACTAAACCAATACTGTCGTTAATACTCCCTAGTCAGAACTCTGCGCACTGGCGTATTTAGTTGCATCGCTATCATTTCCACTTCTGGAATAGAGCAAGCGATTTACGGGTCTAATTTGAATTTTAAGACGATAATAAAATAAGGGAGTGAGTAAAAACGAAGCACCTGAGACCAACCGTTCAATCATTATGTCGGTGCGTTAGGGATTACAAAACAGGATGCTAATGTAAACAATATTATGAGTACCATCATCAAAAAGTTGTTAAAAGGAAATATTTTATTACCACAAGGCCGCGTTCACTTTGGACGCGATTTCGTTCGTATTCAACTCGTGCGTATACGTACGTTCATGCACGAACAACCCGGAATCTTTCAGTCTACCCGTAGAAGACGATAATTATAGGAAAAACATCTTATAAGGGAGGCGCTACTTACTGGGACAAACTTTGATAATATGGCTACCGTGACGGACGTAAATTAAATTCACCTATCACTCAGCACGAATAAGAAAAGTCAAATAAATAAAGAGGATAAATAAAAGCAAACTAACAATAATAACGGAGAAACTAATAAGAAAACTGCTCGCGAACCAGGCCCAGATGGGTCTTTTAATAAAATTCGAACATCAATAGAAAGTTATTCAAACATCGCCAACCTTTTATGAAAGAACATCTCTCATAATGGAGACATCCCGGAATGCTCTGACGGGATTGAGATAGCGTGAAAAGGGATGATGTTTTTCTGGCGTCCGAGACGTGACAAGTTCGCTCGCAAATTATATCTTAGTATTAATACGTGAAGCGAAAATTTTGAGTACAATTCACAGCTCACTACGCCAAATGCTGGGAATCTTTTTCCGCCCGCTTTTTTCTCCCAGTCTACGTTTTGCCCGAGGGTTGATCATAGCGGATGTATAATTTACGATGCAATATATTAATAACGTTTATTAAATGTTCTTATATCTTTTAAATAAAATGCATTAGACATACCTACATGAAATTCTTCAAAGGCACCATAACATGCCATAAGTTTGAGAACTTTGACATGCTCAGTTCACATACAAACATGACGTGTACACATTCCGTTACGTGTCATACAGTGGGTCATTAATGGTTTACAATGAGACGTCAGGTTTTGACGAATAGCTTACGATATCTAATTTTTTATTTAAATTCATTATTTGAAGATACCTACTTACTTTTATTCTACGATGAGAAATATTTTTGAAAACAATTTTATTGAATCTTT
The DNA here is from genome assembly GCA_905147235.1 of Erynnis tages. NCBI lineage: Eukaryota > Metazoa > Arthropoda > Insecta > Lepidoptera > Hesperiidae > Erynnis > Erynnis tages. Next base: position 448,268 of record LR990082.1, on the reverse strand, counting down.
TAAAAAGTATTGTTCACAATAAAGATATCACGGGACCAATGGAAAGAAAAGGGATAATGTTTTCACTGAACTGAAATGTGAATAAAAGAGCGCTCACAGTACAATTGTTATCAAAATGAGAAAATATATTGTAATTTCATGTTCCAAGATATTTTAAAAATTTTCCACTAAGGCCATTGCCGTACCATAAAGCTAGAGATAGTTGCTAATATTTTTATAAGAATGACTTTATAACAATTATGAATATAACACACACATAAATGTGGAAATATATATTTTTTAATTTAGGCCAAGATATCGTGAGAAATGCATCGTGCATTCAGGGACTAAAAGTATCAAGTAAGTACTACTATGTTTGGCCATTGAAATAAATATGTAAAGGTGACTTTTCACTTGGGTATGTGGTGTTTTCGTTCTTGTATTAAGATACCTGCTGTTATTTGAAGTTGGTGCTTCATTATCTTTGCGCTATTTGCGTATTTGTATTCAAATACTTTCATAATATTTGACGAATGCATCACCATGAAACGCAAACATTTCATGAAAAGCAAAAACAAATTACAAAGTGAAGTGCCACCATTACAGAAGTAGTGATAATAATGCGAAATACTCGTAATTAACTCGAATCAAACTACAAAGATTTCATAAACTACCAAGTAATCGTCAACTTTTATTACACTTTCAATTTCGCCGTGTGAAAAGGGTCTAACACAGGGAGTTTTTGTTGTGTAAAGTCTGAATAATGTGGTTGTAGAAAATGTAATATTACGAGAAATATCCGAGCGAGCTTTGAACAGAAACCTATTGTAAAGTATTCTTTATAGGTTCCATTTTCGCGCCACAGCTATGTAGTATTTTTTTAAAATATTGGAGGTTCAACTCCTTTCTTTTCGTATTATAGAACACGTAACAACGGTCACTGCGCGCGCACTAGTCGGATATAGAGTTCGAGCTACGAGCTACGCTTTTCCGTACCGACACGAATCTGAATATTGGCATTCAACACTGCTCTGTAGAAAATTACATAAGGTAGAATGGCGTCCGTAATGTGATGAAAGAACTACGATAGAAGTAGAATGTAGAACTGTAGGAGAAGGATAGGCCTTAGTCCACCAGATGTAGGGATGTAGGCGTAGGTAGACACCAACCTCAATAGATAGTAGGCCGTTTGATTTTTTTAAATTATTTTTTAACGTGAAACATCTATATCAGCGTCGTTTACCGCCGCCCCGCCCGATCCCGATGCAAACTCGAGGTCTAAGCAGCGAGCTGACTAGATACGCTAAATAATGACACTAAATTCATGTTTCTGGCATGAATCGTTTTGTAGTCATTAAGGTCCGACGATGTAAACCAATTCGTTACGGTTCGGTTTTCTGACAGGGTACCCTGTGTACGATAAAGATTTCAAAGACGTTTCATGTCAAAAATCCTGTCTGAGGTTGTACCTGAGGAAGTACCCCGGGCGGGCCACTATGATCTACCACCAATAAAAACTTCCTTTTTCTGTTATACTCTTTGCATTTAGATGATACGGCCTCCCAGTGCCTATTTTTTACCTTCACCCGCCACGCGTGTTGTAAATATTCAGAACGTGAGAATAATTTCGGCGATTCGTTTCTGCAGGTGGTATTTTTTCTTTTTCGTATCATAAGCCGATGTATGATTGCGGTGGGGAGCTCGATTTTAATAGGTTTTAATAGAACTTTTTTGTGCCAAATGAAGGTAAATGAACAGAAGCCCTTGATCGTAAGTGGTCAGCACTGCCCATGGAACACTTCAACAGTATTGTGACTCTAACTCTAACTTACGTTTATCAGTAATAAGTTTTAATATTTTATAAGTTAATTTGTATTACTAACATTAGTTTTTTTTTTTTTTAATTTGCATACCTGAAAAGGTGAATATGGATTGATCAAAATGCTCTGTAAAACCAATAACTAACCCATATTCGTGCAAATAAATGATTTTTGATTTTTTGATTTTGATGTTCTATTAATCTTTCTGTCTATTGATATTTGTCTTCTTGGAATAAGTCACTTCTTGAATTCCTATTCCGAAACTTATTTATCTAATCCTAATCCATAGACAACCAAAGTTAGAATTTTTATCCTATTATGATGTTGTTGATGAGTAACCGTTGAATGCAGTTACCACTTAACATCAGGTTGGTTGTAAAGATTACATATTTGATAGTCTGCATGCAAATTGAACTAACTATATACATAATGTCAGTAAATAAAACTCAGGCGGATTATGTAAGGGTGACCGAACTTTTTCAAAATGTACAAGCTCGTTTAACGATAAATTATGAGAGCAACTAACAGTCAAAAACATACAGTGAAATCTACAATGGAACCGTGTAAAATGATAATCAAAAACATAATACCGAAGCAGTAGCGAGCTTACGTAGCCATTCTCGTGCAGAATTCAACTACTGGTACAAGCAAACAAAACTCCAAATTCAACTTTAAACATTCATTCCGGTACAAAAACCCGTGAACCGATTTAATGCCAACAGTTTGTTTGAAACAGCGCTGGTACTGCGATCATTTACATACATACAACGAGATTGTTAATTAAATTATAATGGGGTTTTGAATGATTTAAAACAATAATTGTTATAAATTAAAAGAAAATAAAATAAAGTAAAAGAACAACACAGATGAGAAGACAACAGATTACATTAGGAAATTTCAATAACAAAAACTGTAAAATCGTGAAAAGAAATAACATTAAAAAAATTAATTGAATTTTTAACTAAAATTTATCTGTTTTTATGAAAATTTTCATACTCGTAAATTGATTTAAAATGCTCCATGCACGTACAACGAACTACATATACTACTACTATTCAACTGGTGTTCCTCCTACAATACATGTTTTCTGCAATAAATGTTTGCCTACTAACAGTGACAGTGGACTCTACTGAATTACGGGTTTTAATCACAGCAAATAAATAAATAGTTTTCGAACAGGCTTGAACTTATTTATAGGTACTGTTCAAGTCCACAAATATCCCAAAAGTGGTTTACGGTCGCTTAACTGTAAAGCAAAATGTGTTTCAATAATGTTTAAAACAAAATGTTTCTATAACGTGCCAACGTTATAGGAAAACAATTAAAGTCATTTAACCTTCGAGAACTCCTCCGGTTATCATTACCTCATCCATAAAAATGCTTCAAAACAAATAAACCGCGAACCTTATAAACGGGGCGTCACGATTTATTGTCCCTCCATTGATATAAAGCGGAAACAAAATCCGTATTATTAATGGCTGTCGGACCAAAGTTAATAGCTGTTGTGCCGCTTCTGTATATAATTTTATTATAGGAAACTAAGTTACGAGTGTAACTATAGCTTAACTATCCTACTTCTATTATGAAAGGACGGACGTCCGTCAGCCGTAGGACACTTTTATAAATTGTTTTATTTTTATTAATTTATAAAACCATAATTAAATCATACTCGTGCAAACAAATGTTTTCTTTCTTTTTTTAGACAGACGGATTTCAATTTCAATTCAATTCAGTTTCAAAAGAGTGCTGGGAGCTTTTTCTGCCCGCCTTTTTCTGCTGGTCTGTTACAGCCTGAGGTACACGGAAAGCAGATGTAAGGTGTATGATAATTATTTCACTATATTGTGACATGTATGACGTTCATTAAGTGTGCACAACTTGTACCTGACAATGAATAAAATACTTTGAGTTTGGCAAACTTAGGTAATTTTGCATTGATAAAATTATATTATCCATCTATAATGTGGAAACACGGCCAGATACGAGTATGTTTTAAAACAGTGAAAATACACAGTAAAACTATGCGCCCTAGTCTTGAATGCCAGCCACAACTTGAACCATTTCACCAACATAATGGGATTTTTATTCCGAATTCGCAAACTTGTAAAGCTTTGTGTGGGATATAGTACTAAGTCTTTTTAAAGTTATCTTACGTCTTATGCCCAAAGTTTCAGATAATAAGTATGTTTTGTATAAAATGCTTCGGATTCTGCTGCCAACATATTCGAAAGCATTGTATCGAATGTCAAAAAATGGATGGCATAGCTGTCAGTTTCAAAAATAATAAAATATATTATATTTTTTTATAATTCTCCACGAGACAGAATCAGAAATGATGAAATCCGTAGAAGAACGAAGGTGACCGACATATCTCTCAAAGTTTGCAAATTAAAGTGGCAATGGGCTGGCCACATCGTTCGCAGGACTGACAACCGATGGGGAAAAAAGGTCCTCGAATGGCGACCACGTTTAGGCAAAAGGAGCACAGGCCGCCCTCCGACCAGGTGGACTGACGACCTGAAGAAGACAGCGGGAAACCGTTGGATTCTAAGGGCCCAGGACCGGGCGGAGTGGCGTCGATTAGTGGAAGGCCCATGTCCAACAGCGGTTAGCGGTTAGGACTACTAAGGGCTGAAAGGAAGGAAGGAAGGATATTTTTATTGATGGGCATATGACCTTGGTTCTGTCTCTATACTAGTTTCTTAGACTGTTTCACTTCAGGTGACCTGAATAGCGGTTTGCTACGCATTTACGAAAAAAGTGACAGACTATTTAACATTAGGTATGTTTTAATACACGTGAAGTTCACCATCATACTTTCAAAGACTAACAATCCGACCTTAGAAATACTATGGGAGCACTCACACTGCGTATTTAACGGTCGGGATTGTCTAAACTGCTCTCTGTGAGAGGAGACTCGATCCTGCAGTGTGTTACTAACGGGTTACAGATACGTAACCTACGTCATTAGTACGTATGACCGTTCATTACTATATATCATTCTGCAAACAGAATCAATGTACAAAGGCCCTAACGAGCCTTTGTATGCCACTTGTGAGTAGTACGGTGTATTCAGCACAGAACTCGGATTGAACACACTATTCCGTCAGCTGTAAATTAAGTTCCGTGGCTGCCCTTACCTGAACCGCAGAGTAAGTTAATTGAATAGAGAAAATACTCTGAGTTACAGTAAAACTATATTCTGTATTCGAATGTTATTGTTTTTTCAAAGGGTTCTAAAATTTTTTATCTTTTATTTTAGCCAATTTAATTTTTTGGTTAGCCACTAGCCCGTTTCTCCACAAGAGATCTCCACTTCGCATTAGAGCGTGGTGGAATATGTTCCTGGTGTGGGGAAAGATCCGTTCCCAACAGTGGGACCTGAAAGTGTTGAAACCAGCCAGCCACATTTTTTAAATAATTTTTTTTTGTTATAAATTTGTTTATAAAACTGACGCATCTACGTGCTTACACCTAAAGCTATTCCTTGTAATAAGTGAGAGAAAATTATTTCCCACATGGTGTATTATGAAAACGCTTTCAAGTAAGCATACCTACTAGGTAGGTACGTATACCCGAGCGAGGCGGACAGCTTAATACATTTTCTTCGGCAAACTTTAGTAGTAAAAATTGCAATTTATTTCTATACACGACAGAGCCGCGTAATAATGCGACACAGTACAAGATACTTCACGTGAGAATATATTATTTTCTAGGTGGTCATAGTACCTTACTCTTTACCTCTTTACCCGTCGTAAAGCAGTATGTTATTTATGTCTTGTGTTTCGGCTGGGGAGGTACTCGTATGGTTGTCGGAGTTACTTTATTTGAGGCGAAAATCTAAGGTCGCGCTCAGTACTCAATACTCTACTGCACATAGATACGTAAATCATACAGCTTACTACACAGGAGTCGCACAGTGGAATAACCCAAATAGAGGTAAAAGATTTTAGAAGAGTTAGGATTAGTAAAGCATTAGATAGATCATCATAAAAATTGCTTTATTTTTTTGATTAACATGCTCTTTTAATGTTTTATAATATTGGTGAAACATAATAACCGTGAATTGGCCGTAATACACTGTAAAATTTCGAACTCATATTATCCCGTAGGTATAAGGTACGTAGTACTTATTTCTCTCCCCACAACAGGGTAGGCAGCATACTCCACCACGCTGCTCCAATGCGGACTGGTGGAGACTCTCAATTACTATAAAAAATACTGGCGGAAGAAATAAGGAAGAAATCTTCGCTGAAGCTTGCATGCACATAAAATCGTACGTCGTCTAGGCGTTATCCCCTAAATCCGTACACGGCAGGTAAGCGAATAAAAAAAGAATAAAAAGAAATTAATGCGCGAAAAAGCTCCGTGTGTTATGAGAAAATAGAAATTCAGTTACGTCACTAGCTGACTCGGCAAGATCCGCTCTTCTGAATAAAACAATTTCTTACAACATTTTAACAACCAATTCGTGCAATTGGTTTTGAATTTTGCATAGTTTGGTGTTATCTGATATGATCTGATGTGTCTTGCCAAAAAGTTAGCTGTGACTCAAATTATAAGTTTATAAATCAAGTAGTCTGTAAACTTGTAATTGAGTATTCTTTCAACACTCAATCAATGACTAAATTCAATAGAAGAAGATTCTATGGAACTTTGATAGCGCGTTTGAGGATACGTATTCCGATTGGCCAGTAGCGGTATGACGCGTGTGACTTGTTCTATTTTTTAGTATATTCGCTGCCTGCATCGTCATGCGTGGTCAGCATTTCATGTGAGGCGCGCGCTCATATTACCTACTGTAGGTATCGTGCCGCTATAATTTTGACTACGGATTTTAAGTTCGAAAAATCATTAATGCAAGAATAGCTGACTCAAATCAGTCTTTCTTATCTCAGATTGCGGTATCCTAACCATGATAAACTCGCAATGCAAAGCATATTTAAATGCAAACAATATTCTTGAATAAAAATGGGAGCTCCAGGTAATGCACCGCTTAGATAGCACGCACGGGAGTGACGTATAATAATGCGAGATTTGCGGAATAATTTCACACGAGTGCGGGAGTATGAAATATCCTCTTCATATTTTACTTGACGCGTGCATTTGTAACTAGAAAAATTTAGGATTTTTGCACGCAACTTTATCCGGGAAATGGAGAAAAGAGATTTTTTATAATTTAAATATGAACAAATAACGCTTCAAATTCATAGCTCACACTAGGATTCCTTGTATCGAAGGTGCTTTAGACATAATACAAGACACACGCACTCAGAAGAGGAACAGAAATTTGAATTCATCATTCAAACCTCTACTCCGTTGGAATTCGAACCCAGAGCCCTCGAGTTAGAGACCGTAAACTTATTTATTTATTTATGTATCCTATATAGCCCAAAAAGTTGTACAAACGGGGAGCTATAAGCTTCAAAGAATTATCTTCTGAAAAATATGAAGAAAAATAAACAAAAGAAAAAGCAAAGAAAAGAAAGGAGAGTGAGTTTTTTATTTAGAAAAAAATTCATAGATAATGGCGTATCATTACCAGTTCAATTTTATCATTTACAACTCTTAACCACTAGACTATCAGAATTCCAATGATGTCATCATTTCACCTATCCTTGTGTAACAAATCGTGGAAGGATCAACTAGGTACCAGGGGCAGAGGTCTACGGTTACAGTAGGCTGTTTGTTACGAAGCGAGAGTAATGGCAGCCAAAGGGTTACCGACGACGGTCCGGGAACGGGAACAGGTGTATTCGATTATTTTTAGGACCCTTTATGACGTGTGATACATCATCCGGTGTATCAGTTTGTGCGGTATGGGACACATTTACATAATGCTTACAAGTCGATACTACGATACGAATAATTAATCGATATTTATAATATCGACATTTGTATGTGCCAATTTGCGTGGCGGTGAGGAAACGTGTGCTCTAAATGAATTGCTAGACATCTCTAAGGCAAGTGTGTTCTATCATAGGCCGTATTTAGCTTTCCATGTACAGATTAACTATAGTACTATTACTACTATAGTACTACTACTACGTATTATTGTTATATGTGAGTGCGTCGCTATTCATGAGGATTAAGAACTGAACTGAAATAAAGTGTCTTCAGTATCACATCTCTCCAATCAAAATACGAGACGTGAAGAATACGGCGGGTTATGAAGGTGACGTTAAAGTATCCAGGGTAGCAGGGTAGGGGATGCACATCTATATCACCTATCAAATTTGATCGTAGCTGTGCCTGTGTTCCTACTTCAGTGGTTCGAACATAAACTTACGCAGTTTCGTAAAGCAATCGTGTCGAGCTGCCATTAGTATTGAAAGATGTGAAACAGACTGACATGTGACATACTAATGACTGATGTTTACTAAACGAATACTTCGACGATAGTGTCCAAGCGCATAGCACAGGTCCACCGGTAAAATTTTATACGTCCCATATACTCGTATACTATAAGCCCCAATAGACAAATTTGATGTTTATCCATCGCAGTTGATTGTAAGAGCGTGATTTGTAACTTGACAACTTTTGTTCTACGATAAAACCTTCAATAAATTTTGAAAGGCGCTCGAAGATTTTAAAGACAGATAACAATCCCTCAAAGGATCAAGCAGATAATTCTCTATAGGACAGCGATTTTTAACGCAAGGGCGGACTATTTGTTCCGAGGGGGTTCGAGGGGGTAATTATGGGCTCCGGGACAGATCGGCTGAAGGTAGGAACGATAAATCCGTTTTATCCCCTTAATGCTTTTAGTGGATCTTTGAATAGGAACCGTTCAAGAAGGTAAACTGTAATAAAAAGGAATAAGTAAGTAGATATACTCACTATTGTAGGTATCGACTGTGCGTTTTTTGGTATAATGTTAGTCTTGTAACATTAATTTTTATTCCGAACCTTATCTACCAAATGAGCGCTATAGTGAAAGAACCATTAAAATGAACGCTTCATAATCACATCCTTCACTAGGATTTCATGTATTTCATGTATTGTATTGCCATGAAAACGAACAAGAAGAATGCACACATACACAAACCAGAAACAGCATTATTTAGATGCCTGCTCCGCTGGGAATTGAACCCAGGAAGTGACCTCTGCACATGCACTGGCACCGTCACTATTGTTATTTAAAATAACTATGTATCAACAAATACTAAGTCTGGCCAATCGAGGCTTCTGATTGGCCGGTTCTGACATTTGTCAATATTGACAATGACATAAGGTATCCTCAAAGGCGCTATTAAAGTTTCGTGGAATCTGAGTGAGAGACTAAGAGACCGTAGTTTCTAAGCAGCGACATTCTCTACGAAAGAATCCCTGTTCCTCCACAAGATTAAGGCTTAGCTAAGTAAATTTTATTATATATCCACTATATTCCGAGCAAGTAAGCATAAAATTGCATATCATGAGTTTCCACTCAAGCGGCGTAGTGCCAGTCACCGCGTGATGGATGGCTGTATAATACTGTTCTTTATGAATCAATCTATCTGTGTGCTCTGATGATATAAAGTTCTAACTTTTGAGAATTTTGAACCTTTTTATTTACAGTAGGTTATAATAAAAATGACCCTAAAATGACCTTCAAAAAGTTTTCATTGCACTATTGCCTGTAGAAGAAATTAGTTCATGATAGTTTCATGATCAACTTGTAATGTTTGTTTTAAGGTTTAATTTGAATAAATACATAAATTATTTATCGGCAACACTCGAGGTACGCAAAAACTTTTGAGTTTGAATTGAGTTTGAGTTTTTGTATTTATGTATACCTACATGCTTTAATTTTCCCTTCATAAGTGCGTACTCAACTATGTGATGTTAGACTAGAACCAAATTTCGCCCCTCTTGAAAACAACAAATTTTGCAACTAAAGCACCTCATACGAGTAAGTAAACTTTATATAAGGTCTTCGAATACACCGTAATTGAACCAATAGCAAAGTTGTCGCGACCTAACAAGACAATAGCGGCAAACTGTGTAACCGAACTTTTAACAATGTGGGAAACTAACTTCGGTAACGGCAACCGATCGTTTGCGGAATACGATACCCACACTTATTACAAGCGAATATTCTGTAATTTGATTAGCTGCTGGTAAAGTTAGGAAAACAACCCAAGGGCTTTAAACTGATTTTAGATAATAAAACACAAAAGTTGTTATATTACAAATAGTAACTACAATAAATGTGCTAGGCTAAATTAACAAATAAATTGTGCAAATTTGTCAATCAAAAAGTTTTAGATATTTTATAAGTTTTTATTTGCAAGACTAACATTAGTTTTATTGTAGGCTTTATTTGTTTATTTTTACTTCCTTAATTTGCACAACTGAAAAGGTGAATATGGATTGCCAAAAATGCCCTGTAACTAATCCATATTAGTGCTAATGAATGATTTTTATTTTTATTTGGAACTCATTATTTTTCTTTTTGTTTAGTTAATTTTATGGAACGACGAAATCACATACACAACTTTCATCTGTTCAGTTAGGTAGGTAGGTAGATAGGTAGGTACGTCCAATCCACTCAATATGTGTGTACCACCGATTTGCTCCATAATAATATTGTCGACACCATTTCACGACAAAAGGAAAATTGTCCATTGTGACCAAAAAGATAGCACTTTTTGTGCCGTGAACCCATTTGGCGGGCCTAAATTGAAATTATTTCTTGCTATGTATGTATTTACGTCCCTGCAAAGTCATATGGTCTTTATGACAATGATGATAGGGTTCAAAATCGACTGTTTGGCTCTGTGCAATGCAATGAGAGAATGCTTAGTAGGTATCTGCGCAGCGATATTCACGTTTTCTCCGAATATCACACAGAATCGTATTTACGGAATTTTTCCTCCAGTTTATCTTTATTGCATTAAAATTCTTGCATTGATATGTGTTTTTTTTCAGACACAGTTTTGGGCTGTTTCATTGCTTTCTTAGCCAGCATTCTGACCTTAATCTTACTACTAGGCTTTACCTGCGGCTTCGTCCGTGATTTCGAACTGGTCCAGAGGGGGATAAAAAGTGTTCTATATGTTAATCCAGGTTACAAAGTACGTGAATTCCAAATTTCATCCGTATCTGTTCAGCCGTTTTTGCGTGAACGAGTATCAAATATCCATTCATCCATCCATCCAACTATCCATCCTCACTAATTTTCAAATTTATAATAGTAAAACTCCACACACACACACACACACACACACACACGCACGCACACACGCACACGCACACAGAACTCATATGTGATAAACACTTTTCATTAGTAATTAATATCTAGAAATTATAAATTTGTAATTGAAACCATTGTAATGTTCATCAATGTTTAAAATTTACAACAATATTATTATAGTTTACCTATTATAATGTATAAAATATAATAATTTATATTGTACCCAAGGGAAGAGACTAGATCCCATAACACAGGGAATCCTAGTATTGGGTCTTGAGCTATATAATTTGTTGAATAATATGTTTAGTATGTTTTTTGTAGCATAAATAAATATAATTAAACTCCAAGGAAAGCCAGGTGATGGTGAGTGCTCATCGCTGCCTACTGACATAATTATATTTTCTGTTTATATTAGGAAAGCTGAATAGAACATAATATTTTTATAGCAACTTTTTCAATATGAGTTGTTGAAGTAAGTGCTTGGTCGCTGATATACTGTGTAAATAGAATCTAGTCTTGTACATGGGTAAATACACTTTTTTATTTATGTAGGTAACGTAACAACCCGGGGCTTTCCTTACGCAGATTGTTCGAGCCACAGTCGAGATTAACGATCGTCATCTAACCTTATAGCTTTAATAAAGACTAGGATTTTATCTGTAGCCGGTTTAAGCGGCGGCTCGGTTAATTTTTGAATTCTTGTTACAAAGAATATACTAAATGCCAGGATATTTTGAGCAAAAATAAATTGAGGCATTTTTTCTGATGAGTATTTCGTAGAATAATTACATTTATACAATAATCATGTCAATCCTTTGTACTTTTTCAAAGTGAAAGAAGTTTATTTCGCGGTAAAATATAGCCGATAGCCTTCCACGTGATTGTGGCTTTCGAACAAAAATCCGACTGCCAGTTCTGAAAATTAACGCGTTCAAAGAAACAAACAAAAATCTCTTGCTTTATTATAATACCAAATGATTGAAAATGGGAAATTTGAAAAAGAGGATGGATGGATAATGTTTTCTGATCTGGTTGGATGATCTTTCACGCAAAAACGGCTGAGCTGATTTGGACGAAATTCGACATGCACGTTGTTTATAAACCGGATTGTTAACAGAATACTTATAGGTATTCCTATCTAGACCAAGTACTAAAATCCACGCGGACGAAACCGCGGGCAAAATCTATTGTAGATACGGTCTTACTCACTTATAAAAAATTGACATTTCTTGTACATAAATAATACTTCAGCAAAAAGCTCAAAGCAAAACTGACATAACGCTATTTTGATGAAAAATCAAATACTAAGTAGGGTCTGAAAGCGTCGACCCCAAATTGGCGGATCTAACCTAATATTGGCTGACACACACACACACTTTTATTACATTTATTTCTTGAAATATCTTTTTTCGTAGCGCTTACAATTTGTTTATTTCCCTTAGCTTCCAAGAGATTATGATTTTTTTTACCACCTCCCGCCCGCGACTTCGTCCATGGACTGAAGAATTTGGCCCTTGATTTTGAGGTTGATGACAAAATTTATCTTAGCTACAAACAAAACACTTGAGACAAAAACACCGACCACAAAAAATAGTAAGCCTTATTAAGTATGTAACAAATTTTATTTCATACTTTTTTGACGTCGGTTTAATTTGTTTTTAATTATTTTTATTTCCGTAAATATTAACAGTTTTCTCCACCCATACTTATTGTTCTGCGATGTCGTTTCGCTTATACAAAATACAAACTACTTTTGTCCGGTAAGTTTACCGGTAACATTTTTCCGGTATCTCCAAGTTTAAACAACTTGCAGCGACGATGAAAACCGTTTTTAAAAAAATAAGAGAATTTTTAAAAGAAGATCGGTCTTCAACGGTCGGGAATCGGATTAGACTCGATTTTAAAGAACTATCGTTGGAAAAGCGTCTCTTGAAAACGTCGTTTATGAAATAGAATAAACGTTGAGGTCACTGGGGATTCAGTTGTATGCGATTTATACAGCAAATTACCTTTTGTGTGGACCTGACCTGACCGTAACACGATAGGATCAAGTTTTGTGATATAAATGTAGAAAAGAAAAGCGTGCGGGTAACATGAAGCTATCGTAGGTAGAAATTAAATACAACGTATGGAATGGCATGGATTGGAATGGATTGGAATGGAATGACATGGATTGAAATGGAATGGAATGGAGCGAAACGGAACGGAACGGAACGAAACGGACGTATTAAGGTAAGTTTATTGGATGGAAAAGTAAAAGTAGTTCGTTCAGTCGGTACCCTACCGGCCTTCTCGCCAAAACAATTTTAAAACCCAAAATGTTGTAGGTACTTGTGGCTTAATAGTCACTTGTCCGTGTTTTTCTAATTTCAGGATATCAGCCTAGTCCCGAGGACGGAAGCAATAACATCAAAGCGATGAGTCGGCTCAACATCTTCCATTTACCAGTAATGTGATGATACGACGCAACGTTACGGGCTTACTGTAATCCTATTCAGGGTTTTATTTCTATTACCAATTGCGGTGGAATTATTTTTTATGATGACGCGCTGGGCCAAAATACGTTACTCCTACAATAATTACAGTCAACATTTTTTAAGTAACAAAATAGCAACAGACATGTAGGTTACTTCATATTAATTGACAACTATAGCTCCTGGACAGACGTCATATAAATAAATAAATAAATAACGTTTCACACTCATAGCCCCACACTAGGATTCCCTGTGTCGTGGGCGCCATGGACACACCCATGACAAGAACGAAACACACCCGGACCAGAAACAGAAATTCAAATTAATCATTCAAATCTCTGCTCTGCTGGGAATCGAACCCAGGACCCTCCGCGCAGCGCACCGGCGTCTTAACCACTGCGCCACTCAGGTCGTCATATCAGTTTCCATTAATATACATGAGAACTAAGATGAATGCAAATGTAGTAGCTGCTTGAGTAGATCGTATGCAATCGAAAGAAAAGTAAGAATCGTCGGGCGCGGTCAGTAGCTGGATGGATGAGTGCTTGTGGCGAATTAAATGCGTGAGTGGAGTATGCTGTTGATGGGGAGACACGTTCCCAATAATGCAACATAAGAATGGTTACTATCAGGATGGCCTCAAATGAAGTAGGTATCTCCGGCAAATGCTTAAAGTCGCTTTTACAAATGAATACATAATTATAACATCTTTTACAAATGTTTTGTTAAAAATGTTTTGTTAAAAAACCTGTAAAATGAATTAAAAAACCACCGCCCAATTTCGGACGTCAAATATGAAAGATGAAAAAAATACCGTATCAATTTCCGCGTAGGTTTCATATTTTGTAAAAATGCACAGACTGTGTAATTTAATTTCATTCACAGACATGCGTGACGAGCACTTGATGTGAATATTTGTTTTTTTGTGCAAACTCACTTCAGGTTAATTTTGAAACTACTGTTTATAAATTATATTTGATAAAAAGTATGTCTCATCGAGCTATCAAATCGATGAAGGTCGTTCTTCAACGGCTCTTAGACTATTACGTATACGCACGGGCTGAATTCTTTGAAATAGAGCGCGGCGTAAGGGCTTACCCGTCATAATTATGTCATAATACGAGTGTATTATGTAATTCATAAAACGCAACTCTGATAAAAAATCTCACTCTATACTAGACGAGTAAAGAGTTTGAAGCGCGATATTTATTTAAATGAGAGCTCTATACATATAAATGTGGGGCGCTCGATACCGGGTGTTGAGTGTTGACGACCAAGTACTAGATCAACACTCGTGGCATTCACGAGAAAAAGTTTTGATTAATTATTACGGAATAGTAACGAGTGAGCTGCGCGTATATTTTTTGAACTGCAAAATCGGAAATTTTCAGTGGGAATGGAAAGTTATTTCGAATATTTAGAACTGCTAACGAAGGTACACGGATCAACTGACGTAAAGTTAGTTTTATTACCGACTTCAAAAAAGGAGTTATCAATTTGATACGTATGTATGTAATATTAACGGAACTGCATAATAATTACATAATTGTTGGTCTATTACGGCTTCCAAACAAGTATATGTATGTACGTATGTATGTATGTATGTATGTATGTATGTATGTATGTAGATATGGTATGTATGTATGTATGTATGTATGTATGTATGTATGTATGTATGTATATATGTATGTATGTATGTATGTATGTATGTAGGTATATTAACATTTATTTATGAGCCTTTGGTATCGTCTAATTTAAGTATGAATACTCAGATCCGTTGCAATCAAGCACTTAATATCAAGCATGAAGTGCTTGAAGAACAACTTTTAGCAGCAACAAAATTAATTTGATCACAAACTGATCACAAAATCGATTAAGCCACAAACTGATAAAGACTTGCATAATGCATAAGTTAAACACTGGAGCGGGGAGCTAACTACTTGATGCTTCGATACTTCGGCTACGAACTCTGATAAGGAACTTTTATGTTTTTATTTGGTTCAAGTAGCTTGAGACTAAACAGCTTAGAGCACTTGTATACATTGTTGAGAGCACAAGCCTACAACTTCACTGGGTTTGAAGTCCGCAGACTTGTAAGAAACTTTTTGTTTGCCTTAAAATAGGATGAATTTTGTCAATAACGACAAATGGTTAATGACGTAATGAATGTTGGTTGATTCGTTGTTATTGCGTACAATATTGTAGGTTCTTTAATAACTGCATTTGAAATTCTCGAACTTGTAAAGCTCTATTTATTTAGCTTCAAAGTTTGGATTTTATCAACAGTTGTCTTACCATCATTTACCTGTTATTCTGATTTTTGTTTGTATTTAAAATATGATTTATTATTAAAAAGGAACCGTTTTTAGGGGGTAAACAAATATTTTGTCAAAAAAGGTTAACAAGCTCTGGTAGAGAAAATACTCGTAATTTTAGAAAACGTCCAATATTGCTCGCATTGATTGGAGTGTAACAGTAACAAAGATTGTAACAAAGATTGTAACAAAGATTGTAACAAAGATTGTGGGTTCCAGACTCTCTAGCAACAAGGAAAGATACACGCCCAATCGTGGGATAAGAACCTAGAAGCGAACCAAACAATCACCAGACCGCCTTGAGGAATGACAAAACCCCTTGAAGCCAGACAATCGAGTTATAAGGGTCGGGCGAAGGTGAAGCAATAAAACAGAATTGGCTAAGGGCTTTGTGGAGGAGTTACCGGAAAATGTTTTAATGTACGATATTTCCAGACATTTCTACTGTTCCCTTATTCTTATACTCTTTTATTGTTACGGGTCCGTTTGGAACGAAATTGTTATTAAAAATGTTTTTTATTGATGCCGATCCTCTTTTGTTTTTGTAATTGAAAGTCATTGATGACGACCCGAGTGGCTCAGTTGGTAAAGACGCCAGTGCGCTACGCGGAGGGTCCTGGGTTCGATTCCCAGCGGAGCAGAGTTTTGAATAAGGAAATTCATCGAAAATTACACTTAATTTATTTAATTTTAGATGAAGACGTGGCAACTTCCGCCACTTGTCAATAGATGGCGCCACAGGTACCCTGAATCACGCTACCGAAGTTTTCTACATCGCTGGTTTTTATTTCGAATATTTTACTTTACTGTATTTTTATATCATACTGCTGAAACAGTTTAGGTTTTATAGCTTTGTTGTTTCATAACAATACAATTATGTTATATTTTGCAAACAAAAATTCATTGCATTTTTGCAACCTAACTTAACTAGTGTACATTACTTATTCCTGTTAGTGTTTATTTAAAGTCCTAGTGTTAGTTTTTAAGGCTTATAAATATACTGAATTGAATGTGCTAGTGAATATGAAGCTAATGTTTTACTTATTAATAGCAACGGGAAAGGCCTTACAATTACTGCAGTGTGTAGTGCACACACACATGCGCTTTGATTGCCACTAATTGTATAATTGTGTGCGCTAGCCGCAAACAGTACGAAATAAAGGCATAGAATTCTAGCCCTCGTTAGACCATTGGGTTGAAATGTATTATTTTGCAATAATTTCCATGTGCAATTGCTAGAACGTGGAACGATTCACATTTGTTACAATGGCGCGGCAAACAGGAATGATTTTGGAAGGTTGGTTCAATAGATTCTTTGAATTGGGTACCTTTGTCTGCCTGCAACGATGACCATTGAAGGGTTGGGTCTCCTCTCACAATGAGAAAGATGTATGTCAGTAACCCATTAATGACCCACTACAGGGTCGGGTCTCCTTCTCGTAATGAGAGGGATGTAGGCCGCCGTCCACCACGCTGGCCCACTGCGGGTTGGTGGACTTCACATGCCTTTGAGAACATTTTTTTTGTGAACTCTCAGGCACGCAGGTTTCCTCACGATGTTTTCCTTCACCGTAACAACAGGTGATATTAAATTTTATAAAGCGGACATAACTTTTTCACAAAGTCATTGGTGCGTGCCACTGGGATTCGAACCCGGACCCCTCGATTCGAGGTCTAATTCTAAGCCACTGGGCTGACACAAATGTACGAAATGCCGTTGTCGTAGGATAAAGTTGACGACAGCGACCGATTCGTTCATCGTAATTAGGAAAAGGGGTGTGGTATGGTGGACAAGGGGTGGACAAGGGGTGGCTTCACATGCCCTTGGGGACATTATAGACACCTCTCAGACATTCTCCTTCAGGTACCCTCAGGATGTTTTCCTTCACCGTTGTAGCAGGTGACATTTGTTTAGTAAAAGGTCAACAACGCAATCGAGCCTAGGATTTTCCCATACTATGAAGGCATAAATCGTAATTAAAATCTTTCACAATAAATCTTTTGGTAAATTCGTAAAACTATTTCTGTAGAAAACATGACACGACCTCAAGCGAATTGACTAATGCGAAAATAATAACTGCAACTACTTTGGAAACAAGGCCGCTGATATTATTTTAATTGCTTTTTAGCTGAAGTTCAGCTGTATTTCAGAAACCTACTTCTTCTTGATTTTTTAATAAAGTAAGTGCGGTCAATGTTAGCTGTGCGTCTTCTGTTACTCGCCAAGAGATGACGCTGTGGCGTATTCAGGAATACACAGGTATTCCCAGGAATACACAGGTATTCCCATAATACACAGGTAACAGGTACAGACCTGTTCATATTCCTGAATCACGCTATGAAAGTTTTCTTTCTACATCGCTGGCATACGAGTATATACAAAACTCTGACATGACGTAATCGGAGCACGGCCGCTATTCAGGCATCATCACCTCACCTGGTGTGTAGACTTTTGCCATATTAGCCATGGAAATCCACGTCATATTTTGTTCATGTTGTTTTCTATGGCTCTACTAGTGCCTGGGAAGCGGCTGTGTGTGTGAATTACATTATTTCGAAGTCTTGTATTAGCCAGCGATGTAGAAATCTTTTACGAGTAACACTATACCACCATACATTTATTGACAGCTAGACTGTGGACGCGGCTTCGCCCGCGGGGATTTTAGAACTTGGTGCAGAGAAGGATAAAAAGTATCCTATATGTTAATCCAGGTTATGATCTATCTGTGTACGAAATTTCATCCAAATCTGTTCAGCCGTTTTTGCGTGAAAGATTGACAAACATCCATCCATACTCACAAACATTCGCATTTATAAATGCTCCCCTAATACGAGAGAAACTTCATGTTATAGTTCCCGAGTTAATAGGCGATAGTTATCTGTCCAAACACAAACTTATCGTACTAATTCTATCCCTAGACCGCCTAATTGTCGTTAATAACAATGTCATTAGTAGGCAGCCTACCTAGATACTAACGAAATGCGTGCTAAGCGTCGCCGCGTCGCGTGCTTCTCAATCCAATTACCGAAGCCGCAGTTCGTTATATTTAGGGCCAAGCACACTCCACCAAATACTGTTCTGTATAGGATTTCTCCTAATGTGCCTTCGATAATATCCACACACAATATTGATATGCCTTTTTATTAGCTTAACCTGTATGTTGGTTTGTAACCGACTCCGTTGAGCGCGATTTTGACCCACTTTAAACGGCCAGGTTCGTTCAAACTTTGTAGATTTATCGAGGTCCGATGACAATACACTAATTTGATAAAATTATTTTAAAGTGAAAGTAGAATAGAATCTTACAACTATTATTAATGTGACTTTTGGGAGTTTTTTCCGCTCTGGGAGTTTTTTTCCGCCCGCTTTTTTCTCCCAGTCTATGTTTTGCCTGAGGGGCGATCAAAGCGGATGAATGTAGAATGTATAATTGTATATGTATGACGTTCATTAAGTGACCACAAATTGTAGGTACCTAATAATGATTAAAAGCTTTTGACTTTTGCCCTTTTGAATTGATTGAACGGTTGAATTGATTGAAATTAAATTTGTACAGGTACAAAAACCTGGACTAATATACAGGTGAATTTTTCAAGTGTGCGTGGATGGGGAAATCCGAAACTATGAGGAATAGCGAAATATACTGAAACGAGTCTAGGGACCGATTTTGATGAAAACTAAAACTGCATCATTGGATTTTTGAAAAATCAATATACCTAACCAGGAATCGAAGCCATTGATTTTGTAAAAAAAATCACAATCTGTATTAAATACCATTCGATGTTACAGACGACCCAAGTGGTGCAGTGGTTAAGACACCGGAGCGCTGCACGGAAGGTCCTGGGCTCGATTCCCAGCAGAGCAGTGATTTAAATGATGAATTCGAATCTCTGTTTCTGGTCTGGGTGTGTTGTATTCTTGTCTTGTGTATATCCATGGCACCCTCGACACAGGGAATCCTAGTGTGGGGCTATGAGTGTGAAGCGTTATTATTTATTATTAAGCGTTATTATTAGTAGTAAATGAACCTAGATAAAATAATTTTATTAGTAGTTTGCCTCATTGCTCGCTCAAACACAAACAAAATGCGTGCCTGGCATCGCGTGCCATTCTATCCAATTACCGAAGCCGCAGGTTCGATATTTAGGACAAACATTCCAGAGCCTAATACTGTTATGCTGGTAATTCAGCGTGGAAATAAGGTACAATAAATTAGGTATAACTAGCTGTGCCCGCGACTTCGTACGCGTGGAAGTCTAATTAAGTTACTCCCTATTACATCAGCTATCTGCCAGTGAAAGTCCCGACAAAATCGGTCCAGCCGTTCCAGAGATTAGCCGGAATTAACAGACAAAGAGACACACTACTAGGAAAAAGTGGCTGAAGGTATCAATGATGGAATTTTCCACATTAAAAATGGTGGACATCAAATTATTTCTTAACGAAAATGATTTCTTTACGCACTTAACGAAAATATGGAAAAATACAACACAGTAAGCCCCCGGCTAATTTGTTTTTTCATAGAAAATCTTTGCCTAACAATGTTTCAAGCAGTAAACATTGGCTCTACTAAATCTCCCTCAAAGGATATTAAATGTCAAGTCAGATAAAAGACTAAATAAAAATAAAACCTCACACGAAATCGCCGACTTTTATTAAGTACTGGACTAGACTTCAGCCGTCGACGTTACTTGGAATAAAAAATATTAACGATATCTTCTATAAAAGATACCTCACTTTAATAGGATATATAGGTCCTATCTGACTGTACCATACTTCACCACGCTGCTCCAATGCGGTGGAGAAACGGAACCGGGTGGATAGTGTGGACCGTGTCGGATGTTTTCAAACCACCCAGGGACTCCGACAATGTTTAACGACTGCTATCGTATCAATAACAAGCGGGACCGAAGCACGGAAAGCACGAAATGGCGCATTTAATTGGCCACTAGCGGTCACCCGTCCAGGTACTGACCGCGCCCAACCGGGTTCGAATCCCAGTGGCACGCACCAATGACTTTGTAATAAAAGTTATGTGCTATTTATAAAGTTAAATATCACCTGCTGTTATTTTGAAGGAAAACATCGTGAGGAAACCTGCATGCCTCACGAAAAGAATTTTCTCAAAGGCATGTGAAGTCCACCAACCCGCAGTAGGCCAGCGTGGTGGACTAAGGCCTACATCCCTCTCATTGTGAGAGGACCCACTACAGGGTCACCCGAACCTGTAGTGGTCATTAATGGGTACTGACACACGCACAACACAACCTTGTAAAAGCTTTATAGAAACAGAAAAATACCGCTGTTTCGAACTGCTTTCAACCAAAGAAATATGAAATCTGTAATTTGTTTCCAGTCGACAGCTTCGTTCTCGATTAATATTGTTTTGTTTCTGAGCTGATTGTTCTTTGTTTTTATCATGAAATACTTTAATTCAGTTATCACTTCAACAAAGCTTTTCAGATTCACGTTATTTGTTAGTCTACAAAGGGATAACCAGGAACCTGATCTTGATAATGATAACTGTATATTATCATTATCAAGATAACCAATTAGGTATCGAGCTACGCGTTATCCGAGATTCTTTACTGGAAGAGACTATTATAGTCTTTAGCCACGTAACCACGTAAGTACCAAAAGTGTGCGTGGGGTATCTGTTTGTAATCCATTAGTGAATCACAGCAGGGTAGAGTCTCCTTTCAAATGAGCAGGATGTAGGCCTTAGTCCACCACGCTGAACTATTGCGGGTTGATGGACGTCACACATCAATGATACCGATAAAACTCTCAAGTGACAGCAGTGACATTACATTTTGTGAAGTGTGTGAGTGAAATGTCTCTCAAGCAAGACACTGAATTCTGAGCACTGGGTTATCATCGCTTTTAACCGACTTCAAAAAAGGAGGTATCAATTCGACACGTACGAGTGTAATATCCTCAGGACTGCACAATAGGGAATTTCACACCACGCAAGGAAAAATCCAAAACTATGTAATATTGATAGATTTTGTTAAAAGCAAGTGAAAAATGGTGATTTCTGTTCTGAAAAATGTAGTATACATTTATTATTCCAATTTTAAAATTCAGGTTTGTTAATTTGTTTTTCAAATGTCAAAAACGCTATACGCCATGAAAGCTATCGGCGTGACGTCATTAGCAGTGTAAATAAACAATGGAGGCTTTGTTGACCTGTATTTTTTATTGATAATTTGCGATTTCTCAGTTTTCTTGAACACCGCCACGAGACACCAAAGATAAGGACTGTAACTTTTGTTTTCGCAGAAATAACTTTCTTCCTTTACTAAGATGTCATATGAGATGTATTGTTTACACTGCGAGTGACGTCACTAGCTTGGTGGCAGCGCCGAGACGGCCGAGACCTTGGATAAACATCCAAGTCACAGATCATTAATCACCAGCAACACGAGAGCTCGCTCCAACCGCGCGAGTGCTATCCACGAGGCCTCGCCCCACATACTCGTAGGTGTTATGCAAAATTAAATGCAAATCAATAATATTAATGCGAGCGCACGAGCCGTGGCTATTTAATGAGCTGCGACCAGGTAAGGGCTGGAGTCCGCCGTATCCGGTAACCGGAATTAATGAAACTAATGGGATTTATTTAGAAATACTCCTGGAAAATACGTAAAAATACGGACCTAGGCATCTCAAGAGGGAGGAACGAACTAACCGTGAGGCAAGATTTACTGGGTTTATTTAAATACTTATTTTATTTATACACTAGACTTTCCTTCTTTAGATGATAAAGCCTAACACTTTTCTTAAGAAGGAAAGTCTAGTGTATAAATAAAATAAGATGGGACTTTTCCCCTCTTCATAGATACGTCTGGCAATGAGCTTCGACGTTTCATAACTAGACTGGATCTAATCATTCCTGTTTCCCAGTGTTCAATAAAATGCTCCATGAAAAATAATCATGATGTAGTCCTGGGTACTTTCCGCAACATGTGATTACTACCACATTTATACTGAACGCAATTCCGTTTTAAGACGGAATCATTGTGTAGGCCAAGGATTATAGGCTTAGGCGTAAAAAGCTAGCCCAGAAATAACGTTTGGAATAATAATATGAGCACTTGATGTAGCATTAATTACATTTATTTAGCTTCTGTTATGGTACGTGAGCCAGCGACAGGTTTTTGTAAGCAATTTCCTCCCGGTCAATTAATTTGCAGAATGTTAAGTGAGTAGAACTAAAAAGATTATCGTTAGATGCGACTTCATGGGTTCGATGAGCAGCGGCAACCTCCAAAGTATGTAGAAAAAAATAATTTTGTAAAAATAAATACTTTTCTTAGTAAATGCTTAAGAAAAACATTCTACGAGTTACCGGCCAAGAGAAAATGATTGATGAAATTTGTGCCTGGCTCAGGGACCATTATTAATAATTTAATTCGTTTAATATCTTACCCAAATACATTTTGTGGTTATTAATCAATATGAAAATTATGTTGCAATATTTATAAAGCGACTTTAGAAAGAATTCAACAAGTATATCACGGAATTTTCATGAAAATCTACACGAAGCTGCCTCCGCAAATACGTGAAATTTTCCGAATCACGAGACTTTTCAGCTATTTCCCTACATTTCCACCACACGCAATCCCGTTCAAGACGGAATCATTGTTGAGTCCCGGATTGCTTGCTTTAAGTGCGCCATAAAACCGGCCAGCTTTTAAAACTTTATTCAACGACGCTCGTAAAATTAAATGGACGTAAACATTACTGTTAATACTAATGTTTATGGCTCTAATATAAAACCGAACGCCCCTTTATTAATTATAAAAAAATTAAACCTCAATTTTCTGTGTGTTCCATACAAATTTTGGCTTTGATAATGACGAAGCGTCATTGTTTTGGCGGTTCCATTCACAAAGCAAAGTGCCCTTTGGATGGGATAATAATTTTCAATTTGGTTACAATTCGGTGGATTTTTTGCTTTATTTCTCTAAAATGTTGTAAACTTTGTAAAACGTGTGGGAATGTGTTGAGTCGAGTACCTATCATTATTAAATTTATACTTACGTAGATCTGCCTATAACCTATTACTGGCCCACTGTAGAAACTGGTCTCTCACAACAAGAAGGATATAGGCCATGCTGGCTTAGTGCGGGTTGGTGGATTTTTAGAAGAAGTCACATGCAGGCATGCAAATGATATTAATTTGATTTTATAAAGCGCGCATAACTTCAAGCAAGTCATTGGTGCGTGCTATTGGGATTTGAACACGAACCCCTTGGGTAAAATGCTGAAATGTTTGCCGTTGGGCTGTCATCACTACACTAGCCGTAGCCGTATTTGAACATACTGTATGTCAGTCTGTGTTGACCCAATACTAATGGCAGCTTAATACAATTACTATACAAAACTGCGTAAGTTTATGCCCCAGGCACTGATGCCCCGAATGCCTCTTTGTGTCTTTGTCTTGCTATCCCTGTTCCCAGTCTAGCTATCTCTGTTCTTAAAAAATGGCGCTCACCTCTTGCGGCGTGTACCGCAGTATCTCGTGTTTCCCCTGGTACCACTTGACTGAGTGGAGAGGGGGGTCCGTCGCCTGCCTGATGTACTGGCACGTGAGCTGCGCGTCGGCTCTGGGGTCCGCCCACGTGGGCACGTCCAGCGACGTTATGCTGTGGCACAGAGAACGGGCTGGAAACAAAAACCCATAGATCAGATATAATATTAGGTAGATCGGCGGTCCTCGAATAGCGACCACGTTTAGGCAAAAGGAGCAAATGCGGCCCTCCTACCAGGTGGACTGGTGGACTTGTGACCTGAAGAAGGCAGCGGGAAACCGTTGGATTCAGAGGGCCCGGGACCGGGTGGAGTGGCGTCGATTGGGGGAGGCCCATGTCCAGCAGTGGACTACCAAGGGCTGAACGGAAGGAAGGAAGGAAGGAAGATCGGCTGTCAAAAATGTGCATGTCAAAATGATTTCCAAGCTCAATTTAGACATTGTTGACTTAATTTTGTGACTTGATTGTAACGCTTGAGATTAAAATAAATAACAGTTAAACAAACATATTTTTAATTAACTTTAAAAACTCGCACTATAATAACGAGATTAATTTGTTTAAATTTGTAAATTGTTTGTTATGTTATATCAGACTTTTAAAACACAATGGAACACATGGCACACGAATCAAGGTTTGAATGACTGAGACTTCTATTGGAAAATTTTATCTGCTTTGTCTTCGAAGATATGCGTAAGAAAGAATAAATTGAGAGAAATATTTACCATGAATAACATATTCATTCCTCAACACTTCATTTTATATACTACGCTAAAATTCAAACAGATTTAAGACCTTATAAAAAGTCAATCTATAATAGTCTTACGAACATAAAAAGGTGATTTCAACTTAATTTACTGAGGAAGGTAGGAGCTCTCAGAATTGGTCGTTAAGAGGAAACGCATAGAGAAAGTTGGTCCATTGACGCTGAAGTACGCACACCTTGCCGTCAATGGCCAGTTTTCACCACCATATAAAAAGATTTATCCATATAAAATTAGTAATGCTTTCCAAGGTGCGTTCATAATGTATTTAT
This sequence comes from Erynnis tages, assembly GCA_905147235.1. Taxonomy (NCBI): domain Eukaryota; kingdom Metazoa; phylum Arthropoda; class Insecta; order Lepidoptera; family Hesperiidae; genus Erynnis; species Erynnis tages. The sequence goes on along the minus strand of LR990082.1, from coordinate 422,931 downwards.
TTTAGAAAAATGTCACTGCGAGAATAAGCTTAATGGGTGCTTGTATCTACTGTTGTAAGGGAGAGTTATTATTACCAATATGAAAAGAAAATCCAATCGAAATTCCGTATACAAAACTCAAACTTTTGACTAATTTGACTAATGAAACCTTGTTTTATTGGCGAACATAGCCGACTGACGAGGCAAGTTTTGCGATACACCCATGTAAAATCTTGAAAAAATCTTTTTATAGGTATTAAAGCAATTACACTTTTTAAGTTAAACCCCCACCCGCATCTCCGGTGTCTCATTGGATGGAATTAATCGAGTTTCAAATAGAGATTACGGACTTCCCAACTACCCTCATTACTTTGGGCGCGCTTCAGCTCAGTCACCGGTTTTAAAATTGGGGTCGCACTTTTTGCGGGAAGGAATCTGAAGGATTTCGATGCCAGTGGGCCTCTGAGAGTTACTTTTAAGTTTAAGCGATAATGAATGAGTCTTCCTAATATATTGGTTAAGAAGACTAAGCCTACATTTATTTTTAATTTACCGTCAAACTAGCCGAACAATCCCGACCTTAGAAATACTATGGGAGCGCTCACACTGCTACGTCGACATATGACTGACTCAGGCATTTGTCAAGTTGTCCTCATTGATATGCATTGACATACACCAAAACATACAATACGAAACATTACAATACTCTTTATTGTGCACATACACACAACATTAGTTAACAATAAAACTTGAGAGAGAAAAAAACACTATTGGCGGTCTCATCGTAAGTAATGACAGAAAGCAGAAAGAAGAAGACTCTACATTTAAATTATTGTCGAATTTCGAGTGCGTCGTACAGTAGTAATGTCTGGATTCAAAACCAAATCTCGATTATTAGTGTTATTAAACCTCAAAGTTACAAGTTACAAGGACAAACGTCTCGCAGCTCCAACCTAATCAATGATCAATACCCTTATCAAAGTGCGTAACTAAATTATGGGTTCACCCGAAAAAGTTTTACCAATGGGCCGAAAAGTTCACGAATTTCACAGACATAGCCCTCAAACCCTGACTCTCAGCGTAATAATGAACGTTACCAAAAATTAAAGTAACATTTTTAATTTCATAAATCACGCTCCTTTACTTTGGAAGCACGAATTGAATTACGAATTAATAAAAACCACACATGGTTTTTCCCTATCTTCAGATAAATTGTTACAGGATTTAATGTTGACCAGGTTTTACGAATGTGTTCTTGCATTGTTTGTGTACATAGTACCCAAGTGATAGAGAATACGTAGATTATTTAAATAAATTTCCGAATTCATATAGCATGAATTAAAGTAAAATAGCGCAGGTTTAAATAATCCATTTCACGTTCAAAGGGATATTCCAATTTATTGCTTTTGAACAAAAATGGAACGATGTCAACAGCGTGAGAAAAATAAACATGAACGAACGCACGGACGCACGTATCTGATGTCCTTGTTAATTAAATTGTTATCTCATATTTTATGTTGTATGGAGACATGTGAGCTTATTTTTCGATTAAAAATTGTATTTTCAAAGGTATACATTTTTACGAAATTTTAAAACCAGCTACAAGTGGGAGTCCTTTTAATTGGAAACCACACTAACCCAAGCTTTTCAATGATCTGACATCGTGTGTTTCTCCTGCCTTAAATTACATATATTAAGTACCTTGTCAGTAACCCATTAATGACCCACTACAGGGTCGGGTCTCCTCTCACAATGAGAGGGATGTAGGCCTTCACATGCCTTTGAGAACATTTTTTTTTGAACTCTCAGGCATGCAGGTTTCCTCACGATGTTTTCCTTCACCATATTGAGTACCTATGTTTCACTATTTTTGATAAAAAATCATGCGTGTTCCATGATAAAACAACAGACGCAAACAATTTAGTTCAATAGCATTAAAAATGTTTCCAGAGCAGAAACAACTGCGCCATTCGAAGCTAAACTCAAATAATCGTTGAAGCATGCTCGCGCTAGCGTTGAGAGTTGCTGAATAAACAGTCGGTTGCGTGAAGAATACGTCAAAGTTTTATGTACACTCCTACTTGAGTAAACCCAAAGTGATCAATAAAGTATCAGCATCATGACTGCATCATTATCTTAATAGTCAACTGCTAGTGAAAAATAACATGCACGCTTTCAGACTTCAAAGATATATTAAGATGTCAAACCCAAATGTAAAGCAGAAGTGATTGCGGAAGAAAGAATTATTTTTTGCATAGACTTGCAATAAACTTGAATAGAAATTGATATACATGAATAGATATGAAATACTTCTATAACAAAATATTCAGCATTCACAATTCAAGAGCAGAAACAACAGCGCCATTCGTAACTGAACAATCGTTGAAGTATGCTCGCAGCGCCGCCAGCGTTGAGAGTCGCTGAACAAACAGTCGGTTGTGTCAACAATACAATGGTTTTGTATATTATAGGGACATAGTAAAATCAAATGAAAGGGTAAAAAGGGGTAACATTGGGTAACCAGCTTTAAACGTTAAAAAATCCTTTTTTACAGACTTTAACAATGGTTTTTCGACTAATAATTTATTGTCGTATTATGACTTTGACTAACAAGTTTTCAATACCCAAATTTAATAAGTATGTAACATTTTTAAGGCTTTGTTTTAAGGATTCAAAAGTACCGAAGATTTGATTTCATAAGTCTCCTGCAAGATATGTTTATTTTCCTCATGACTATGCAGTTTCAAAAACACCTTTAAAATTTCTACCTTGAAAAAATCCACGGAAGTGCTTTGCCAGAGGACACCACCATACGTTAAAATCATAAATAATGTAAGTTTTATCTCGTTTCCGAAAATGCGCATCAAGAATACCACTGGGACCATGGGACATTGTTCAAGGTCCCAAAAATATCAGAATACAAGGCGTATCGACTTCCCGAGTCCCATTTTCATGCGCCATTTTCATACAATGCGCGTATCTGTCCATCTGTGGGATGCGAAAGCGTTCCTGCTATGGCTTTTTACGCTTCCTTCCACATATTAAACTCTTGTTAGAGTGTAGGCGTACAGCGATCTGTCTAGGTTAGCTTATGATAGCTGTAACTTTTCGGTATCACCCAGATATGGCAATGTCGATCTGACCTAAACCCTTGTAACAGTACGTAAAAGATTTGTTCGTCATCAAAGGTCGTCAAAAATTTGTATGTTATTAGATAAAATCCTCAATCGTAAATTGTATCAAAAATTTTAAATTTTACGGCTTCGTTTGTTAATTTTATGGTTTCTCATTGATCTTATAATTTATGTTCAAACCGTACCGAGAAAAGTAATTTGAAATGAAGAGTTTTCTATTCTAATTCCAAGAAGATTTAAATAAAGGTATTCGACGGCTATACGTCATTAGGGTCGTAGCTAATATTTTTTCAAACTATTTATCAAGTTTCGCTTAACATCGCTTACCTACACTTAGTCAGACCAAAAGTAAAGGTCATTTCGCTATTTTAAATCATGAAGATAGAACATCTTTATTGGCGGGTAGTGTAGCATGAAACGTATTGCGCAGGATAATAGGGTTTCTTTTACCTTTCGCGTTATACACAGGTAGGTGTGCTGTATTATGTTTCAGCAATTCAACAATTTTCAACGAAAACAGACCGTATTTTAGTTTCGAAAAAATTATTCGGTGAAAATCGTTAACATTTTAAACAAATGTTTGGAAAGGCAACAGCCTTCTTCTTCAGCCTCAAACATAACAATGTTTATGCAAAAGTTTTTAATGAACGTAAACTCACGTATATTCGGGATAGCTCGACTAGGTCAGACCTAACCTAGTACCGAATCTAGTCCCCCATTAATGAGCTCTAGTCAAAGCTTCATCGTCCAGATATCCCGATATAGGTTTTGAAGAATTTGTTCACATACTCGAGAGGTCTAAATTCAAATCCTAGGGACACACATCAGTAACTACCCAAGTGAACATAATTTCATCTGTACCCTTAGTCTGAGTTTTAGCAATGTTGTACACATAGATAGATGCGACCGAAAAGAAAGCGGCCGAAAGTGATCGTACGGTATGTAATACATTCGAAACAAAAGAACATTCTTCACGGCAGATTATAAGGCGTCTACCACTTAGGAGTACAAGAGGTAGCAGCTATAAAGAGCTCGAAGACGATGACGTATTCTAAATTGAAATTGTGAAATTTTTGCCAAAAACATTTTCTTGTTCTATCTTCCTTACTTATTAAACATTGTTCTACAAAACTCTCTGCCGAACATTTACATCTGTAAAGAGAGTTTGCCACACAAATTTCCTAGAAATTATGTTTCGTTCTCAAAAAATGTTTTAATTAAACACGAATTGGCGGAAAATTTTTCGCATTTTGTATAAAACAAATACCGAATGTCTGAAAAGAGAGGCTGTTTACAAAGTTTGACTTAATAACTTTGAATGACCGTTTAAGAATCCAATTAGACATTTTCATCTAATCTTTTTACACGGCTAATATTAGCTTAGCTTGTAGACATGTACATATAACCCTAAATTTTCACCCTTCTATCACCAACCCCTATTTTTAATGGTCATTTTAGTAACTTAATAATTTTTCATCCCGCTTGATAACTATATGGCAAAACAACGTTTACGGGATCAGCTACTCGTAGTATGGGATATAAATAGTATATGGAGAGCTCACACTGCGCGCGACGAAGAATTCATACGTTGCCAGTAACCCATTAATGACCCACTACAGGGTCGGGTCTCCTTCTCGTAATGAGAGGGATGTAGGCCGCCGTCCACCACGCTGGCCTAATGCGGGCTGGTGGACTTTTGTGAACTCTCAGGCATGCAGGTTTCCTCACGATGTTTTCCTTCACCGTAACGTGCGTGCCACTGGGATTCGAACCCGGACCCCTCAATTCGAAGTCGAATTCTAAGCCACTGGGCTATCACCGCTAATAGGTATTCATACGAAATGGCGTCCAAACTGAACGCGGCATAAGGCTGCGATTTTTTAGGCTAAGTTAATCGCTCCATCTACAAATGAAATCAAAATATCCCCGTCATATCCCTAATTAAGCGAAATCATTCAAACGGCGATACTTGTGTTTACATTAAGTGGTCTGTGGCCATCCATAATTCAGTGGCAGTTTAATTTGTTAGCAAATTTTAATCACAGATATGGTAATTTGCTTCCAATTATATTCCTGTTTACCTACTTTCAGTGAATAACTGAATAACTCTGAATGACGAACAGACCAAATTATATCGTTATACTCGGTATAATACAAGTATTTTATTGTGATGAATCACCAATTATATCGTTTTATTGTAAGGTCTAGTACCTTGATGACCCTACAATATAATATTAAGTAATCACTGTTTAGTAGACAGCAATGAGAGCCCAGTGGCAAAGAATTCGCCCTCTTTATGTGTTATTGGTGCGTGCGTGCCACTGAGATTCGAACCAGGACCTCCGAGTAACAAGGTCGAATTCTTAGCCACTGGGCTATCACCGCTCTTCGTGTACGTGGATACCTCATGAAAATTTAAATAGTCGGCATTAAATAAACTTCAGTAAACTCTACTCTCGAACTGACCACAGAACATGAAATATGTTCCTATGGTTTAGTTATATTCAAAGGCTTTAGTTTTCTGTCGTAGGAGCGAAAGACATGCAAAAGATGGCGTTTCAATTCAAAATATAGCAAAAGTTTATTCATTCATATCGCCGTTCAGCACATCGTCTTCCTTTAAATTAACCCAGCGAGTTCGTCCTTCATCCAAAACATCTTTTATTTTAAGGCTTTCACTTTACCCATCTTTATAATTTCCAATTCTGAGACGAGCATAAAAGAATCCACGAGGAAACATTAAGCAAATGCGTTTTTGGCGGTACCTTTTTTTCGAACCTCAATAGCGAAAGTTCGGTATTGCTTTTCTTTATTCATCGGGTGCTTTTTGTGGTTAAAAATAGGTTCTATACGCGATTACGAGTTTAATTTGTATAATCTCAGTTTTATACACACCTACAGTTTTAAATATACAAACGTAGGTAACAGTTTTGTAAAATTTCAAGGAGTTTTTCCACTGATTGCCATAGTTTGCACGTATTTAAATTTATTTTGTTTTTGTTTGTAGTATTCGTAATAATTATTTCTTCAATAGTCTCAGTATACAGTCAACTATTTCTTTCATACCGACTTACATTTTATTAAGTAATCAACTATTACTATGTTTTATGATCGAAGGAAAGAACACGACACGGATTGGTTTCATTTCATTTACACCACATTCACTTTTCATGTAAGTCGCAAATTCATGCTATGACTAACTTTCATCATCCATTTTCAATATTCTTTCAAATTTTCTGTATTTGCTTCTTTTTTCTGAATGAATATGTCTGAATTCGACACACCGTTTCAATTTCCGCTACAAATTCTTTGACCATGTTATCCTGTTCATGACATCTCAGACATTAAATATTTGAAGATACACGGAGAACTTGTATCCGGGTGAATGTACCCGGTAATTATATTACCCACCCACGTTCGTGTCAAGAGCCGCAATAATCCTGACCCGGGTTCGGTTAATATAACTTCTTCATTATATCCGTCTTACCCGGGTTCAATGCACGCCGATTTTGAGGACTCCAACATCTCATAAATAATACATGATCATTGCAGATAGATAGAGCGTAGTTACTAAAACTAATCATTACTTGGGTAGGGTTATTATAATTTTTGGAACGAAAGTTCCTCACGGCAGGCGCTTGCTGCGCGACCGAACTAAATAAAATGTGAGACTAAAACCGTAAGAAAAATATAATAACGGAAGTGACGACATATTTGAACTTCTTGTCTATTCACGTTGTCACAGACATTAATCGGTCACCCGTCAGTAACCCATTAATGACCCACTACAGGGTCGGGTCTCCTCTCACAATGAGAAGGATGTTGGCCTTAGTCCACCACGCTGGCCTAGTGTGGGTTGGTGGACAGTTTTTTTTTATTTTTTTGCTGAGTCTCAGCAACCAACCGTTGTAGAGTCCACATCACCTGATGATGCTCCGTTTTGGGGCGAAACACGTGTCGTGTGCTATTGGAATAAGTTGTTATGGTATACACCTACTCAGAGAGATAAGGGAGGGTGGTGGGTCCATACCAAAACAAGTTCCACGTGTGCGAATTGTTGCAAAGAGATATAAATACAACTTAAATAACAATGGATTTCCGCAAAGTAACGCCTGATACAACATATCATAGTTTTTTTTAACTAGAGCCAATAACTGAATAATCATTATCCGGGTGTTTCTTGTAGATAAAGGCACGTACACACACGGTTAGCTTCTCAGTCTGACCACCTAGTTTTAGATCTCTTAAAATTAAAGTTTGCATCAAAGCATTTTATAATATTATTGTATCAAATTTCACGTGTAAATGAGATTTTCGCTCGACATCCCGAGGCAATTACGTGCCAATTAACCTTATCCGCGAGCTAATTAAAACTTTTTCATCACATCCGGGTCATAAGACTTGCTCAGTTTTTATACGTGGTTATACGGTTTAATGAGAAATGTATTGCAGGTTTAATATTTTCTTATTAGTCTTCCTGCATTTATACATATACTGAAATATGAAAAATAAAAGTTATTATTTCAAACAAGAATACCCAATTTCATGGGTGTATGTATGTGTATGTATGTAGATTGTTTGTCCTCGAAACCAATTGACGGATCGTGTTCGTTCTTTTTTTGTTTATTTGCATTTCGTTCAACTTAGGGAATGGTAAAAGTTTCATCAAAATAGTAGTTTCGGTGATATGGACTTAAAACTAAAAGTTACGAAAAAAATAATTAAACCGACATCAAAAAAAGTATGAAATAAAATTTATTACATACTTTACACCTACCATTTTATTGATGTCGGTTTAATTTTTTTAAATTATTATTTTTACTTAATTATTCGGACCTTTAAAACAATTATCTATTAAATACAACGTACAATAATAAAAACAATGACACTTATATCACTTAAAATAAACGACCTTAATTAAATAGAACTTTTAAATTAATGTAGAAGCGTCCACAAATTGCGTAGTGCATTATAAAATTAAAGTTGTTTGTTCATTAGGGAGCAGTTAGGTATCCGCTAGTAATTGCCCCGCATCAGGTATTCATGATATTCAGCTGCGTTTGTTAAATTTTCAGTACATTTCGTGATGAATTACGCCCCAAATGTATTCCGTTCTATCCCACGCGGCGATGTATAAAGAACAAATTCAGAGTGACGCATAACTAATTAGCTGGATGGTATTCATAATAATTAGTACCTGGCTAGTTGAATCTGTTTCGTTTAGATAACACGGAGCTTTATGTACTTCGTATTTGCAATTTCCCTTTCGAAATAATTTAGTAGACTGAAATTTAATATGACACACTTTATTGTACAAAAACTCGATTCTATAATTATTTTGTTATTAAAAAAGATATGTACTAATAAGTACTGTCAACTATTTCATAACAGATCAAGGTAATCTCTGTTATCCAATAGTGTCCCACTGGGTCGGGTCTCCTCTCACAATGAGAAGGATGTGGGCCTTAGTCCATCTCGCTGGTCTAGGGCGGGTTTGGTGGACTCGTTGGTGCACAACGTATTCACCAAACCTATTAAAATAAATTTTTTAGTTATATTTGAAAATCTCTTAAAAGGTAATAATAGCCACTAGCTAAGAAATCGCTTTACTAAACGAACCGTCCGGGTACCTATTAATCCCAGTGGCACCAATGACTTCCCAAAGTATGGTGAGTTTTTCGAATTTTTTTTATTAAGATTCAAATAGTGATGTTACATTTACGTACTATTGTAAGCAAAAGGATACATCGTTCACAAAAATTCTTTTAATATTAAAAGGTAGCAAACGAATAATCTCAACATCAAAGAACCTTACGGACACAAAGTATCAGCTATCTAAAAATCTTCCATAAAAAGTAATAAAATCCACCCCTTATGTGATTCATGCTTTGCTTTAGTTCGACACCTTTTTGATTCCATTCCAATATTTCCAACGCGTTACCATTTGGGAAGAAATAAAAACGTTCCAAGCACTAAGTTAAATTGAACCTCACTGCTCAAGGAACACGGTTCTAAATGCTTTGCTATAAACAAGTATACGTACAATATAAGGTTGTAAGCTGGCATCGATTTTATTCCGTGCCGGTACATCCAGAAACTTAATTACTTACTTGGAAGATTAATTACGATAGGCTCTTGTAGGTTGCTTGTTGATAGGCCTTCGATATTCAATTTGGTAGCAGGAAAAAAGCCTGCTAAATACTGTTAATATGCCTACACCTTATATAATGATAACCCTATTAAGTATATGAAGATACACAGATAGATACATGTTATATTTTAAAAATTATTTAATTGCTTTTCTATATGGCGTGTACTTCTAGGGTTGACTGACTATTCGGATATACGCCGTAGAAGGTCTACGTCGTAGATCGATATAATGTACGAATTTATTTCATTTTAACAATTTAGCTGAATAAGTCCGAATTACCTACAATAATTACAACTTTATGCTTGCAAATTGTAATACATGTACATTTTTATCAGACTGGTAGTACTATAGATAACGCGATCAAACACAAAACCAATCGAATAACCTCTCCGGCTTTATTATACATATAACGAGTAGTATTGATTTGTAAACACAAACTTTTTTATTTCATTTTATAACAAAGGCATTTTATTTCACTGATCCGCTTTCACCTCTGATATTTTATTGTATTTTTGACACAATTGATTCGTCTCCGCGATACCGAGTGCTACTTCTAGTGTTTGCAGCGCAGTATTTCACAATCACGTTTCCGAGAAAGTTTATTTGAAACGAAACTCGATATTTCCCGCGAATGCCATCAATTGTGTTGTGTCGGAAACCGTGGTGAAACCTCGTTACACGTTTTTTATTGAGAGTAACGTTTTACTGTGTGCAGCTTATTAAAGATGTTTATAATAAAGTTCCACAATTCCATAATGCATGCAGCTGTCCAAGAGCTGGCCTGCAATGCCAGTGCATTGCATGCAACCTCAAATTGAGAAAAAAAGCCTACCTGAGCTTGTATGCGGGTGCTTTGCTACCCATGAGGACTAAGCTATTCGCCTCTACTTAATTACTAGACTATAATATAACCAGCTCCCCTACTACAGGAATAGGTTACCTACAGTACTTTAAGCAATTAATTCATTCACTAAATTCACTTTTGTTATATTTTACCTACCACTGAGTTTATTGGGTTTAAAAACGAAACAGAAAAATAAATCGAGCTCCAGAACAAAACCGCTACGTCAGTGCAACGTGTTGTAAAATGCTCTTTGTGTTTTAATAAAATGATTTTAATTTTTGCAATAATTTTAAAGCTTTCATAATTATAATACCTACTTCTGAAAACCGCAATTATAGAAATTAAATCTTATTTGTCGCTGCTGATTCGAGTCGAGTATTATGTCACAATGATAAAGATATAGATTAGTCCACCACGCTGGCCTAATGCGGGTTGGTGGACTTCAGCTGCCTTTGAGACTATTATTTTTGTGAATTCTCAGGCATGCACGTTTCCTCTAGATGTTTTCCTTCACCGCTACAGCAGGTGATATTAAATTTTATGAAGCGCATATAACTTTTTTTAAAGAAAGTTATTGGTGCCTGCCACTGGGACCCCTCGAGGGAGAGACCGGGCTCCTAGCCACTGGGCTATCACTGATAAGAACATCATCTATACTAATATTATAAAGAGGAAACATTTGTATTTTTGTATGTTTGTAACGAATAAACTCAAAAACTACTGGGCCGATTTCAAAAATTCTTTCATCATTGGAAAGCTACATTCAGCCTGAGTAACATAGGCTATTAAATTAAAAAAAATATATAAAAAATTCATTGACAGAGCGAAGCCTGCTGGGTCAGCTAGTTAAGAATATATTTAAAAAAATATTGTAACGTGTTGGTTGCAGTGTGCTTTGGGATTCCTGTAAGAATTTTAAACACTGGTTTTACAAAAATAAATAAAGATATTATTTTGATATCTCATAAAGTCATAAAGTTGTAAACAAACTTCATCTTTTTGTAGCGTCGTAGCGTTGACTCATTAATTTTGATATCGTTGATCTAGTCTAATCTCTAGTCCTTTAATTTAAATAGCTCTCATTTCCCATAAGACAAGTAAGTAGCCTTAGTAGTATTAGAGCGGCTCCCTTGATACTTCGCATTAAAGAGCCAATCAAATTATATCCAAAAGAGAAAGAAATTACAGGTACCTATAGTGTTACAATATAGAAAAAAAACTTTGCTCATTTGACTTCGTCCGAGGAAAGAAAGGACCCAATATTCCTCAATAATCCAAGGTAATCATATCGGTTTCAGCCGCAGGCTTTGTATGTGATTATGTTGTCTACCGACTTAACTTAGGTGAACTGCAAAGATATGTACACGAAATAATGAGTACATCACCTTTTCATCACAATACCATTCGCTGATAACAAAAATTCCGCCATATAATATATTGTATCAGGCGTTACTTTGCGGAAATCCATTGTTATTTAAGTTGTACTTATATTTCTTTGCAACAATCCGCACACGTGGAACTTGTTTTGATATGGACTCACCACTCTCCCTTATCTCTCTGAGTAGGTATATACCATACCACAACGGTTGGTTGTAGAGTCCACATCACCTGATGATGCTCCGTTTTGGGGCGAAACACGTGTCGTGTACTATTGGAATAAGTTGTTATGGTATACACCTACTCACCTATTCCAATAGTACACGATTAACTATTGTGTCTTTTTATTGGAGAGGCAAAGTGTTAATTTTATAAATCCTTTTATATAAAAAAGAAAGATTCCTGTTACTAGATCTACAAATAGGAAATCAGAATAAATTAAGGGGCAGTAAATCGGTACGTAATTAGGGTGCTGCGGCTAGCACCCTGTATAAACACTCCCCAACCCTCCAATTTATTTGACGCTCAAACCAATAGAATCTGAAACCGGGGTCACTTGATGTATACATTAACATTATTCTTCTACATCCCTCGTGACGTCGCGAAATACGGCATAGCAGTGATAGCCCAGTGGTTAAGAATTTGGTTTCTTACTCAATAGATTCGCGTTCGAACCCAAGTGGTACGCACAAATGTTCTATAACTTTTCTTATGTATGTGTTTTTATAAATTATGACCTGCTGTAAAGCCAAAAAAAAACATCGCAAGGAAACCAACATGCCTGAAAGTTTTTCATGATGTTCTCAAAGGCGTAAGAACTCCACCAACCCGCAGTAAGCCATCGTGATGGACTAAGGGTTTTATCCTTCGTATTGTGAGAGGAAACCCAATTCAAAAACGTTACATATCTAACATTTCCGTATCAAGCGTAGTTTCCAAGAAACTGGCAACATCACATCTTCGGACGACAATGAAACTTTTGAGCGAAATAGCCAAAAACTTTACTGAGGAAACGGAACCAATCCAATCCGACATGAAATGGAATTCGTCCCCCAAATATATATTTAAAACCGTGAGAGTTCATTTAAAACGTATTTCGAGTGTTTGTGTGACGAGGAAAGTAAATAAAATAAATTGGAAGAAGCATTATCGGGAACGCATTAACTTTAAAAGCAACCACTTTAATTCGAAAGGGGGTTTTTTATTCATTTCTTAAATGTATTTAACAAAGTTGATGGAAAATCATTAGTAGGCACCTACTTACCAGTACATCAAGTAAAATCATTAGTAGGCACCTACTTACCAGTACATCAAGTAAAAATCTGAATTCTTAGCCTTTTCATCATTACGGCTGTGTCTTTTCATTATTACGGCAGGTTACATTCAATGTTTTTAAAATATAAAAAAATCATTAGTACCCGTAGATACCTACTTACCAGTACGGGCCTCTCAAGTAAAAATCTGAATTCTTAACCTTTTCATCATTACGGCTGTGTCTTTTCATCATTACGGCAGGTGACATTCAATGTTTTTAAAATATAAAAAAATCATTAGTAGGTACCTACATACCAGTACGTGCCTCTCAAGTAAAAATCTGAATTCTTAGCCATTGGATGGTCGCCATTAAATAGCCCAACCGCCCCAACCCCTCTTCCCACAGCAAGAGAAGGCCTGGGACATACTCCACCACGTTGCTCTAATGCGGATATAGAGGAACGGGCTAGTTGCCCACAAGTGTCGGATGTTGTCAAACCGTCAATAGGGCCTTTGAAAAGGTTTAACGACTGATATCGTATCTATAAAAACAGACCGACTCCTTACCATGCCCTTAGAAGCACGGAAGAGCATTCAATTCGCCACTAGCGCTCACCCATCCAGGTACTGACTACGCCCGACGTTGCTTAACTTGTTCGACCGTTTGCGATCTACTCAAGCAGCGGCTATACGCGCTTCCTCTCTTAGGTTGTTTTCAGTAACCAATTAGTGAGCCATTACAGGGTCGTATCTCCTCTCACAGTGAGAGGGATGTAGGCCTAAGTCCGCCACGCTGGCTTAATCCGGGTTGGTTGATCCTTAGGTATTGTACAATAGACTTAAAGACAGATATATAGATAGATACCGTTGATAGATAATGTTTGCAAATTCCAGTCCCCTTTTGAGCACAAAATGAGTATATCCGGGAAGCTTGGTTTGGCTCTTAATGAAGTTGTCGCTCGATTCACCACAATCCCGATTTATCCAGCTTCGAATTTACATTATGTGGCCATTCAAACCGGACCTTTATTCTCAGTGATAAGAACTAAGAAGCATGGAATTTATTTTGATGCTTTGATGGTTTTTGTTCCGTGAATAACATGATGATGAAAATTGTGAGCCCCAAGAAATCGCCTGTTCTTGAATAGATCAAAACGATGCCCAACATTCATACTTAAATACAAACTAATTCGGATTCTGCTTTCGTTATATTAAGCAGAAACATCATTAAAAATGTTCACCGCAACGATTTTTGCGTTTAGAAATACATTTCTCGCGCAATCACTCTCGCCGCCATTGTCGAAACACCATTATTTGTTTTTTAATCTGACCGTGCTTTGTTTCGGGTCTATTGTGTGGGGTCCAAAGGTTTCCTATTGACAGCCGTTAAGTAACGTACAAACGTCTTGATCGTTTTTAAAAATGGAAGTCGTAAGTCGCGTCACGAAATGAGATCAGTGGAGGCTGAGGAGTGGTTTTGCAGGAGCTATTGGAGCAAGTTGGTCAAAATTTACCTACCTTGATCGGAATCTATCTATCTATACATAATTAACAACATTTTCGAGCTGCTAATGGCACAATGCGTTTGTGCTAGCTCATCTCAGAAGCGGCTGAAACAATTTAAATGAAATTTTCACTGCTGTATACAATAAAACTCTGGACGGTAGTTCTTGGATAGATAGTTTATATTGAGCGCAGGGAATCGCCTGCCCCGTCGACTAGTTTTAAATAAATTTATGGTCCACGGTCACTGGCTAGCCACTCGTAGACAGAACCATAAAACTTTGAGCAACCTTTTGGAAAAAATCTTCATACAATATTTCCATTGTACTAATAGTTTACATAAGATGTTCGCAACCACACCTCCTCAACTGACACAATAAGATAAGATTGATAAGATAATAAAGCTTCACAGCGAGTTACGAGCGTGGAGGCAAGGTACCTCCTCGGGCCAATTTTAATGTCTCTACCAGCTAAAAATAAACAGATAAGCTACTTTTACATAACTAATTCCATCATTTCTGTAATCTAAAAGGAAGCTCTGGGGAGGCGCTCTTCATCGGATGAAACATGGCTCCCGGGGGACTCCGATTTATTAATCCCGGGAAATATGGCCGAGTTTTGACGCCATCACGATACTTGTTTGATCATGATCGACTCGCGTTGGGGAATAATTTTTCTCAGCTTATCCGTTTCTGCGATGTACATCATAAAATATGACTAAAGTTATTGAAATACATTTTGTGTACAAATATTTTGGGTATTCATACAAATATAAAAGAATTGAGTTAATAATTGTGAACAAAAAAAACTACATCAAAATCGGTCCACTCGTTTGGGCTTTAGCTTGACAAGAGACAAATATACAAACAAGCAGACAGACAGATGTGATGTGATGTCACGTGAAGTTCACGAACCCCGCAAGGCCACCGTGGTAGACTAAAACCTACTTCCTTTCATTGTGCGAGGAGATCCAACTGAAGAGTTGTGTACTTGAGTTGCAGACGATTAACATGTTCAAGAATGGTCCAATTTACTACAGTAATTAAGTAACAGAGCAGTGATGTGTGTCATGTGTCATGTCAGTACCCATTAATGACCCACTACAGGGTCGGGTCTCCTCTCACAATGAGAAGGATGTAGACCGCCGTCCACCACGCTGGCCTACTGCGGGTTGGTGGACTTCGCATGCCAGAACATTTTCTTTTTGTGAACTCTCAGGCATGCAGGTTTCCTCACGATGTTTTCCTTCACCGTAACAGCAGGTGATATTTAATTTCATAAATCGCACATAACTTTTATTACAAAGTCATTGGTGCGTGCCACTGGGATTCGAACCCGGATCCCTCGATTCGAGGTCGAATTCTAAACCACTGGGCTATCACCGCTGCAGCAGCAGCAGCAGCAGCAGTAATGTGTAAAACTGTAAAATCATTTTAATAATGTAATTGAAATCGATTTCAACTTTAACTCGAATCAACGTTAACAATGTACTGCAGAAACTCCGAAAAAACCCTTTCCTTTATTCAGTGGCGCCTGCAGAAGTTTGCGGCTTTGAATATTCCACTTATAATTCATACCGCTGCGGCTATCGACTTCTGCGGTTCATGTTAAATCTAAATTGAGTTTCGGTTGAAATTAACCTTAAACAAACGGTTAAGTAGTCATTTCAAATAACTTTCATCCGCATCACTTAACCAAATCTTGTTTCCCGTCCATTTTCATTAGAATAGTCAGACAGGATCGTGAAGCAGTCGTGTCGTATTGTCGTTGTCTTGAAATTGCTTCCTAAAGTATCATCCGAAACACCATGCATTTCTCCCTTTGCCATCAGACCAGTCAGACGGGATCATAAAGCAAAGTCGTAACGTGTTGTCGTTCGTCGTTTGTGAAGTGTTTCAAGCTGACCATTTGATGTCCAATGGGCAAAAATGTCGTTCACTAACTTCATTCGATCATACTTTCCAAATACGAAAGCTCTCAAAGCTACCAAGCTCAAGTTGCAATACGCTGGCTGCATCGTTAGAACCAATAACCGGTAGGGAAGAAAGGTTCTCGAATGGCGAACATGTCTCGGCAAAAGGAATACAGGCCATCCTCCGATCAGGTCTGGTTTTAAAAGGCAAAGGACCAGACGCCCCTCGGAAGGTTAAGGGAGGTCCACGTCTAGCAGTGGACTACGAAGAAAGAACATAAAACTCTGATACATATCCCGTCAACGATCCATATGATTGGGATTGTAGACTGTAGACTACCAAGTACCAGTTAAAGTAGGTCATCCAAAATGCAAACGTCCTTCAATGTTAAGAAGCATTACTAACTAAAATGGTAATAAATACAGGGATCCGCACGGGAACTATGTTTCATCCCGCTGCGGGCCTCCCGAAGGATTCCTTTTTAGGTTATGGCCGTTCCCCTTCTGTTCCCGTCGTGTCAACACAATAACTTTGATACTGGAATATGCCTGAATTTATGGTGCTCGCTGCGTAATATATTTTTGAAAATGGACTATTAATCTTGAGTTTTAGTAAACGATGAATAATGGACGGCGTTTAGTTGAAATGAAGGTTTAGGAAAGACGGAGGAGTACGATTAAAGGAGGTTAGATTTTAGAATAATGTAAGAAAATTTCGTTCGTGATTTAGAAGGTCCTTTTTAGTAGCTACTAAAGAGTGATATAGGAGACGTCACAACGCATTTCTCACGAGTGCTACGCTTAACAATTACTCTAGAAGCCTTCAGCGTCAGAAGTACGTGGTATGTGAAGTCCACCAACCCGCAGTAGGCCAGCGTGGTGGACTAAGGCCTGCATGCCTCTCATTGTGAGAGGAGACCCGACTCTGTAGTTATTGAGTTACTGACATATCCAGCCGGAAGCCACAAAAAGCAAACATGTAATCCTAACGCAAAGGAACCGAATTAGGAGGATCAAAAAAGGGCAGACCAGGAGCCGTATGAGGACATTAGACATAGCCAATCCCTGCGAAGGTCAAATGACCTTTACTCGCAAAAAGCGGCTAAAAGCCGAACATCATCCCCTAGTCAGCGAATCGTAAAGCGAAAAACTCGCTAAATTGAAACGTACGTCATTCCAGATTCGGCTCTCAAATATTGTGTCAGCTGTCGTCATGGTGTTTGTTTTATGAGAGGACTATTTGCTATTTTATCCTTTGGAGCTAATGAAGACAAATAGTAAAATTTTCCGTAAACAATTTATAGAATAGCGAGTGGTCGTTTGTATTCTGGAACTGTAAGAGATCTGATGTCTATAACCTGCATGGCTGGTCTCTTTACACAACTAAGCTATCACCTCTTCACTTTCTTACTGTATGGAAACTAGTCACAAGTTCATTAAACCAGAGCAAGTCCGGGCTCCAGCGCTAACTCCTGATGCATTCAACAATACACTCCTTGTGGTCCCATAAATTTAGGGTAATGTGAAAAATAGCTGTTTCCGTTATAAATTTACTCTAATGCGAAAACGGGGCGCCCCTTGAGAGGCATTTTGATGATTATTCAGTTGTTTTTATGCCGTGTAAAAATTGTTTTGAGTTGAAATATCCCATTGGATTTTAATTGAAAAATTAAGTAATACACTGTGCTGGTAGCATTAGACGCCTTTTTACGCGGTCTTTTTACAAATTATTTTTATGCTAATTGTTAGCTTCAGTGATAAAATTTAAATTGGGTGCAATGCAATGGCCCACTGTTGGGCGCTTGTCTATCTCTCCAAACGAGGGGGAGGCCTGAAGCATACTCCACCACGCTGCTCCAATGTGAATTGGTGGAGAAACGGTGTGCGAGTGACGGATGATTTTCAAACCGCCCATAGGGACTCCGACAAGGCTTAACGTGCCCTCCTAAGAACGGTGTCGGTAGTGCGCGTTTAATTCGCAACTAGGAGTCGGGTGGGCGACTGTACTGACCGCGCCCGACGTTGCTTAACATTTTTGATCGCTCGCGATCTACTCAAGCAGCGGGCTTATGCGCACTTTAATTACTAAAATTACCTAATCCTAGCCTAAATAATCGTGACATGTCACTACCACAGTTTGTTAACTCCTTACCTATCCAGTAAGCTTGTCAGCTTACTGGATAGGTAAGTGTGTCCACTTAAACAATGGAAGTGAGTCACATGTGACTCACTTCACTCACGGGACAACGACGTGGTTAAATACGAGAAATCAGAAAGCAACGGCTGTATCGCACTATTCAATTATTACTTTCTCGATCAAACTGCTAAACAGAATTTACTTACCTATCACTCGTAGTGGAAATTGTTCTTGCTAGTTTAGGGCTGCGAAAAAATTTAAAACCCTAACAAGATTTTTAAAATGTGATTTAAAAAAAAAATAAAACAAGCAAATGCATTGATTTGATTTTAAAATACTATTTCAAAACTGAAAAATTATATACTCCCTTATTAAACCCACGATTTCACCCGCATGAACTTAAGAATTTAGCCGAAAAGAGACATATAAAAAGTTAATCCATCATATCTTAAGGTTATTAAAATCCGTTCAGCCGTTTTTACGTGAAAAAGTAACAAATATCCATCTTGCCATCCTCAAAAACTTTCGCATTTATAAATAAGATAAATTTCGTCACCTCAATTATTGAAACCGGAACAACTTATTAAAATTTGTGATTTGCGGAAATTTCAATTATGGAATGATAAACTGAAGATTTTCAGTCGCGATTGGCAACCCTGAACTAGCCGAAACTTGCTCAAACTAGTTCACGAGCCTTTGACTGGTGCGCGGCAGTAATGTTACAAAGTGCAGTCATTTTGGGAACTGTTCTTTTACAAAATTAAGTATTTTGCTCAATGCACTAAAGAGCTTTATTATTTTTTTTGGCAATGAGAAGCACTAAAGAAATCTCATTTTGGGAATAATATTTCGTGACGTAAAATACAATACTCAATCGTTTCCAGTCTTTTTTTCCTCTGAAATACATTCATTCATTTGTCAATCCGATTTTACAACCAAATTAAAACACTTATCAATAACTAGCCACTAGTAATTTTTATACTTACAAACCATCCAATAAAGAATATCAGAATGTGAGTGAAAACAATATGAACATTCATTAAATACACAGACGTAGGATACAAAGGTTATATAAATATAAAAATATTTCTAGTGTAACTATACAAATTGTTTTTTCAGGTTTTATGTATTTTCAGGTATTATATAATCTTTGTACCAACAAAAATAATAGCAACAAACATTATTATGAAACAAAAATTAAGCAGTAGGTAACTGGTTCCCCAAAGTGTCCTAATTAAACGAACATTTCCCCAAAATTGGTACTTTAGTTTCGATCCAGAGTTGGCCAAACTTCGTCAAATTAACACGTTCACCTGCGCCAGTGAATAGTGTGCAGTCTCCATTGCAGTTGTAGCACCGAACTGACTGTTGTTGTCATTTAATTATATGTATAGACAAGCAAAAGGCTGGCCACACCGTTCGAAGGACCGATGATCGGTGAGAAAGAAAGGTTCTTGGAGACCACGTTCTGGCAAAAGGAGTATAGGCTGCCCTACGACCAGGTGGGCTGATGACCTGAAGAAGACAGCGAGAAACCGTTGGATTCAAAGGGCCCTGGCGGGTTGGAGTGGCATTGATAAGGAGAGGTCCAAGTCCAGCAATGGACTAAAAAGGGCTGAAATGATGATAAATAAGCTGACCCGGCTGTATGCAAGAATTATTTTGTGTGAGTTCTTTTTTCAAATGTATTGGCGCGAAGAACGTAACTCTGACACTTGGCGTGTGTTAGCGCTTAATTATAAAATAGTTAAAAATGCAGACGAGTTTCATTACATCAAAGTTCAATTAATCAAATATTTATCAGCTCCCCATATTACTACAAACTTCTCCCTTCCAGGGCCGCCTGATGATAAGTGGTCACCATCGCCTAACTGTACTAACACCTGCAGCATCAGAGGAGTCGGATGCGTTAACATTATTTAAAAAGAAACAGAACTAACAAGTTACTTGCACCTGAGAGCGCTTGTGCATACGTCATTCGTGAAGTTGAACTAGTTTCCAAACCTCACCGGAACTTCAAACTATTTCGAAACAAGTTCGCTTGCTTTGACCGGCTCAACTCATGCTAGTTTCAGCGCTTTTGGTTTTCAGGAACTTAGCAATGGATCAATTTTGAAAATTTTGATACACGATTTTTTTATGAAGTAACAAACAATCGTATGTATCATAACATACTTAGTTCACGGCAGGCTAGAAAGTCGGCGAAAGGTATTCCCTAGGCGAACTACAAACATTCCTATAAGGAGTACCATTAGAAGTTCCATGCCCAAACATCAATTTAGTTTGATAAAAATAAAACTAAAACTACAATTAAATAATACACAATAAAATAAAATATATCTAAGACAAATGAAACACATCACTGTGACGCGGAAGTGTCGAAGATACTGGCTGCATTGCGCCTCTGGACAGCAGAGACCTTCGATATGAAATGGAGATACGTATAATAAAATAGGAGTTAATAGCAAAAGGAGAAAAACAAGTAACATTTGAAGCGACTCTTACTCTGTAATAACTGGATAACATCAAGTTTTTTCCCCTTACTCTAACAAAAGAAAATATCAAGATGCTATACTGAAACGGGGTTAATACGGTAATGTAGATACGCGGTGCGTACGTACTCGTACTCTTATTAACGGCTGATAACTGCGCTTTTTGTATGGAGGGCGGGCGTCCTTGTTATTTGCTTCCCGATTATAGGGATCTTAGGGCTGCGTCTTTATAGGTTCTTCTGAAACAGAACGAATCTGAACGAAACGAAAGGTCCTTTACTAGAAAATTTCAAAGTGTCGAACTTCTGCCGATTATACTATTCTATTCCTGATTTTTCCAAAGAAGCCGAAGTTTTCCTAAAACAATACTTTTAATTATAGTATTGAAGAAAACAAATGTAGAAGATCTAAAATTAAGTAACTTCTACATCCAATGGACGATTACAACCAATCAATCAATTCGGCGTTGATTTAAGTTGTTGTAATAGTTCATACTCTACTCTACTGTACTTTCAATATTATTCTTGGAGGGACTTATCGAACATACTCGTACAAAGCTGATTTATATAACATCATACCTCCATACAAAATATTCACGATAGCTTATTAGATACGTGTTTAGAGGTTCACTAATGCGTCGGAAAATAACAACAATTTTGGGCGGTCTCACTCACTCTATTCTATAAATTATGATTTGATGATTTTTTCTGAGGCTACATAATCATTGCTGTCTAAATCTTCCTTAGTCTTTCTTCGACCAAATAGCGCTCTAAAACCCGTGTTGCAAAATGAATTTAAAACAAACTTGTACGAACTGACAGTTCTAGGACTAAATGCTTTTGTTCGTCCGACAAAGGCCAAGGAGGTAACAGGGCGTCGTCTTGACCTAAAATTCTTGTAAAATCTTGTTCTTGCGAAGACCCATTGTTGCGAATTCTCCTGTTTTTGTTTAAAAGTTTCCAGAGTCACGGTTTACGCTGGTCCTGGATAATTGACTCGCAGTTTTGAAATCAAGGCCGCAAGGTATTTTGGTCTAGTATTTTCCGTGAAATTATTTCGAAAAAATGTTACACGGATTTCCTTACGCTATAAAAATACTACGCTTTCTGCTTTGCACGCTGACAATAGCAATAACCTAATGCAGCAATAATTGCATTACAGGTAACTGCTTCTTATAACAATTTTGGTTTATAATCTACAGATACTATTATGTCTTATGTTTGTTATGTTTCTCTTTACCAAATTTGTTTTATGTACAATAAATAGAAATAAATTATTGATGTTTACTGGCTAAGTCGCGTTTTGGTTATTTCTGATTAGATTGGAATTTATACTCTCAAAGGACTTACGAAGACTGACGATATCAAAGCTCAGTTTTAATTAGAATTTTCGTTCAGTTTTCAAACTATAAACAACTTCATTACCTTGCAAACTGTAATTTAATTAGAGTCCTGAAACACCGTTGTTTATCTGACAAAAGTTGGGACGCTAACAGGGCATAGTTTTGACCTAAAATTCTTGTAAATTCTTGCTCTCACGAACATCCATTGTTGCGAATTCTCCTGTTTTGTTTAAAAGTTGCCTGAGCGAGTTGTATTTTCCGTAAAATTGTTTCGAAAAACTGTTACACGCTGGGTTTCGACAGCACCATGAGAGCGTAGGTACGCGTTTTTCAATTTTTGAAGAATTCACTGTTTTGTATTCCGGCAATGGGAGCAACGCTTCACTTCGAAATCAGTTTTGTTAAATCAAAACTGGACAAGTGTGGCCCTTATAAATAAGGATAAATAACATTGAAATCGATAAAGTCATATTTAAATTATCAATGTGCTCTTATTAAATTAAATTTCACTTTAGTATAGTTCTAACTTTATCCAAACAACACAAACATACACAAATTATCACAAGGTTTCTTGACACACTAAACCAACAGCATGTACGATATACCTGTTTACCGTAAGACTTATCCCATCAAAAATAATCTCCCCATAAAATTAGCCGATAAAAACTTAACCCTAAAACGCACCCCTATTCTTCGAAGACATAACTTTTGTTTTAGTACCAGCAAGTGGGACGTTAGTACCCGGCGAGCGTATTAGCTCAATAACAACCCGCCCCCTATTATCGGACAAGGGTTGTTCTGTCGAATTATTTCTTATAACAGTTATTACTTATTAGGTATGTATTTCTATGAAATCTTATTGACTTTCTTTGAATTAATATTTATTTTGTTCGAAAAATTCAATCAGGTTATCACTAGGATTGTTTTTTCTAATACTAGTAAAATTAGACTTTCAACGATCTATATAATAGAATTGAATCGCTGTTCGTTAGTCTCGCTAAAACTGGAGAACGGCTGGACCAATTGGGCTAATTTTGGTTTTGTGATGTTCGTGTGATCCTAAGAAAGGATTAAACGGTGTAAGAATTTGAAAAAAAATGCGAGAAACATAGAAACCATTTTACCATTTTTGACCATCCTTCGATCGGAACTAATTAGAATAGGTAAATAGGAACATGGCTGTTATCAAATTTGTTTAAAGCTCATCTTACTGTAGTTAAGTCACTAGTTCGAAACAAATGACCAATCACGACGCTTTATTTTACTTTTTTCCCTCCCTCTCACTCTCACCTCAATGCTTTAACTGAATTGTTTCTTTGTAGAAATTATGATAATAATCGGTGTCTATTAATATAAGTTTTGTGGTCGTTGATGACGTCGCAAAATGTAATGTGAGATAGGCGGTAGATGAAACAAAACTACACGATGAAGCACGATGAAAAATTTGAAGCACCTATAAAATATTAAACAATTTGTATAGTTTGTCATTTACTTAACAAACTACTACACTTTGTTTGCCGAGACAGTGAGATCCCGAGAGCTTAAAATTAATTATTACGGTCAATGTACTAGATCAGGGTTTCTCAACCTGAGGTACGTTTCGTGATCAAATATCACGATAAGCGCGAAATTTTAAATTTGTTTAAAATATATAAAATAACAAATTCAAACGGCTAAGTTTATGAAAAAGGAAAAGGAAAAGGAAAATCATTACTTATGATGTATTTCATAATGTGTTGGTTTTTCATCTTAAAGCTGGCTATGGGATTAAATGAAAATTCACTATAACAAAAAATTGGCTGTAGAAAATATTGTCATAATTCCGGGCGTAACAATACCTGCCTGATAGCCAGTTAGAGATTTTCTTCTAGAATCTAGAGGTTAGTGTAGCTATATCACTAAATTTTAAAAATCTTCAAAGGCAGCGCCCCATGCGCTGTTGATAAGGTCACACCAATATCAGTCTTCTATAACCAATAATAATATTATTATGTTCTTCTGTTGATGTCAAGTCTTTTTGCGTTGTCATTATTCGCACTTTTACCAGCAAAATAAATTAGTTCATAAATTCTCCGTAACGTGGCGAGATGCGCAGTTACAGGTTAGTTTGGCGTCAGTTAAACTTTGAGAAACCCTGCACTAGACTAAATATACAATATTGACTCGCTTAATAGACCTCGGAGCTGTAAGCGACGTGGGACGTTGCTTTGTTTTTAGGCTGCATTTTGAGCTCCAGCGAAAGGAGGCCGCCTTTTTTTGGTGTCATATTAAAAAGGTTTTAAAAACGTAGTGACAATCTCACCTGACGGTTGACGTAACAATTTTATTGTAGCCAAAAATATTTCTTTACTTTTTTCTTACCATGATAATACTGCTTAGTATGAGATGAGTATTGTAATCGTCATGAGTAGCGAACACAAATGATTAGTTGTAGGGATATTGTACGATTTCGGCCAACGTAGAGCAGCTGAAAAAACGCGCTACACCAATATTATAGGCGACGTACACTGATGAACCAATCGCGTAAACCGCAGCGTAGTCAAATGTCAAATCGATCAATAATGATTGTGCTCACGACTTATGAAAAGAAAAAGAAAAGAAAAGAATACGTTTATTGTTGACTGTTACATTAGAAAGATGTTACAAAAATGATAATTAGTTTAGAACAGTCTACCCTATGCGGGCATACAATAATTATGTCGTAGATAACTAAAACTTAATTTTATATTTCATGGCAATTATTGCTAAATTATATTTATTTATTATTTTGTTCAGCAGTCCAAATAATTTGTTTATTTTAATATTTTACCTATTCGAACTAATCGGCTATGCAATGTGCCACCCATTACTGGGCAAAGAGAGAAAAAGCCGGAGGAAAAAACTCTCGGCTCAGTTTTAATTAATTAATTAAGTTATTTATACTCGCGTTACTACATTCCTTTTTGTAATTGTTTGTCTATAAACATAATTTACATAGAAATTGCGAACCATCCATTCATTATTCCGTTCGTTATTTGCATTTTTGTGTGATACGCCTACTGTCTGTCTGTTATGCCTACTACTATACGTTAATCCCATGACTGCCGCGACGGAGTGTCAATCATAGAGGTATTATACTAGAGTAGGGGAGACATACGGCTGCCTGTAAGTGGATATGTCCAATACTTAGAAAGAGATATAAGACTATGGTACCCTATCTGTCTCTCTCTACTAATGCATGCGCATTAAAGAAATTCGCGCATTCGCGCGCTTGGCGCATGCGCATTAATCAATTTCAATACCTAAAATTGTTTCTCGCTACTTGCACATGCGCGAGATAAAACAGATAAAGAAGGTACCGCAATCTTCTCCATCTTTTTAAACGAAGGACAGTTAGGACAGACAGGAAGCCTGGCTTCCCCGCTCTATGGTGTAAAACCTCTATGGTGTCAATACGTCCGCAGAAGAATTTTACCGACCATCTAACGCGTGCAACGCGACAAATACAAACACGGCTTTTTGTATAGAGCTGAGCCTCATTGACACGCGACAAAATTAAGTGACATTGTCGTGCAACAAACTTGACGCAAGCGACCGATTTTGTCGTCAAAAGACTTGGTACCTATTTAGAAAGTCATGACAATATTTTCAAAACATAATAAAAACACACAGAATTTATTTCATTCGTGACTGCATTAAATTAAGTTAGGATTCCATCGTCATTCTGTTCATTTTCTTTACCAAGAAACAGCTATACAAGGTACAGTTAGTAACAAGGTAACGAGTTGGTCTAACAACGGTCGGTTCGCGAACTTTTCGTAATGAAAATATTCAAAGCATTACAAGAGGAAAACAAACTGGAGCATAAGAAAGAAATAGGTACATAAAAAATACAAGTTCGTTCTATCTTAGAATTGACAATACAATCGACAGACATAGTACTGATATGAGCCATTTCGCAAATTCAATATTAATAATACAAGACGAAACTTCCAAGTAAATGTTTAATCGTTTTATAGAATGACTAAGAATGACCAGGCAAACAGGCAGACGGAACGTTTGAGAAGGAATAATGTAAGGAATATTTAGAATTATTCGATAACATTAATCATCCTAGACACCATTACATCATAAACATCCTTATTAAGATGAGATGATCCTTATTAATGACGATTGCACCAGAAATATCGATAGGCATGCAGGTTTCCTCACGATGTTTTCCTTCACCGCAACAGCAGGTGACTTTTAATTTTATAAAGCGCACATAAGTTTTTACAAAGTCATTGGTGCGTGCCACTGGGGTTCGAACCCGGACCCTTCGATTCGAGGTCGAATTCTAAGACACTGGACTATCACCGCTCTTACCACTTACCATCGAATAACCCCGGCCTGTTTGCCTGCTCTTCGTATAAACCAAAATCCCGGAGACCTAAACCTTAGTTGCTGTCTACGGTCTTTGTATTCTATGGGTAGTCTACATAGCGTGTGAAGAATGTGTTTTATGTGTTACTCGTACCTTGGCACGGCTTCAGATTTTATGGTTACGCTCGGAACCAACGGGGTGTATAATAACATTATTAATATTTTTTACATTTACCTTCGCTACGATATTGTTTACTTTGTATTAAGTTTTATGTTTTTCATTTTGTTTGTTTTGGAGCAAATAAAAGTTATTGCTGTGAGCATTACTGTGGAAAAACTAATAACTAATTCTGACGAAGAGCTCTCATTCTCATGCAAAGCAAAAAAATGATTTAGTATCTATTTTCAGTTCTTTTTTCAAATTATAGATTTTTTTCGTTTTAATTTCATTTTTACTATATTTTTAGTATCATTAGAGATTGTATTGAGTCGATGCCAAATCCATGGTAACTAAAATTTACGCAAAGAAAACTAAGTCATAACGTAAGAAAATCAAAATATATTTTTTTAAATTGTTGACTAATTATAGTACACAAGAAAAAACAAATTAAGTTCAAATTTTAAACAATAGTACATGCCAAATCGAATAAAATTTAAAATTGCAACAAAAGACCAATTTCAATATTAAAAATAGCTATCCTCTTTGGCGTGAATAGCGGGAAACGAAATAACAGTTACAGCAGCTAATGTAAAATAGATAAAAATGCTGTTTCACTTCACGTTGACTTTGAAGTGAAGGTGGGCTCATGCATAATAAAGGCAGGCGAAGCCGCGGCCCAGAAGTTAGCAGAATTATTAATTCACATCTCCCTGAGTGCGCCAATAAATGTAGTAGAGCGAAAACGTTACGATCATTTTTTATAGAAATAAAGTTAATTAATATTAGTGAACAGATTATAATTATTATGAAGCCTGTATAGTGAAGGTAGAGGCCAGGCTTATCAACAATTTGCGAGGATTATAATCCAGAAAACTACTGATGAAAATTCAACAGACATGAAGCGCACTCTACTTTCGCTTTTTTCTTTCTACATTCTTTCTGATATTTTCTGCATTCTACTAACGGTAGCGGAGAGTTATCAAAGAGATATCTCTGTTTGAAGTCAACTGCAAAGTCGTTATCGCCTCCAGAAATCAATGGAGATTGCTAGCGGAGAAATTACTTCTACATAGTCAGAAGAAGTTAAAAGTTTAAAGAGAAAGAAATGCAATATTAATAAAATAAATCCCTACTACCAGTGTCGTGAGCATGAACACTATCATCTAAGTATTCGTACGGTAAAAGTTAATCATTAGTGTGTATTTATGTAAATCATCCCATTGACATCTTCCCATACTAATGGCACACATTAGCTATACGTATATTTTGTCGAAAATGTTTTTTTCTCACGGCACTGAGTGAATAAAAAAGTATCGAATGTGCTAGTTGTCGTCGCTTTCCCCCTGAGGTAATCTCAGCCAGAGTATCTACATAATCCCAAATACTAGTGATGAAAATTCAACAGACATGAAGCGCACTCTACTTTCGCCTTTTTCATTCGAGTTATTCCGGAATTCTGTCGACGATAGCGTAGAATAATCAAAGGGAGATCTCCGTTTGAAGTCAACTGCAAACTCGTTACCGCCTCCAGAAATCAGCAGAGATTGCCGGCTCAGTAGTTGCTATAGAGTCGACATTGTTAGCTTAATGTAATGAAGTGCGAGTATGAAAAAGCACTTGTACGTTTCAATCTGATACTGATATTCTTTTTCGTACTCACTAAGCTCATTTTCCGCGCATAGCCAAGCTCGAGTAGACTGCAAACGATCGAAAAAGCAACGTCGGGCGCGGTCGGTACCTGAAAAGGTCGTTTCCGTGCTTCGGAGGGCACGTTAAGCCGTTGTTCCCGATCGTTATCGAACCGATAGCAGCCATTAGACCTTGTCGGAGGCCCCTAATGTGGATAGAGATCCGTTCCCGACAGTGGGTTCGAAGGGCCCGGGTTTGAATCCCAGTGGCATAAGAAGTGTATTTTAAACTGTAACAAACATCCATCTATCCATAAGCACAAAGTTATAATATATTCTTCCTTCCCATTAATAATAGCAGTAGGATATTCGAGGCATTTAAATTCAGATTTAAACCCAACATCTCGGGTTACTAAACTCTGAAGAGGCAAGTCGGACAGTGAGTGAAGCGTGATATCCCTTTGAGTAGTTGAAAGCGAACCACAGATGGTGAAATCGGCGAAATTTATCGGTTTTTGGAAATCGCTCACTCTCTAGGCCAGCACTAAGCCAGCGTGGTGAACTAAGGCCTACACCCTTCTTATTGTGAGAGGAGACCCTATAGTGGGTCATCAAAGCGCACGTAAGTGTTTTTTACAAAGTCATTGGTGCGTGCCACCGGGATCCAAACCCGGCCCCCTCGATTAATAAGTCGAATTCGAAGCCACTGGGTTATTACCGATCTTATCCTCAATTAAGTTCAATTTAAACTTATCCGCGTTGTAACAATAAAAACTACCTCATTGCTATCTATCCGTTAAACTGTAATTGTTTAAGCCTCGCATTTAGCCTGAATTGAATCGAGGTCGCCGTTTAAACACAATTTACGCTTATTTTATTCGAACAAACATATTTTGTTGTTTTACTAAAGTTTTGAGCGTCTGCGAGAGTAAAGCTCTGTTTAAAATTACGTGGATTCCAGCAATGACTTTGTTTTTCTTATGAGTGACTCTAAAAGCCTATAAGTTTGAATATTTGCGTTAACGATAAACCGTAAACGATAAGATATGTTGTTTAGGGATTATTTTTAGGAATAAATAATAAGGCGATTAATACACTAGTAAATATTTCCATTTGTATAGAAAACAAGCACAATCCAACACACAGAAATCTAGCATGTACGCGCGTGGATGCTTTTTCAGTGTGTAAATTGCCTAAATATTTATTTTAGCTAGTCCGCTTTCGATCGCAGTAAATCGTGGAGTCACATACATCTGCTTAAGAGTAAATGTCAACTTTCCAGCCCATGAAATTCTCTATTAACGTTTAGAGGAGGAAAGATTTCCTGCCAAGCGACATCACTGCCTGGAGAACGCGGTCCAAATGCTAACTTCGACTCTCAGATTCTATGGAACTTTGATAGCGCGTTTATGGATACGTCTTCTGATTGACGCGTGATACGTCACACGCGTTATTGTTTAGATTGTTGAGAATATATTCAGCGCGTCAGGCGCGGTCAGCATTTCATGTGAGACGCACGCCCACCATAGTGATCATATTAGCGCCGCTGTAAGCCTATCCTTTTTTTCTGAAAACTACTCTAAAAATCACAAAAATCGCTCTATTTTCATCAAACCTTTACCAAGTCCGTATAAATGCAAATGCATACTCGGTGCCTTTTTTCGTTCTGCCATCAAGCCCGAAGCGACGCCCGATGCTCAGAAATGCTCAATTCTCAAAAAACTCGGAATAATGAAATCTCCGAAGCGTAGTCGAGGCCCTCCCGACTTAAACTTAAGCACAATTTAAGTACAATTTGAATACGATTTGACTTCGAGACAAGAAATTTCGTTCAGATCTGGTTTCGGTGGCAGTAACTTGGCTACAAGCGAATTTTAAATGAAATTAGACATGGTTTTGATTAGTCAGTGATTGAATTACCTACTGTGAGTTGATTGAACTTTTTCGAGAATGTTGTAGACGAAATGTTGTAGTGATTACATAAGACAATGTAGATAATACAGGATAAGGTTAGGCAAGAAAACAAAGAAATAAATAAATAACGCTTCACACTCATAGCCCCACACTAGGATTCCCTGTGTCGTGGGTGCCATGGACACACACAAGACAAGAACACAACACACCCAGACCAGAAACAGAAATTTAAATTCATCTTTCAAATCCCTGCTCTGCCGGGAATCGAACTCAGGACCTTCCGCGCAGCGCACCGGTGTCTTAACCACTACGCCACTCAGGTCGTCACCACTACGCCACTCAGTCGTCGATTGAACTTTTCGAGAATGCTGTGTACGAAATGTTGTAATGATTATATAAGACTATGACTGTAGATAATCGGATAGGTAAGGCAAGAAAACACACAGTACAGTTTGCTTTTATATTATGACGATGCATTATATGACTTCCGATTGATTGGTTGGCAAAGGTAAGGGTGAACTGTAATGAATTGTTTGGTGTCACAGAGAAACTTTCCTAAGAAATATAATTATTTGAAATTTCATAACGATATTGAAATAAATTACTCTTAGACATATCTTCCCTTATTTCGCTTTCAGCGGGAAAAGTTATTCAGGAAGAATTTTTCATTCAAATGCCACTGTATTATTTACGGAGTTAATGCAACTTTTCAGCATAAACATAACGATTATGGTATAAAATTACGCATGGCAATAAACTCTTAATGCCAGGAACCCATTAATGGCCCACTATAGGGTCGGATTGTTTGGTGTCACGGAGAAACTTTCCTAAGAAATATAATTATTTGAAATTTCATAACGATATTGAAATAAAATTACTCTTCGACATATCTTCCCTTATTTCGCTTTCAGCGGGAAAAGTTATTCAGGAAGAATTTTTCATTCAAATGCCACTGTATTATTTACGGAGTTAATGCAACTTTTCTGCATAACATAACGATTATGATAAGGCATAAAATTACGCATGGCAATAAACTCTTAATGCCAGGAACCCATTAATCGCCCACTACAGGGTCGGGTCTCCTCTCACAATGAGAAGGATGTAGGCCTTAGTCCACCACGCTGGCCTATTGCAGGTTAGTGGATTTCACATGTCTTTTTGTGAAAGACATATTGATATTTATTTTTATAAAACGCACATAACTTTTTTTTGCAGTCATTGGTGCGTGCCTGGGATTCGAACCGGACCCTCGATTCTGTTCTAAATTCTAAGCCACTGGGCTATCACCACTACACCTTTTAATGTAGTCCTCATAATAGTAAAATTTGATTCCGTCATAACTAGCAACCAACTAAACCAGAGTGTATCGTTTAAAGTTAAGGCAGTTTTGTAACGTGGCAACAACGGGTGCTCTAGGGAATAAACAAAATTCACATTAAATCCACTTTAAATTCCTAATTATGTTTTCGGCTCCCGTCCTAAAAGGGGACCGTTTTATAGTTACGAGTACGTATGTCATTTGTACGTCATCACTAAGGATTTACTCCGGGTTCGAATCCCAGTGGCACGCACCAACGACTGTAAAAAAAAAGTTATGTGCGATTTATAAAATTAAACATCACCTGCTGTTACGGTGAAGGAAAACATCGTGAGGAAACCTGCATGCCTGAGAGTTCACAAAATAAAATGTTCTCAAAGGCATGTGAAGTCCACCAACCCGCAGTAGGCCAGCGTGGTGGACTAAGGCCTACATCCCTCTCATTGTGAGAGGAGACCCGACCCTGTAGTGGGTCATTAATGGGTTTACTGACTGACTGACTAAGGATTTTTTAAATATTTATAAATATACTTCAATCAGTTAAAGCCGCACATCGTTGCTAAATTGACTTTGAAATATAAATTAGTAACTACCGTTTTAAACGTGTTAACTACCCTTACTAATTTTGTGAAAAAATATCATCGAAATTAGTAGCAGAACGAAATTCCGTAGCCCCGTAACAACGGACACTCCAGGGAATAAGCAGGATTCACATTAAACCCAATTTTAAACTCCTAACTAAGTTTTATTGATATTGCACACGTTATTCGGAACAAGGCAACTAACTCGATTTATTGCATTACTTTTGCTAAATGTAATTATAAGATCTATGCCAAGAGCTACTAAGCGGCTTAGATCGCGTGTTATCGACGGCACGTTAGATTCGTAACGTTACTGTGTTGTGTGATTTCTTTATTGAATGGAGCCAGTCCATATAAATGAAAAATTCAATTATCTACAAAAAAAGAATTAAGAAAACCTAGGACTAAGTATTCCGAACTTTGAAAAATGGATCTGTAAATGAAACTGCAACTTTCAACACCTATTTACATAAACTTGACGGAGTTTATATCAAGATCGATTCACTTCTGTACTCGTAGTGCGAAGTTGGCGCGATAAATATTGGGTGACGATACTTCCCTGGAGGACGCCGAGCTCATATATTGAACGACTAGTAATATTGACAATATGTAGTTCCTCCATATTATGTTTCCAATAAGTCTGTTAGTTTCGTGTTACAGCGTGGTTTTATACATTTAAGATAACTTGCTATTGTAATTTTTATACCTAATACTTTTACATTTAATTTTCATTATTTTATGAAGCTTTTGAAACCTAGACACGAATTTCTTCCCTCTGTTCTGTTCATTATATACTACTCTAGACTACAGGCGTTATTAGATGCGTCAATATCTGGATGGGTAACCGCTAGTGGCAATTTAAAAGCACACTTTCATGTTTAGGAGGGCAATAAGCCGTCGGTCCCGGTTGTTATCGATTCTGTAGCAGTCGTTAAACCTTGTAATTTGAAAACATCCAGCACGGGTTGACCGTTTGTCCGTTTCTCCAATCCACCAATCCGCATTGGAGCAGCGTGGTGGAGTATGCCCCAAGCCACCCCCTGGTGTGGGGAGAGACCTGTACCCTTAGTCTGAGTTTTTGCAGTTCCAAAACAAAACGCATACATACACAGCTTACCAGACGTAAATACACAGTGTAATAACCAACAGAGGTAATAATAAATTTGTAAATTTGATTTTAAATTTTTTAACTCCTCTAAAAATCTTTTACCTCTATTTGTTATTACACTGTGGACTCCTGTGTAGTAAGCTATGTATGATTTACGTATCTATGGACGTGTGCGTTTCGTTTCGGTATCGCTAAAACTTAGACTAAGGGTACTGTGCTCAACAGTCACAGTGGGCCATAAAAGGATTGCAGCCAGCTAGCAGCTAGGTATTATAATAAAACCGACCCACAATTAGCCAGTACCAAGGTCTAATGCCTACATCCTACTCATTATTTGATGTAACCCGATTCTGTTATGGGTAATTATAGTATAGCAAACAGACATAAAAATACACAGCTTTCAACCAAAACACAAGCACTGGGAAGATTGCTTTCCACGGCAAAATATTATAAAATACATTAAGTATTCAGCTAAATAATACAAATCCTAATAATTCCCTAATAATCATCTTTAATGTAATTTATTTGAGAGGAAACAATGTGAGCGCAAAGCTCGAACAAAACGTAGCTTCAACCTTAAAAGTTTTAACCCATATTCAAAGCATTTGAAACTTGCGACCGAAGGATCATTTTCACCTGGAAAGGAATACTTTACGAACAAACTTTGTGGGACCTTCAGACCTCACTAAACTATAGAGGACCTAAACATCAGAGCTCTTGTTACGTTGTTTACTAATCTTAATTTGCAATCATACTCCTGGGTATTGCGTTCTATGAAGATTAAAACCAGGTTAGACTTTAGAACTTAAATATCAAAAGTTTGGCGATTGATACCTATTTTAATACGAAAGGGGTGATAGCCCAATGGCATAGAAGTCGACCTCGAATCGATCCGGGTTCGAGTCACTACACGCACAATGACTTTGTAAAATAGTTATGTGCCCTTTATGAAATTGAATTTCACCTGCTGTTACGGTGAAGGAAAACATCGTGAGGAAACCTGCACGCCTGAGAGTTCAAAAAAAATGTTCTCAAAGGTCTCGTCTCATAACGAGAAATATATGGTACTTAGTCCACTACGCTGGCCTAGTGCGGGTTGGTGGACTTCACATGTCTTTGCGAACATTGAGAATCCTCATATCAAGCATAAAGTTTTCTCACAAAGTTTTCCTTCACGTCAAAAGCTGGTAATTTTTAGTTTTATAAAGCGCCCCTAACTTTTAAGAAAGTCCGGGAGCGTGCCACTATGATTCGAACCCGGACCCTTGAGTAAAAGGCCGAATTCTGCGCCACTAGGATCACACTTCTTATTCCATAACTCCACACCCCTGCAGAGTTCATTCTACAGACATTATCACTTTTCCTACTTAAAAATCTTCATTACTTAACAAGTCCAGTAATTTGAGAATGAATGGAGTAATTTCAACTCAGATTTTCTTGTATTTGCGAGGAAAAATTGTAAGCCGAGTAATTATCTCAATTAAGGCGTTTTTGCGAGGAAACTTCAGGTGTTCCAACAGCGGTAAAAGATAAGTTTAGCTTAAAAAGGTTAAATTGAATTACCAGCTTCCTGACTTTCACTACCGTAAACGATAAGATATGAAGCGATCATACCAGTATTATCATTGCAGTGGGCTCGGGGAGGTGCCTACAACTATTGCCCTCGCTGCATGTTCTAATCTTGTTTTCTTACCAGTGTGTTTATGTGTATGTGTGTGTCTTTTTTTCTCTATCTCTTTTCCGCTGTGTGTGTATCTCTTTATCTGTGCTTGTGTGTGTCTCTTTCTGTGTGTGTGTATGTCTGATTGCTAGTGTGTGTGTGTGTGTGTATGTGTGTGTGTGTTTGTGTCGCCAGTAAAAACATAGACGAATAACACTTCGAGTACCTACCGCTGTTAATCGCCGCGCTGTCTGTATTAGTTTGCCCCAATCGCTTTCAATTCAATCATACTTGTTCTACTTATTAAAAGTATTGTATCTATTTAAAGTATTTATTATTAAATTAATAATTATATCATTAAAAAAATGAAATGTTATAAATAACACGTACACTTGCTAAGCATTCGCGAATGGAATGGCAACAAAATTTTAATTAAGAAAGCTCCTTTTCAGTGCGATGTTTCTTTCGAACTAAGAGGGGTTCTTCAAAAATTTCTTAAAAGAAGCTCCGTAGGGACGACTGTAACGCGACTCTTAGAGTAACGCTCCGTTCTAGTTAAATATTTTAACTGTTACGAGTACTCACAGAAACAATGGGCGAAATAACGACTTCCTTGGTAACAGTACCTTGGAAACAGGGCTTTAAAAATTAACTATCACCTGCTGTGGCCGGCTAGGGCCTGACTATTTCACTTGATTCGGTCTCGGTCGTGGGTTCGATTCCCACCCAGGACAAATATATGTGGTACTGAATGACTTTGAAACTCATGGCTTTGAGAACTAAAGAGAGGTTCCAGGTTTGATTAATATTATGTATGCTACAATATTTGCGACAGCTTTATTTTTGCATAAAATTTGTTCATCTTATTTTTATTTCTCTCTCACAATGTTAGGTCTTGTTCTAGTCCACCACGCTGGTCAATTGCGGTACGAGTAAGTGAATGGCTTATGTTATACCATGTTATAACTTGAACCCTTTATAGACCCGGCAGTAGGTCACTAAAGGGTTCAAGGGCTCATATGTACTAGAGCTGTTACCAAGTAGTACGACACGTAGTATTGTTGCAATACGTAGGTATCGAGGTTGCTCAAACCTTTAGGTTTCATTTCAATGTAGGCTATTCCTTCTTTTCAGCCCTTGGTGGTCCAGTGCTGGACATGGGCCACCCACAAACAACGCCTCTTCAACCGCTTCAGGTGGTCAGTCTACCTGGTAGCAGGGCGGCCTGTGCTCCTTTTGCCCAAACGTGGTCGGCTTTCGAATACCTTTCTTCCCCATCGATTGTCATTATCAGTCCTGGATATTATAAATTTTAAACATAAAGTTTTCTCAATAGGTCAACGGTAATAAGTGTAATAAGGTAAGCATTGGTTCTTCATATAACACACACTGGTAATTGTGTTGATAACGACCAAAAGTCATACCTTGTCACTGCGGCCCAAAGACAGTCCTATCATACTTATGTGTATCGCTGGAAATTGCCGAGACATCTCGCGTAATTTTACTTCCTTTCCGAAAATTGGAAACCCGACATAGAAATAGCTTGAATAAATTATGACCGGCTTAATCCACTCCCGTGTAACCCGAGCGTTACAAAGAACTTCTTGTAAATTTTAGCACAACCGACCCGATTATAACGCTAACAGAAACTATAAAATTTCCTCCCGGTGCGAATCAAATATTCAAGGCTCACCTATAATCGCGCCGAAAAGCAGTAGGAAGACCATTTTGTCACACGAAACCCACACACTCACATTATTCTCGACACCAACGACCTTACAGCACACAAACACACGGATTAATTCACATACTTTTATCGAATTTCAAACCGAATTTCGTACTTGCGAATTATAGGTACGGATGTAGAGCGCGACCTCTCCTCTGTAACGCGGGTTCCTTACTGACGGACGCGGTGATAACGCCGTAGGGCTGGCACAATTGGACCGTTCATTCGAATTATGGAAATTAGAACTAGCTATTTTATGTCGAAAGGGGGACAATAACAGACGTTTAGTACTCGGCTCCACAATTTCGTTTCTTATTAGACTTAATAAAGGACTTTTATTCTTGTCTCCCGTTCTTAGGACAAGTTGTTTGTTCGCAGATTGGCCTATGATGGCTTCGGAGATTAATCTGAGAATAGAATTTCTGGGAATAAGGACAAATACAATCCAGTTTTGTGCGTGGTGTTTTCCAATCGAAAGGGTTCCGAACAATCATAAAAATTAAAATATCTATAGTAACAACAAAATACTATTGTTTTTCATTTGTATGTTAATTTCGTTAAATAATGGCTTAACAGTGGCATTTGCAGGTAAAAATAGCTAAAA
Source organism: Erynnis tages (assembly GCA_905147235.1). Taxonomy (NCBI): domain Eukaryota; kingdom Metazoa; phylum Arthropoda; class Insecta; order Lepidoptera; family Hesperiidae; genus Erynnis; species Erynnis tages. The sequence goes on along the minus strand of LR990082.1, from coordinate 385,766 downwards.
AAGTTTTAAGATTTTAGCAATAGCAAGCAATATATTAATTTATATCTACAAAGTGTTTTTATTGTGACGCTCTGTAGAATAGATTACGTATTTTAAACCTAAATTAATTATTAAACCTAAAGTAATTAATATCTGCATTAAGTCCTTACCAGTTACTTTAGTCTATGACAGACAGCCAGATAAATAAACAGACGAACGTTAAAATTAATTAAGCTTATTAACAAGAACACTTCGAGTTCCAAGGATTAAAAAACTCCAGATAAAACAAACAAAATACCTTCATTCTGGCTTCGCCGTACCCGTGTGAAAATAGCACATAATGTAAAAAATAATCCAAGTTTAAGACAGACTAGAAATTACATTTACAAACTCTTTGATCGCCCCCACGCGACGCAAGGAAACGCCATAACAATGTTTACCACCGCTAAATCAACAGATAAATTTGATTCCGAAGACAATCTTAACTTTGAGTCCCGTTAAGATTCATTTTCCACAGACAATGTGTTCGGAGTTTTATTGAATCGTCCAACTTTAGTGTAACAATCGCAATTACCAGAGGAATAAGATCGTAAACATCTTAATTACTAAAGGGCTGTCGAGGGGGTTGAGGCCATTGTCGAGTTAGGGGCGCACCACACACAGCGCGTTTACCGTCGGCGGTTTGTAAAGGCAACGATGTTGCGTAGGCAATAATTATAACGAACTAAACCTAAGGTAAAATTATGCGTATCTGTAGGGTTTTTTTTTGTGAACTCTGGGGCATGCAGGTTTTCTCACGATGGTTTCCTTCACCATAACGCAGGTGATATTTAATTTTAAAAAGCGCACATAACTTTTTTTTATAAAGCCATTGGTGCGTGCCACTGGGATTCGAACCCGGACCCCTTGATTAAGAGGTCGAATTCTAAGCTGGGCTATCACCGCTATGATATTAATTTATTATGAACATAAAATCAAAGGCTGTATCACGATGAGTGCCTTAACCATGAGCGTAAGCATTTTCGTATCTTAATCGTGTCGAACTGCCATTAATATGGGAAGATGTCAAGCCAGACTGACATACAACATACTAATGACTGAAATTTACTGTACTAATACTTCAATGTTCATCCTACACAGATGTTTAATTTGAACGTTAATATTTTCTCAACAACTGCCGTTTATTTTGATTAAAAAAACAATTGCCAAACGCCGCAGTTGGAAGCAGTAAGTCTGTGTTAGCTCTAACACAATCAGACAATTATGTGTCAAATTATAGGTTCTTGTTTCCAAGTCCTGTTTATAGAATTCTATTTACGTATCTTGTATCTATATACTGTGACCCAGTTTAAATAGGCTCTTACTCGAGAGCCGGGTTCGAGTCCCAGTAGCACGCACCAAAAACTTAAAAAAAAAGTTATGTGCGCCTTATAAAATTAAATATGACTTGCTTGAAAGGTGAATGAAAACCTCGTGAGGAAACTTGCTTGAGTTCATAAAAATGAATAAGCAACGGAAAAAAAGAATTCGAAAAAAATCACAAAGGAATGTGAAGTCCACTGACCCGCATCAAGCCGGCGTGGTGGACCCTTTTCTTCCCTTTTACATTTAGGTATGTTGGATTTTTAGCTACTAAAATCCCCTCGACCTACCAGGCATACAAGAGGTGGACTAAGACCTACTCAGTGTGAGAGACCCAACCCTGCGGTGGGTCGTTAATGGGTGACATACTGTATCCAAATCCCGTTTAGAGAATTCTGTTTGCGTGTATATCTATGCACCTATTGCGACCCAGTTTGAATGGATGTTGTATGTAGATACTCGCAGTGGAGGGTGATTGTAACTGCATCAGTATACATAGTTAGACCGTAGTTCAGACTTGGTCGTAGATTGAATAATACTTAAGTTACAGGGCTTCATCTGTTTCTTACAGTGTGACAGTTTTAGAAACGTTGATCAGTGTTCCTTTTCTTCTTACGTGGCCGCATCCATTTTACAGCCCACAGTTGGGCATGGATCTCTGGCTATAACAGAGGAAGGTCTGGAGCATACTCCACCACGCTGCTCCAATGCTGAATCGTGGAGAAACAGGCTAGTGGCCAACTCGGATGTTATCAAAGCGCCCATAAGGCGGACAAGGTTTAACGACTGCTATCGTATAGATATGAACCGGGACCGACGACTTAACGTATCTACCCCCTGATTCGCAACTAACGGTCACCCATCCAGGTACCGACCCCGCACGACGTTGTGTGTGGCGATGCGTTTATAATATTATTATGTAAAAGTTGTAGTTGTTTCTTACTCTTTAATGTGAAAACGGCGTTACAAATAGTTTACGAGATCTTAGATAATATTTACGGTAATTTTACCACTCCTTCTTACTTATGAAGATATAGCCCTTCTCTTTCTTTCTTCTTCTTTCTCTCTCTCTCTTTTCTCGAATTATTCCCTATTTATGAGAGATAATGCAACTATAAGACAATCCTTACAATAACCGTTCTTAGACCAAATCGTTAAATGTCTAACTCATTCCCGACTCTGCAAAACCGGTATCAATAAAGTCCTACGTACAGTTAAATGAACGAAGTCGTTAAGACGTGTCCTTCAAGCTTAATTATTGTAATTTAGCAATCTATTATGCAAAGGCAACTCGCTTATTTACATTATGTTTCCTTTTATTTATCTCGAACTTATTTATATGCTGACTCTCTTACCATAAAAAAAACAACGGGTTGCACTCCGGGAGTGCCGGCAGAACAAAACTTGAACATAAACGTTGTGCATTTTTTAATATTTTAATAATTTCGCATGAATTGCTTTATTTATCAATATAACAGTTCTTTAATTTATTTTGTCAACACTTTTTTCATTAATAGATGCACTTAGTTTAATTGCCATATTTTAAACGCTCTCCTTCCGTCTTACGAATTTTCGATCAGGTAACGTGTCCTGACGCCGCTAAATCAGTTTTTACTTCAAAAATGAAATTGCTCCATCATGTTACTCCTACTTAATACCTAATTGGATGACTTTGTCTCTGAATAACTATTGTTAGCATTGAAAGGTCGGTATGGTTGCATTACACGAGAGAAACTAGGGCGGCAGCGAGAGCTATGATTAACCAACGTTGCAGCAGAGTAAATATACTCGTAGTAGGATTGCGATTGCCCTGAATGATAGAGACGAGAGAGTACTATAATATTTTATTATGTTGTACTGCTGTCAATTATGGGAAATAAACGTATTCTTTTAATTAAATTTGAGGTGCATTCTTATCGTTTTTAATAAATGGACGTAACACAACTACTAGTTGTCGTACATCATTACTCAAACAAAAGCCTGTATTTGCTGTAACCCTTTCTCCCTTAGTCCGAGTTTTAGCGATACCGAAACGAAACGCACACATCCATAGATACGGTAATCGTACACAGCTTACTATACAGGAGTTCACAGTGTAATAACAAATAGAGGTAAAAGATTTTTAGAGGAGTTAATAAATTTAAAATCAAATTTTTGTATGGAGTGAAAGATATGAATAATTATCGTTAGACATTATAATACTAACAAATATTTAATACCTACGGGATAGTATTAGTTCGAAATTTTACAGTGCATTACGGCCAATTCACGGTTATTATGTTTCACTAATATTTTTAAACATTGAAAGAGTGTTAATTAAAAATAAAGCAATTTTTGTGATGATTTATCTAATGCTTTATTAATTTTTTAACCCTTCTAAAAATATTTTTCCTCTGTTGGTTATTACTCTGTGCATTTTCATCTGGTAAGCTGTGTATGTGTGCGTTTCGTTTCGGAACTGCTAAAACTCAGACTAAGGGTACTGTGCGTGGGCGTGGGTGTAGGACAGGTCCCGAATTAGTGGGACTACGGCCAGTCGACGACCCTTGTCGGATGTTTCAAACCGCCCATAATTTTTCAAGGGTTTGATGGATACCACACCATCACACTAACAGCATAAACTGATCTTCTGATCGACAAAATTAGATTCAAAATATGTACCTAATAATACATAAAATTGAAAGTTAAAAAAAACCCCGACATAATAACGACAATTTTCATTGAACATATTATTTTGTAATGCGCTTTCATTTGAGACCCCACTCGGTTATATTTGCAGACATTCGGTTATTCTTCCCCACTTTCACCCGCCACAACTTTTAAACCACTCAACCGATTTTCATGAAATATGTCTATGAACACTCGCCCGTAACTCACCTTTCATACAAAAAAAAAACTAAATTGAAATCGCTTCATCCGTTCGCGAGCCACGGCGGCACGACGGAATCACAGACAGACAGACAGACACGTCAAACTTATAACACCCCTTCTTTTGCGTAGGGGGTTAATAATAAAATTATGAAATATTGTACTTTATTCAAACAATTTAAATGCTACAATGTCCAATTATTTAATTGCAACTTGATGAAAGTTTTCTTTTTATTTTTTAAATTATTTGAGAGAAGACAAACATTAAGTAAAAAAATACATTTAAGCTATATAAACATGGTGCAAGCAAAATTAAATACAATTTCAATATGTTACATCCGCTCTGAGCGCCCATCTGGATAATGAAATGAAGCGAAACGAAATGAAAAGCATCCATTTGTCAGTCTTTTAAAATTAATAATTATAGAAATGCAATATAGTACCGACATGAAGCGCGCATAGCCCGTTGTGGACCGGTGCCCAACAGTGGGCGACAAAAGTATTGCATGCTAAAATCTAAACAGTAATAACTCTCTTCAGATTTTCCTAAAACTACTGGAATTGATGGAGGAACATTAGTGGCTGTCAGCATTAATAGTACCCGGCTACGACACATCCATCTTGAATCATATGTGCTTGCCATGTCGCAACGAAGAATGGATGATTCTTTATCACAACAGCGTGTTTTGCTACTGTGACGTTGCTTCGTATAGAAGTAGTATTATTATTATACATAATAAACAATAATAGTACTAGTATCATATACTACTCGTAATTCATAATTCAAAATACTTTATTTGTGAACATAGGTTGGATAAATATATGTACATTTGGTTAATTATAAGTACGCTACATTCAACCCCCTTGGGTATACAAATATTTATACACACAATCACATATTTTTTTTATAATTTAAGTAGTTAAACTAGTAATTTACTAGTATTATATTTTTATTCTTTATTATAACTTTGTTTCAGCTTCAGACCTCATTGTTAAATTATACAAGGACCTAAACATCAGAGCTCTTGTTACTTTGTTTGCTAATCTTAATTTGCAAACACACTCCTGGGTATCGTGTTATGTGAAGATTAAAACCAGTCACCTGTCACGCAGAGAAATACCGAGCACAGCTCTCTCCATTGCCCTCTGGGCAACTCTGAGCTTGTGGATTACTTTTTTTTCTTATCTCACCAAAATACACTTTAAGCTCAAAATCTCCCAAACTAAAGACGTTATAGAGAGCATCGCTGACTTAAGTATATCATAACACTACGAGTAGATACTGGCTCGGTGTTCGTGCTATACAATTTCCATTAACGTTGTCTATAAAGCGAAGGCTTGGCATCGCTTGCACACTGCAAAATAATTTAGCAATCATTTTAATCCATGTGATGTCTCAACAATTTTAGTGAGTTCTTGAATATTGTATGGTAAATTTAATAATAGTAGATCAGTTGTTTTGTGTACGACATTTGTAATCAGATCTCTATCAAGAGCGATTGGTGAAAATGAATTATTCTGGACTAAAGGGGGGTTCTCAATTCGAATGTTCATATTGTTTTATGTCTTTTCTGATACTAGGTATCATATTGTTATATTTTGATTTTTAAAATTCTATTTGTGTTCTAAAGAAGTTCGGATGAAATGAAGGTCGTATTGAAATTTTGTAGAGGTCTGAAGAACGGTTTATTATTTTGAATTGTTTTCTATTGCTAAAGGTTTTATAGCTTCCAGTAGACATTTTATTGTTCAACAACAAATGATATGGATTGAGCGTTCCAACGACAAAGTTGTTGGGATCAATCCACAAAGATTAACGTTTGTCCTATAAGTCGTAATTTAACCTGGGTTCTATCAGTATCACCAACTTTACTTTAATCTTGAGAACGTTATTTAGTATCTCAGTTACAGTTCCAATTCCCACTGTAGTAGTAAAGAGAATCCATAAACTGAGAAGTTGGCATCGTCAGAACATATACGAATAATTTAGCGCAAGCTCCACTTATGCGCTGTTTCTCCCAAAAATGTGCTTATTCCACAAATGAGTTTAACTCACAAACGGTAATTCAACAAACTAGTAATGGTACAATTCCAGTCCCTAATGTAAAGGAGTCATTATTAGTACCCTTCTGAACCCATAAATTATGCTAAATAGCCGATCGGCTTTTAAATGTGAATAGATCTTCAGTTTTAGTCTTACCCTTTGTTTTATTACCATGTCGGTCGCAACGAGTTGGTCGTACGACAACGTCATTCTATTGAAACATTCTGTCACATGACAGTTTGTATTGTTAACTAGGACAGCTTCATTCAGACTTCATTCATAGGTATGTTTAAATTACGGATGTTATGGATATGAAATTTCGGATACGGATAGGTTTCGGATATAGGAATGATTATTATGCCGGATACGGATACGGATAAGGATATGAAATTATTTCGGATTATCCGTTAGTTTCGGATAATTTCAGTTACGGATACTAAGTTCTTCATACTTATCACTATGATGTGATTTAATGTGTTGGGTTTTGCCGATGTAGTGCCACCTCCTTTCCGTGGAAAGCTTTTACCACATTGTTTACATTTTGCGGACTCGATAGTCATTTCATCAAAAAATGACCAAATTACACTCGATTTAGGACGCATTTTGTACCAATTAAATCAGTTCCGTAACACAACACTTTTGTTTCAATATTTTGTCGAACGATTTGTAAAAAACAACTTGTCTCAATTAGGATCCGCCCCTATCCGATATTATCGAAAACCTTTATTTCGGATTCGGTTACGGTTACGGATATTTTTTTATACCGGATATCCGATAGTTTCGGTTACGGTTACGGAGCTCCCTAACATCCCTGGTTTAAATTTTGTCGTGTTGATGGTCGGATCAGAACATGATCTTAGAGGCATTTTTGTAGACAGCAAAACTTATTATCGACGACCGACTGTCCTAGGTTCAATGCCCAGCGGAGCAGAGATTTGAATGTGAAACTTGAATTTCTGTCTCTAGACTGGTTGTGTTGTGTTCTTATCTTGTGTATGTCGATGGCACCCACGACACAAGGAAACCTAGTGTGAAGCTATGAGTTTGAAGCGTTATATAATATTCATCTTCTCTTCTATTGTCGATTTTACAAATTATGTAGAGCCTTTTGCCACATGGAGCTTTTTGCCGCATAGAGTCTCTTCCTGCATGGAGCCTTTTGTCGCATGGAACCAATTGCCGCGTGGAGCTTTTTGAAGCACGGAGCATTTTGCTGCATAGAGTCGATGACCATCGTCGGCAAGACTATTGGAGAGTCATTATCCGTTGTTGTGGAGCAGTTCGCTAATTAGTGGATGCAGGCGTGGGAACACTTTGTAATGAGGATCAGTTAATTGCGTGAATACTCATGATTGAACAATTGACTGTATAGTGTATATAAGGTATATCTACTGCTACTTGATAATTAGCACTGGATACTTGGCTTACGAGAAAAGCTAATTATGATTGTTTTGTGAACTGTTATCGAATTAGCAAATTGACAGCAAATAGAGATTTTCATTTCAATCCAATAGATAGGTAACGAAAGCTTGCGTCCATTACATAGGTACTTTAGATGCGTTAGTCTAACAGAAGGTTTCTAAATTTTGTCTGAAACTCAGTATTAATCCTCTCTTTAAGAATAAGAAGAAATAAATAAATATCGCTCTTTAATCTTATGCTGCAAGTAACCAGCGACAACTCTATTGCAACAATTTACAAAATCCAATACAAAGTATTTGCATCAGGCGATCATCAATGAAGCAAGGCTAAGTCTGTTTCACTATTTATACAAACTAACACTGTTTAACGAAGCATGAGGACGTAGGGTTCCCTAATAGGATAGACGATTATCCAATAGCTCTCGATATAGTTAAACCCTATTGCAGTGGTTAGCCAGATGAGTAGGTCACATTCAATTGCAAAAAGGGTGTGAAAAGGGTGCTATGCCCTGTACCCTCGCGGAGCTAATCTTCAAAGACAACTCGTTGGTGACGGCTCTAGTGTTAATAATCTCACAGCAGCCTATAAACTTCTATCCACTGCTCTAAGTACCTACTAACATACTTAACTACTAACTAAGATAAGTAAGGTAAAAGTTCTGTTAAAATGAAGTAGAAACTGCAGTGCATAGGCGATTGCATTCTACATCTATTAGGTAATAAAACCAAGCCAACAGGCAGACGGACCACCTGGCCTTAAGTGTTCACCGCCAGTGCTATGCCGCCTTTAAAAGGCCTTTTTTTCACACCCTTTTTCAAGAGCCCCATTTCTTACTCCTGATAAAAAATTATACTATAATACGGGTAAATCGCCTTTCTCTTCATACTTACATTAAAAATTTCGTTTTATAAACGCAAATAATACCTACATCAGAGTTTTTTAATCTAAAGTACAATCAAATAAAGAGTAGATATACGATAGCGGTTCTAAAAGCAAGCGGAATTACTTTTACTGTTCTACTTTTGCAACTTTGCATAATTGTTAATTTCCAACTAAAAAACACCTGATGTTACATCCAATCTGCATATTCCCGCTTTTATATTTCTATACAAAGGTAATTTCACTCAGATGCTGCAGTAGAAGCGATGAGCGATATGCGATTTTGAAGCGAGAGTCTACCGAACATCAACCCTGTGTCCAAAATGCTATGTCGCGTGCAAAAGTTGCTCGTTTTTAATACCCAGCTACAGGGACACAAAACAGTGACACAGGGGTACAATATTTGGAAGAAAAGGGGAGATCTCCCACCAGGCGATCTCCCTGCCTGGGGACCGCGGTCCCAATGTTACCTTTGAACCATTTGTATATATGCTAAGATTCTATGGAACTTTGTTAGCGCGATTGAAGATACGTGTTCCGATTGGCCAGTTCGGTATGACGCGTGTGTCGTGTTCTATTGTTTACTACACTCGCTGCTTGCGTCGTGACGCGTGGTCAGCATTTCATGTGAGGCGCACGCTCATATTACTTTAGGTATCGCGCTGCTACAAATACATTCTCTGCTGCCTCTCAATCATAAAAAAATCCCAATTACATGACAATTGCTACACAACAGTGAGTAGGACAGTGTCCTTATCCTATCTCAAAGCAAATAAACTAGATGTGGAGCGCCGGTCAGAACTGTGGAATATTGTTACGCTATCCCCATGGTAGAGGAACTGGGATTGTTAGTATATGAACCGTTGGAGTTTGTGGATTTTGGTTGCACGATCAAAAAAAAAGTAAAATTATAAATGGGAAATGTAGCAACGCGTACGTAGATAAACAAAAATAATAGAGTCATAAAACCGAGATCTGAAGTTAGCCAGTTCACATACGAGTATATGGGCACAGACTAACCGTACAGCCCAAATTCCTAAATTTGAACAATAGAGGCCCTTAGTCCCCGACTGACACATTAAGTTCCTTTTAGCACCCTTTGACCACAAAATTCTAAAAACATCATTCAGAAAAACAACTTACACTACGATTCCTGAAGACCCAACAATAAACCAAATGCCCCTTTTATCGCCAACTACCAGTGTTACCTTTAGACCTTTCTGCCCTTTTTGCAGGAGAACTGTACTTCATCATATAAGTACACAGTTCCAAAATATTTCATTCACGAGTCTAAGTCTGAAATATTGTGAAAAACCAAGAAAGGGCAGTAATGAGGGTGGTTTTAAGCGGACCCGAATAAATATGAAACCTAAGCCGACAGCACATAAATAGAACCTACGTAGTGTGGCCAGACATCTGAATCTATGAGGATTTTCGAACCAAAAAGGAATTTATTTTCTAGCACTAATGATCCTGCCTTTTTTTCTCTCTGTCTTTGATTGTTGTCCACTTACATTTCTTGTCTGCTTTTCTTATGTATTTGCTCCAGAAAAAGTTCTTTGTCGCGTTTTTGCCCGGTGTTTCCTTTGATCGTCCCGGGCGTTTCTTCAGCGTTCCTGCTGTGACTATCTCGTCTCTGTGACTGATAGCAATAACCAGGTTGTAGTCGTCAATGGCAGCTGTGTTTGCCTCTATGGCCTGTTTGATGAAGATTACGATGGCGTCCTCACTGACATCCGAGTATTAAGCACAAGAGCCTGTGTGTCTGGTGATAGCGACTACGAGAGACGCTCTCGGTATTACCTACACCTCTATGCCATAAAAATACTACGTCCAGTTTCTTATTCACAAACATGGTGTACCTAAGGCTTCGTCGACCTCGTGTAAACTAGGGACTGCGCACGGAAAGGGCACGGAAACTGAGTGTTTATTGGACACTGTTACAAACGGCGTGCTGCCAACGATAATGCTCTCACGTCGAGTAAGGGTCTCTCTTATAACTCAGCTACTTATTTCACTACGACTTCGTCCGATTGGCAGGATTTTTTTTTTCATAATAAAGCAGTTACCGTACCGGTCACCTGTGCCAAGCATGAACACTGTCGACAAATATTCGTACAGTGCCTAGAGCATGAACTTACGCAGTTTCGTATAGTAATCGTAACGAGCTGTCATTAGTAAGAGATGTTAAGACACTGACATATAATGACTGACGTTTACTATACGAATACTTTGACCATAGATATGATATTATTATTCCAAGCAATCGTGCTCTATCTTAGGCTGAATCGTACTGAAGGCAAATTCACAACCAAATGCTAGCTCATTGAATGGAGGCACAAACTAGAACTACTAAAATTGAAACGTTTGAAAATTGGACTAAAAATCGACTAGTCATCTCAATAGAAAATTTTCAACAGGCAGTTACACTTTTCAATTCCATTTTCCTGCCGCCAGACATGTTTGAAGTTAGAATCCAGCTGTCATTTCAGATAAAAGAAGATAACAAAAGAAAAAGAAAGAAAGAAAAGTAATAAGACTAAGATTAAACTTTTAAACTTCATTTCAGTAGATGGTTGAAACATCGCAGACAACCGCTCGACATTCCGCGAACATTTGGGGAGCCTATTAAAAGTTTCTTCGTGAATTGATCACAATAAGATTTCCAATTGTTTTATTGAACGTGTCAAAACGTTAGGACTGGTAGGTATTTAACAAGTTATTAACAAGTAGAATATTCATAGAAGAACGAAGTTACCCGACATGACTTTCAAAGTTTACGTAACAAAGTGGCAATGGGCTGGCCACATCTTTCAGGACTGAACCGATAGGGAAGAAAGGTCCGTGAATGACGACTTACAGACGCACAGACCGCGCTCTGACTAGGTAGACTAAAGACTTGAAAAAGGCAGCGGGTAATCTTTGGATTTAAAGAGACCGGGACCGGGCCAGCCGGACCAAATTTCATTTTCCTGTACAACATACAATCAGTTGTTCTTGTACCTATAGTATATAATAAGTTATTATAATTATAATTTTTAAGGAAACGAAAATAACAGAAAGTAATTAAAAAGAACAAATAGAAACTTAAATAAATATTAACTATTAAAAATATCTATTTACAGAATACAATAAAAAAAAAAAGAAAACTCATAATAAAAATATTTCATCTAAAGTGCCCATGTGAGGCATCGTTCCCAAGACGCTGGCGGCATTTCCACGCTGAACACACAGGCTCAGCCTTTGAGCGAAATAGCCGCCAGCTCTTGGGTCACCAGAGGCAAGAACCAATCTGGTCGACATTTCCGACATGAACTTTTTCATGTCGGAAGACCACGGACCCATAGTCTCTTGTACCTTGTATTTATATTGATGATCTGAGAGATACGATCTACTCGTAAACAGCATGAGAAGTAATTAGAAAAGCACTTCCTGCGGGTGATCTAATGTCCATGCCAATTGGCTGTGAACTGCGCAACTGAGCCGCTGATTAGAACACGACCCTGATTCCCCATTCATAGACCGCTTGAGGGGTTCAGTGTACTATGAATCGTTGTACTATAGAAATGCATCACTCTACTTTAATTTGATCAATAGCTTTTCACTTTCATGGCTGAAACGTTTTTTGTCGTCTCTCTATTCAAATTCAACGTTGTTATTCATCATCGGGTATAAGTTGTGCACACTTAATGAATGTCATTCATGATATAACATTATATTTATATTATAAATCCGCTTTCGATGCCCCTCACGATCGTAGTAAAAAGCGGTCGGAAAAAACTCCCAGTAACGTAAAAGTAGGTATAGTGCAGTACGATTTTCAATCGATAAATGTGTTACCGAGCATTACGGAAATCTCTCAATGATGCAGGTTTCCTTACTATGTTTTTCTTCGGTATTACAGTAGGTAACACTAAAATACTCTTTAGAAAAGTCATTAGTACCTAGACTTTTCAATTAAGAGGTCGAGTTCTTAACCAGTTGCTCATCACAGAGTATAAGATGATAATCTTCAAATATCACCTACAATCTTACTATCGACTTAGCAATCGGATTTCTCTAAGAGGCAGTCTCCGTTACTCCGTTATGTGAAGCCATCTGAAGCGATGACGTCGAACTCCAATTACCTTGAAACGGAATACGACAGTGAATGCAGTAGGTAATTTTGACGTGTACAGTATGTTAGGGAGCAGTCAGGATTATCTATTAGATCTGAGTTAAATCAAATTAAAAAAAAAGTCTTTTATTCATTGTCAGGTACAAGTTGTGTTCAGGTTATCGTAGACCAGGAGCAAAAAGCGGGCGGAAAAAACTCCCAGCATTCTTTTGAAATCAAATATGAATAATAATATACATTAGTATGTCTGACATTTTGGAGGAAAAGGGGAGATCTCCCGCCAGGCGATGTCATGGCCTGTTGACCGCGGTTCGAATGTTAACTTCGGACTATTTGTATAATATATGCAGAGATTCTATGGAACTTTGATAGCGTTTGAGGATACGTCTTCCGATTGGCAAGTTCGGTGTGACGCGTGTGACATGTTCTATTGTTTACTACATTCGCTGCTTGCGTCGTCATGCGTGGTCTGTATATTTTGCTCATAGCTCATAATAAAATAAGAAGCATAGTTAAAGTATCAGCTACATAAACAAAGTTTTCGAAAGCCATCAACTCTTCAGGTGACCGCAAATGGAACCCTGGAAGCCTCTCGACATTAATTAGTAAGGAAGTTCTGAGCACAATTTGCATGTTCACGCTAAGTGAAAATAAGGACGGTCTTGTGATTGTTCCTTACCTGGTAATGCAATTCTCTTGTTCAGAAAATTACTTACTACTCACCCTTTACTACTCATAAAGTTGTAATTGTGAAGTTATAAGTAGGGTTCTTCCAGGTGACTTAATATGTTTATTTGTCTGCAACCCAGTTAGCTTTTGTAGAGTGACCATCATTTGACTTAGTCTGGGAATATTGGATTTACAGACGACTTAATTGTCATAGCAATATTGAATCCTTTGAAACCTTTTAGTGGCCCACTTCAAGGTAGATCAAGGTCTTACAGCCGCACTCAGAGACGTCATTTAACGTAATGCTCATTAACAAAAAAGTCGTCTTTATTCGTATTGACATAAGTGTCATCGATATTTTCATAATGAACCATTAACATTAATGAATGTCTCTGAGTACGACGGTTAATCTACCACGAATCCTAATGCAAGTTGGTGAACAGATTCATTTGAGACCAGTATGGAGAATGCCGACAGGTTTCTTAACGATGTTTTTGTTTGTTTTGATCGTTACAGATGATTTTGTAAATGCTCAAAATTAAAGAAAGTAAATTTTTAAATATTAAATTAACGAAATAAAGCCAATAATACCCATCTACTACAGAAATGAATTCAAAGAAACGGTTAACGCCGAGAATATCACGACGGTATTACGACAAGCATTCTTGTCCCCACAATAAATCCCAAAACATTCTTTCACCCGTATTTCTAAGCAATTTTCGCGATCCAATTTCTCATCATCCCGACAAATTCAAAACGCACAAAGAGCTGACCTTTTTAGAGGCGGTGGCGTTGCTCTTTTAATTTCAGCGCAATACTTGGTGTATTTTAATTAAATCTATTTGTGCGACTCGGGAAGAATGGTAAGCCGGCTTCGCAGTCGAATTTAATATTCAGTAAAAACCGCGCTGGTTAAATTTGAACTCGCAAAATTAAAAACCTGGATGAAATTCAACGCAAATATTTTAAGTGACATTTACGCGGATGCAACGTTTTTATTCGTTAATCCGGGCTTAAAGTGTTCGTTTTAGCTAAATTTTCAGTTTTGTTACATAAAAAAATAATTATGTGTATAATCAGAAGATTGTTTTGCTAAAACTACTTTTTACTCTTGTGTTTTTGATCTAGCATTTTACTGTATTGTTAAATTGTATATAAAGTTAGTATTAGGAATAGGAATTATATAAATACCTGTAAGTGTTGTAAAGGATTTTGCCTTTTAAAATTTTTATGATGGGTTCTTACCCTAGAATCAATTAAAAACAACTTTTTTTAAAATGATGATAAAATACATTTCTTTCATTCCAGAACTCTTTAATTAGTAGTATTCATTTTTATAAACTCCATTGCACGCATCAACCAATTACTTGAATATTTTTATGCGAGAAACATTGAAAAATATCCTTCAAATTATTAAAATTAATTAGAGTGATTTTTATTTTTAAAACAGAAATTAAAATATAAAAATTAATTATAGCACGTGTCACAGATTCAACGTTTTGAATAAAGAAGGTAGCGAAAATAAATTAATTTCACAGATACTTTTTCACGTGAGTGTAAAATGGATTATCACGTGGCAGCTTGCCGGGAATATTATCGGGCTTTTAAACAGATATTTTAATGAGGTGTGTATTTCAATCTAAAAAACGCATTAAAACGTTCCTTACAATATCATTTTTGTAAAGTAATTGAGTAGCAAACGGACATGCAGGCACCTGATGGTAAGTGGTCACAGCAGCCAATGGACACCCATATCCAATCTTAAATAGAAAAGAAATCCTAATCTAAGGTTGTATATTGAATGTTGTTTGCTACTCACGAGGACAGGTGTTCGCCTCAAATATAGTATCCCCAGCAACCACACCTCCCCAGCCGAAACACAACACATGAAGAACATGCTGCTTTACGACGGGTTATAAGGCTGACTTATAAAGTTTTCACTTTACATGGAATTCTTATAAAAAGAGCTGGGTAAAGTAAAACAATAAAACATGAACGTAATAAATTGCCCGCTATTATATTAAGTGGAAGAATATTTTAAAATCCGATGCCTGCATTTCTTGTTAAAGCAATTATAAAATACCTGTGATATTTGTTGAAGCAAATATTTTTGTTAAATCCAGACATATTAGTGCTTTCATAAAAAATCATATCGGCATAATATGTTAAATACGGAATATCAATAGATATTTAAATGCCTTGGATGTTCTATACAATAAAATTTGAAAAACTATCTTTTGCTCTATTCTTTACTGTTTCGGGCATTTACAGTAATATTTACACCCTATATATCTTTGAACTAACATGAAATAATCCATTAGAGCGAGTAGTGGATTACATTTCAAGCCTTTAAACTTACTTCAAGGATAGAATTTAACTTAGATAAAGATCTAAATAGATCACGCAAATAGCTTCAGGTATTATTAGATATTTCCTGTATCAAAATTATTTGAAAAGTTTTCGCGTTGCGCAATGATAGTCGCTGTTTCATACGGGACGTCGGATTTATTCTTCTGCTATTCCTCCTATCCAATAACTGGAATAAAATAGTTTTTTGATACTTGTCTTTATAATAACGTGTTCGTAACAATTTACTAATCAACTGTATTAACCGATTAATTAATATGATTGGACGCTTTTGATTCGGCCGGAAAAAGCGGAATACTAATAGGCTAACTTTATCTATTTAGATCTATGTCTGTGAATCTAACAGACACATGGGCGTGTGACGTAAGCCACATAAGATTACGGGATTCAATTAATTTACACAATACGGGGGTACAAATCCTAGTCTACTCTGATAACTTAGGATAGTAGGATTAGTAGGTAAAGGATTATTATTGTATTAATTTTCGCTTGCAGTTTCGGTGACACATCGTATCGATAATAAGAAAATACTACGAGAATTGCTTAGCAGTTATCAAGACAATACCTATGGTGAATTGTTTTAGTGCATCTGCGAAGTGAGCTTCTTATAGCTACAAAATTGTCAAAAAGGTTGGTGTGAAACAGGATAAGTAAGCACGAAGTTCGAGACACACCGTCGCATTCCCGCACGTCAGCTGCGGCGCTTCGGGAGAATTGCTGTACCCTTAGTCTGAGTTTTAGCGATACAGAAACGAAACGTTTGTGCGATTCGTTTCGGATAGATACATAATTCATACACAGCTTACTACACAGGAGTCCACAGTGTAATAACAAATAGAGGTAAAAGATTTTTAGACGAGTTAAAAAATTTAAAATCAAATTTTTGTATGTAGTGAAAGATATGAATACTTATCGTTAGACATTATAACACTAACAAATATTTAATACCTACGGGATAATATTAGTTCGAAATTTTATAGTGCATTACGGCCAATTCGCGGTTATTATGTTTCATTAATATTATTAAACATTGAAAGAGTGTTAATTAAAAATAAAGCAATTTTTGTGATGATTTATCCAATGCTATAGCTATGCCAGTAACCCATTAATGACCCACTACAGGATCGGGTCTCCTTCTCGTAATGAGAGGGATGTAGGCCTTAGTCCACCACGCTGGCCTACTGCGGGTTGGTGGACTTCACATACCTTTTGAGAACATTTTTTTGTGAACTCTCAGGCATGCAGGTTTCCTCACGATGTTTTCCTTCACCGTAACAGCAGGTGATATTTGATTTTATAAAGCACACATAACTTTTTTACAAAGTCAATGGTGCGTGCCACTGGGATTCGAGCCCGGACCCCTCGATTCGAGGTCGAATTCTAAGCCACTGGGCTATCACCACCTCAAAGTGGCCAGTAATACACCAATATAAAGTAATACCAATATGGAATAACATGTAGCTATAACTTAACTATGGGTTAACTACACCATGAAAACCATATTTTGGTAACGTAACAATTTTTATTAAACAATAATTTACGAGTAGAACATTTCAGGCTGCTATGAAAACTAGATTCTAGACCTTGATGTCAAGGCCAGTGACATTATATTCAGGGCCTTAATACATTGTTATTTGTTCGTTAAGTTTAGCTTATTACACGAATAGCGTGCGGCAAGGCAATATAACCTAACTTAATTATGTCTTTTACAGTCAATAAAACTCCTTTACGCTACTGTAGCAAAGTTTATATAAAAATCTTAACCAATAACTCAAAATTACGCCTCTATTCAACGTATTTTATGAAAGAAGTAACTATTATAATCTTTCGCAGGTGTTCACTACATTTGCGTAAGTGAGGTACATACAAAAAATGTTCTCAAAGGCATGCGACGGCCACCAACCCGCAGTAGGTCAGCGTGGTGGACTGAGGCCTATATCCCTCTCCTCGCGAGAGGAGACCCGACCTTATAGTGGGTCATTAAAGGGTTACGACATGAAGGACATACATTTAAAAGTAACTACACCGAAATTGTCGATGTTTAAATAGCAGGAAGAGAAGAACTAAGTTCGCGCTAAGCTGCGGCGCCTGAGTTTCCCTCTTTGACAGAACTTGTGACACTCTGAGTTATAGAACAAGCTGTACTAAGCACTCCCGTTTGAAAACATGTTTTGTTTGTTGATTTTCATCAACGTCGTAAGTTTTATGACTTTGCCTACTAGACGACACGTGGTAGAGGTTTTTTGTAGGTTGAAGAGCCAGCAGCTCGTCCGGAAAGGTACCTTACTGCCAGCCTCTTGTCAGTAACCCATTAATGACCCACTACAGGGTCGAGTCTCCTCTCACAATGAGAGGGATGTAGGCCGCCGTCCACCACGCTGGCCTAATGCGGGTTGGTGGACTTCACATGCCTTTGAGAACAATTTTTTTGTGAACTCTCAGGCATGCAGGTTTCCTCACGATGTTTTCCTTCACCGTAACAGCAGGTGATATTTAATTTTATAAAGCGCACATAACTTTTTTACAAAGTCATTGGTGCGTGCCACTGGGATTCGAACCCGGACCCCTCGATTCGAGGTCGAATTCTAAGCCACTGGGCTATCACCGCCAGCCTCTTAACCCGTCTTAAAAGCATAATCTTCATCATAAGTACAGCATGTACTTGTGTCTTGTGTCTTGTGTCTTGTGTCTTCATCTGTTCTCATCTATTTTGTCCTGTGTTTCGGCTCGAGAGGTATAGTTGCTGGGTATTCTTTATTTGAAGCGAACAGTCCTTCTTCCTTGTCTATTCCTGGTCCACTCCTTCCTCCATTGTCTTAATTCGCACGAGCAAAGCAGTCACATTACCCCCATACACCCTTACCTACTATGTAGGTTTCTTTATCTTTTTGGGGTTGGATGTCAACCATGGGCTGCAAATTTGAAACCTTTTTGAAAGGTTCTTTTATTTTAAAATTCTTACCTTTTTATCATTTTAATACCTTCGAATGTCTCCAAATGGTTTAGGAGCATCGTAATCAAACTCAAATACATATATTATAAGACATATAGCATTCAGTTTCTTTCTTCTTCTAGAGTTTTTTAGGTTAAATGAACAATGAACACAGTCCACTAGTGACTAAACAGTTCTACAAGCAGCAAACATTTCTAATTATCCAAGTTGTAAGTCCTGAGAAAGTCGCCGCGAGTGTGGTTAGAGCTCGCTTCTAGCCTCCAGTGCTATTCCGATTCGATTGGAAGTGAATCGGTGAGTTGCGGAAGCAAAATACTTTGCAGTTTGAAAACTACATTCAGAATTAGGTAGGCAAAATAGTCGATTGAGTTGAAAATTGTTGGAACGAGTTATGTGGGATGAAGATTTTTGAAAACCATTTAAATCATATTTGGTCAGAAAGTTTGGTTGCTTCAAATACAAGATAAGACGACCACCTTTTTAAGGAGGTTTCAGGATCAAATGAGATCGACCAATCAGAATCGCGGTACCTACCGCCTACGTAATGTCAACTAATGTTATAGTGACGTCCACAGAGTATAACCATCGTCCACAGAATATTCACTTATCCCACTGATACACTCAATAATATCCCACTTACATTTCGATCTTCAAACATAATCTGGAAAGTTCAAGAACCTTTCTGTTCGGTAATTGGGTCGCAACCTATGAAAATATTTCTCTAATTATGTTTGGTTCGACGCGGCTCAGACCGGATCAAACTAGATCCAATAATCGAGCTCTGGTAAGGTCGACACACTCGTATTGGGTCAAAAGGCACAGATTAATCAAGTCTCAAGGAGTCTTACCTTATTACACTCATATTTTTAAAGCTTTTCTATATTATAAAAAATATTTGTGTTTGAATATGCCTTTTGTGCAATCATAATGGCTACGACCCTTTTAGTGCCCACTGCATCGTATCGATAACAACCGGGAACCGGACAATCATATTAAATATAAATTTCACTTTTTTATTTAATTTTCTAGACCAGTTAAAATTTAAGTTAGAATAAAATATTTCTGAAATCTTAGTAATATCTATCGAAACTAAACATAACTCAATTTTCCATTTGATCCGAATTTCAAATACGAAATGTACAGTCGCGCACATGACAATTTCGGCCCAGGCGGTACAGTCGCGGTGAATGCAGCGAAAACTCCGTCACTGTGTTACAAAGCAGAACTTCCACTTGGCATAACTTAATTCAGTTTGTTATATCATTTTGCGAACTAAACAAGTTTTCTGTCTATTTGGTTTATGAAAACCAATTGTTTTTGAAACTTCGTAGAAGAGACAGTATTCAAAAGGAAAAATTCGTGAACATTTTTAAAAATTTCTTGTATATGTTGAGCCAAATCTGGACCCGAGTGAAATTTTAATACAGACTGCAGGGTCCACAGGTTCTCAATGAGAAGGATGTAGGCCTTAGACCATCACGCCAACCCAATACACGTTGGTGGACTTTACATGCATTGGTGAACATTTTTTGTGAACTCTCAGGCACCTTTCCTTACAATGTTATCCTTCACCGTTACAGCAAGTGATATTTAATTTTATCACTTATTTAAGAAAGTAATTGGTGAAATGAAATTAAATGAAATGAAATGAAAATGAAATGAAAATCATTTATTTTCACGAATATGGGTTAGTTATTGGTTTTACAGGGCATTTTGATCAATCCATATTCACCTTCTCAGGTATGCAAATTAAGAAGTTATATTACAGATTGGTGAATGTCACAGGGTCGAACCCAGACCCTTCAGTAAGAGTCAGTAACCATAAATATAAATATCCCTCATTTGAATACCGTTCTACAAAGGTATAGACCGTAAAACATCGTAAGATTATGTTTTTCATTCGAGAATATATGATTGCCGGATAAATCAATGCAGTCTTTAGAAAACCACATTCGTAATGTACACCAACATGGACGTACACAGCAACTAACTGAAATATTGAATCAAACGTTTTCTAACCGTATCTCGGTACCAACGTAACAGAATTACGTACAGTCGCATAACTAAGTTATAAAGGTACACGTTCGTTTTGTGCGGTTGGCAGTATTCATAACTTTAGTTCTTGGTTGAAATCAATGAATCGCTGTTCGTTAGTCTCGCTTAAACTCGAGAAAGGTTAGACTGATTGGGCAAATTTAAAGTTTTTAATTATTTGTGTGAGTCCAAGGTAGGTTTAAACGTAAAAAACAACTGAAAAAATTCGAGGAACATAGTAAAACAAAATTTCATTTTTCCGACATTTGGCAGAACGAAGTGTGACGGGACAGCAGTATAGAATAAACATTCGTGAAGGGAAAATACGAGTCTATCCCATGAATAAAATAATAATATGTGGGCATAGTCGCAGGCTCAACTAATTTTATTGCACATATTTAAAAAAATACCTCTTCATCCAGTAATAAACTGCTCAGCATTAAATTGAAGTACGACTAAAAAGTTCTAGAGTAACCGCCTAGAGCCTTTCCGCGATCTCGTTCTAATTAGCCTGGTTCACTTCGAGACGGGGCGAAAATGAATAAATGAGTCTTTTGACTCTAGATTATTGTCTTAAGTACCTACTCGTGGAAGCGATTGTATTTTCGTGTATTTGACCTTCACAATTAAATAAAAGTAACAGATGCTAACTGATAACTTATGCTTTATTTATTTACTGTGAGCCTAATCCACAAGCTCAAAGTTCGCTCAGAAGGCAATGGAGAGAGCTATGCTCGGTATATCTCTAGGACCTAGAGATTTCTAATATCTAGGACCTAGAGAACTTGGTCACCTAGAGTCGAGTCAGAAATGGTGAAATTCGTAGAAGAACGAAGGTGTTCGACATAACTCTCAAAGATCCCAAATTAAAGTGGCAATTTAAACCCATACCAAAAGTGCTCAGCGCCGCTAAAGTCAATTCAAAAATTCTAAGACAAAAATCTTTGCATTTTCGCACAGAAATGTTTCTTATATTCAAATCAAAGCAAGACCCAGTTATAACCCGGACAAGAGAGATTCCTTTGACATATCCCTCAGCTCGTGTCCGCCCGAGGCCGCGCTCCTCGCTTCGACTCGCTGCCGTCAAATTTACTTTTGTTTCTGTTCAAAGACAAGGAAAGAGGTAACACGTTTTTGGCTTCCGACAAATGGAATTGGCGACTAATGGAATTTAGGTCACTTTCAAATTAACTTTGCCTCACTGATGATTTTTAATTTCGCTACCATGTAGTGTGATTGTAAAGCGACGAGTATGTGGTTAGCCTAAGAAATGATGTTATTCATACTTACATTATTTCAAAGCAGAAATTCAGGTGTCATACTAATACCCGTAAAGTGAGCAAGTTTTGACGCTGAATGTGTTTAAACAGTGTTGCTAACGAAAATAAACAATAGACAATAGATTTGAATTTTAAAATTGCTAATTGCTGTTGGCACATTATTTTATCTGATTACCTACTGTTAAAATTACATCACTTACTTCATATAAAATGTTGCTGTTAAATTTTACAGTATTAGTTAATTACCATGTCTTCATTAATTGTATTCTCTTTACTTTTTCTGCCGCCTTAGATGTTACAGTAAATTCCGGGTGCAATCTAGTGCGGGGATGAGAGTGATTTCTTTGGCAAGTTCCTCCGCTGTGGCCGCCCGAGGCCGCTTCGCCTCGCTGCCGTCAAATTAACCTTTGTTCCTGTTCAAAGGCAAGGAAAGAACATACGTAACACGTTTTGGGCCTACGACTAATGGAATTGGCGCTGTTCTTGCGAGTCTTTGCTGACACGACTCATTTAGGTCACTTTCATATTAACTTGAGACTAGATGTGATTTTTAATCTTACTGTAAAGTACTGCTGTAATAATAAGAATTTCAATAATAAAAGTTATGTTCGCTTTATAATATAATTAAATATAACTTGCTATAACGGTGAAGTCAGTCAGTCAGTAACCCATTAATGACACTACAGGGTCGGGTCTCCTCTCACAATGAGAGGGATGTAGGCCTTAGTCCACCACGCTGGCCTACTGCGGGTTGGTGGACTTCACATGCCTTTGAGGAATTTTTTTTTTGTGAATTCTCAGGCATGCAGGTTTCCTCACGATGTTTTCCTTCACCGTAACAGCAGGTGATATTTAATTTTTATAACGGTGAAGGGAAATGTGAAATTCACCGAACCGCATTAGGCCAGCATGGTGGACTAAGGCGCACATCCTTCTCGTTATGAAAGGAGACCCGACTTTGCAGTGGCACATTAATGAGAAAGACAAACTAGGAAGAACTGTGAAATGGCAAAATCGAAGAGACTTTAAATTATAACCTACTCGTACATACATATTCCAGCGATATTCTAGAAAGTAAGTCGCTTGGCAAATTTTCAAAAAAATTTCCTCTTCGCAGCACGTAAGCAATTTGAGGCAATTCTATGGCTGTCGTGGTAATTCAGTTTTTAACTTTCTATTCGCACTTTAAAGTGGAACCTACGTTGAGGTTTGTGCAAGTTGGTACAATATATGAAAAGAAAAGTGCTGCTCATATTTTGTAAGTATTTTATTTTATTTTTATTTAATTCAATGGACCTAACTACACTTTAAAATATAATAATTAACAATACAAGAGTCCAAACAAATTCAGAATAATTTTGTTGCAAAAACCGAATAGAGCAAAATCAAAAGCATTTAAAAAGAAAGAAAACTTTCGAATTCCAAATATCCAAAACTGCAATTTAACCCTTCGCAAGTGATTCCGAAGGCTGCAACATCCCGTAACTTAACCCGACTCGACCCAAATTCAATCGAGCGCCGGCACCTCATAAAACAAATGGGCCCCAACTCCGGGATCGGTTCCCTGAACTATTCACACCCTCACTCGAAGCTACCCTGTACTTACTGCCGGGTGCGCTGAATATTGTTTAACCTAATGAGGGTTATATTCAACGTACACTGTAGTTTTTATAACTACGACTGCTGGTTGTATGCGATGATCTTAATGTCACATACGTATCATTGAACTAAGGTATAAGCCTGTGCCTGAACTCCTCTACTCTCTTTAAAACTCTTCTAAAAATCTTTTATCTCTATTTGGGTTATTACACTGTGCAACTCCTGTGTAGTAAGCTATGTATGATTTACGTATCTATGTGTGTGTGCGTGTAGTAGCATAGGGATGACGCATTAAGAGGTACTGATGCGTTACATTGAAGATCCTGGAGTCTAAAACAATGTCAGATAGGGGAATTTTTAATTTTTGACGATTTTCCAACGTTTTCTTACGTTTCCATTTAAGCATTGTTCATAGAAACTTACAACAGGAGCACACAATGCAGTTGAACTGGAACTTGGGAGCTGACCGCGAGCGAGTTGCTTAAAGTTTGCTGGAAATTGACAAAGAACTAATAAAACACGTAAAGAAAGAACATTGCGGGTTGCAGCAAGCAGTTAAGTTGATCACAAAGTATATCGTATAGTGGCCAATCGTTAAAATCTGCTTGAGAAACAAAATATTTTGAAGTGTCTGCGTTTGACTTGAGAAGTGGACATAAACCTCTTTGATAGTCATATTTTTTTTTTTGAGGTTTATGTATAATCTATGCCTTAGTTTTTTGATAAAAAAAAATAATGATAACTAAAAACGAATCGAAACGAAACTAAAATAAAACGCGAAAATAATTTCGTTAACCGTTACAACGGGTAATATTTACATTATTTTAAAATATAGGATTCAAATCTGGACCTTTAGGAGTCCAGGCCCACATGTAGAAAGGTCCAACTCTAGCTAACTGAGTAATCAACGTTCAAATCTCTGCGCAAATATCGTAACTCGTGGAGACTTCATACATTGTATAAGCGAAAACAGCTATGGACATGTGGTGCCTTGGTTGTATAATTATGGATAGTTCTACAAGACTTTACAAAGATAAAAATACAATAAGTTATGACGACATGACTATCTGAGTGGCGCAGTGGTTAAGACGCCGGTGCGCTGCGCGGAGGGTCCTGGGTTCGATTCCCAGCAGAGCAGAGATTTGAATGATGAGTTTAAATTTCTGTTTCTGGTCTGGGTGTGTGTGTTCTTGTCTTGTGTGTGTCCATGGCACCCACGACACAGGGAATACTAGTGTGGGGCTATGAGTGTGAAGCGTTATTTATTTATTTATTGTTTACTAACTACAGTTGCAGAGCTGCGCGAGTTTAAATTAGCTTCGAGTCGACAAAGAACGTAACAGAACTTTGAGGTAACAGAACTTTGAGAACATTGCGGGTTGCCCCAAACTTAGTTGAAAATAAAACTACCTTGAATGTTATTTGGTTCAAACCGGATTAAATTTCTTAGAAATCATCTAATTAGTAGGAGAATTACAAGGATTTTTGGACGTAAAGTTAATGTGTGCAATTAGTATAGGAAAATTTCAGACAGACTGACATAGGTAAATAATATACTACCGACTGCAGTTTACCGTAGGAACGCTTCGACGATAGCGACGACGAGGCACGGGCCTCTAACATAAAAAGTTGCGTAAATATATATTTCCACAAATAAAATATTTGTAGTCACAGAATTTTCTAATTATAAGATTACTAACTATCAAAGTTGTAAATCTTTACGGCGGTAATTAATTACGGACTCCAATAAGCAGGAGATGAAACTGGCTGATTTAGATGTACAGATCCCAATTACGGTAATGAGCTCGTCAAACCAGACTTTGTTTGACTTCAGAAGTATAAATTTCAATAATCATTACAAATGTTATAGGTGGTTTCGCTTTAATTTTGATGGGTAGGAAACTTTCTCTCTGACTAGTGCCCAGTCATACGGATGTTTAATGAAATCTAGGAATTTTAAAGAGTCAAAGGGTGCTGATTGAGTCCTTTAATGATTGGAAGCGTTTATTACTTCACAATGGCATGAATAGCATCATATTTTTGACTTGTCCTAACTAAGCGTGGCCTTATACTTCTTGAAATTACCGGTCCTTTCCAGTACTTGTCAGTAACCCATTAATGAGCCACTACAGGGTCGAGTCTCCTCTCACAATGAGAGGGATGTAGGCCTTAGTCCACCACGCTGGCCTAATGCGGGTTGGTGGACAAGTACTTACATCCATAGATAGAGGAAATGATAATATGTATACTTCAAACCTCAACAGCTATAGTTAATCCAGCTCGCTTTTTAAAACTTATGTCCGAGAGAGGATATAAAGTTACGTCATAACTCACGCTGAAGTTTCTCACTGTTAGCCTTATACCGCAACTTAAAATAATACTGTTTTAAAACTGTTACGACTATCATGGTAATTTAATGCAAAGTTCAAAAATTTACGGAACAAGACTTCTTTGAGTTTATTGAAGTGAATAGAAAGTTAATTTACGACTGGGGCTTCGCCGACATCGTTTTAAATTTATAACCATGTATATTGTTCGACTACATCTCATTATCTTTAAGAATATCTTTGCTAGAACACACTTTATATCTGTCTGCCCATTTGCCTCATCTTCGTATAAAATTGCATTCGCATAATTATTTGCGCACTCATTATTGCTTACAACTGCTACACATAATATTATTCAAATGTATTAAATCAAATAAACGTCCGTTTTGCTAGACACAGTAAACTGATCAATAAGCTTACTCTGACTAGCTGTAGTGGCTCAGGCTGAGCCAGTGAAAAACGCAGGTAATGAATGAAAATATGTTGAAAATTTATTAGATAATAGCGAATATTTCTTGAGAGAAAGAAGTCGTGGCTGCGAAACATCAGGGAGTGGACCGGAATAGCCGGCGCAGCTGAGCTGTTCCGCCGTGCTAATAATAAGGACGACTCTAGCAAGCTGATTACCGACCTTCACTAGTTGGAGAGGCAAGAAGAAGAAGAAGAATATTTCTTGTTTGTTTGGACAATGGGACACATCTGGAAGAGAAGAGCTAAAGATCAAGCTCAGTGGCGCGCCTTGGGAGAAGCCTATCAAAGTCAAAGTCAAAAGCTTTTATTTATTATTAGATAGGTACAATTTGTGCACACTCAATGAACATCTTACATTCATCGCCCCTCAGGCAAAACGTAGACTGGGAGAAAAGGAAGAAATCTTTCTACATTCAGTTGATTAATTTAGTACGTACATATTGACGGCTTATTTATTGTTTCCATAACTTGTTGTTTATATTATGACGATACTTGACAAGATCTAGCTAACAACATCAGCTAACGACGCTACTTAAAAAGAAATAACAATCTCTACTCAAATAAGTTTTCCGCCTCCAGTTATGAGTAAAAATGGGAATATTTTGTGTACAAAGCGATCGACATCAGCCGATTAGGAAGCAATATTTCGGCTCTCCCGAGGCAGTTTCTCTATTGGAGCCGTATTATTGGAGATAATGGCCGCTTACCGGCTCTAGTTTATTTGCTACTAAATGAAATTTACTTTATTACGGGCTTTAACAAAGAATTAGGAGGAGGGAGTTTACAGGAATTTAAATTGGGTGGTGTTTATGGTTGCAAATGGTTTGTTTTAAAATGTTATGAAAAACTAAGTTGAGTATACACGTCCGAGAAAATAACAATATATTATAAAAAATGATGCTTCACACATAGCTGCACCCGAGGATTCCCCGTGTCGTTGTTGCTATGGTCACATACAAGATAAGAACACACACACGCTCACCAAAAACATAAATTTAAATACATATCATTCAAATCTCTGCTACGCTGGAAATCGAACCCAGGACCCTCCACTCAGGGCACCAGCGTCGTCACTATGCCACTAGCCCACTACTACATTTAACAATCTTTTGAAAACCAAAACGTTCCCTCTATATTATTTATTCAAATATAACCATCGAAAGAGAAGACCACCTTATTATTATGTCCAGCATTGGGCTACGAAGGGCTGAAAATAATAAGAAAAAATCCAACCCAAATTCAACCCAATTTCTTCTTCAATTGAATTATACAAATAAGGCGTCTACGTAACAGCTCTAGCTGGTTATATCAATACTAATTCCCTTGCTAAGTACCTACATTGTTTCTTGGTTGCCGTTCAAACAATTTAGAGCAAACAACCCGCATCTTAAATCACCCACAGATTGAAAGACCGTTCACACATAACAAGTTTTTAACTGCTTCCCGCGAACCGTTTGAACCACTCGCATCAAACGTTTTCAAACCAAGGAGTGTTCACTAGTTTAACCGCTACTGTTTAACTTTCATTGTAGTTGTGGAGTATTGAGTTATTTCGATTTGAAGTTTAATTCGCCGAAAGACCGCCGCCCGAATGCTTACTTCGGACCATTCTATGGAACTTTGATAGCGCGTTTGAGGATACGTCTTCCGATTGGCCAGTTCGGTATGACGCGTGTGACGTGTTCTATTGTTGACTACATTCGATGCTTGCGTCGTGATGCGTGGTCATCATTTCATGTAAGGCGCGCGCTCATGTAACTGTAGGTATCGCGCAGCTACACATCCAACATCTACTCGTATATTATTCTATATCTAATGATTAAGTTAGGGGACGGAAACTTGAGGCCCGTTTGATCTCGAAGGTCGTTGAACCTCGCTTATTTGTGGTGGTTAACCAACAATGCGAATAATGAAGTGATTGCTACGATGCGGGCTTGTTTACACATTATATGCGTTTAACAGTTTTAATTAAGGAATACTCTAAAATTGAAATATTGAAGTTTTAAATTCAGTCCCGTGACCACACCTCTCCATTATCTAAATTATGGCGATAGTAACTACAATTTCACTTGTGTGTGTGTGTATGTATGTATGTGTGTGTGTGAATGTATGTATTTAGATATGTTTCTCCTCGCATATCTCCGAAACGTTCGTCCTTTTTTTGTTTGTTTGTTTGCGTTCAACTTAGGGAATGATAAAGGTTTCATCAAAATCAGTCCAGTAGTTAAGTCCGTGATATGGACTTAAAGTAAAAATTACGAAAAAAAAATTATATGAAGTTGTGAAGGTGAACTTGTGTTTTATGTAAAGTGTGTTGGATAGATGTACTTAATCTAAAATATGCTTTTAGAGCCATTTTAGGTCATTTTATAGGTATTTAGGTAACTAATACCCTGCGAAAAATTCCTCATCCATGTAGGTATGCGTTTTGCTACAATAATTATTCCTACATATACTAGCAAACGCATAAAACGAATTGCATTCAACTCTAGCCATAACCAAACATATTTAAGTTATTAAAGCAGATTTCCTGGACTGCAGGCGATAAATCCCAGGGAATAGCTCATATAATGCACGCTACGCGACGGCGTAACGATTCCTTTCCCAAACACGTCACAATTTGCCATATTGGCACGGATTTCGAGCTCCCGAGAGATTTAGATGAGATATGCCTCTTGGAGGTAATGTTTTGAACAAACAAAAGAGCTAGCACGGTAAGTCGATACTGCGTTCGATCAAATTATAACTTCAAATTTTAATAGGTAATTCTATTATGGGGCAATGAGTTGAAGTGTTATTTTTTTATTTACCAGTCTTCTAATACATGGTTCGTAAACTAAGGGTTACCTGTCAATGCGATATGGGCAAAGTGACTGACATTTGCGGGAGTTGTGGTAAACTATTGCAGTAATCAACCGATTAACACTCCAAGCTTTGTTTACAATATGAGGTTTCATAGTGGTCGAAAGCTATTTTGTGGTTGTTTTGTAATAAACGTCAGTTAGGGATGTTAATCAGATAATAGTATCACCAATCCAATTCAACATTCAATGATCTTCATTTATCGGACAACACAGGATTCGAATTTTGTTGCTCTCCTCCAAATTTTCTCTATTCTTTTAAATACGAGTATGTGATCATCAATACGGAATTAGAACGATGATATCCATCACAATATAATATTATTTTTTTCTAATATGTATTGGTAAGTAGCTAACAGTTATTAAAGGGACTGAATCTTTTGTGTAATGTCACACACAAGTCACAACCTAAACAGGTCAAAAATATGTGTGGTTATTTCTTTAAAGAGCAAAGATAAGATAAGTGTTTATTCCACTAAAATCCTGGTTACATATCACAAGATGATCACCGTAGACTAGTTATACGAACTCTTCAATTTAAATTAAAAAATGCTTTACAGTGGACGACGTTACGCCACCTAAATAATAGTAATGTAACGTCTTTGGTTATTCGTGTTCACTATCCTTCATCTTACGTAACCATTCTTGAGATTTAAGATAACGTTCAGAAGTTTTCGCATCTTCGAGATAGTTCCTGAAATCGCACACTTCATCACAAAGACAGCGGCTTGCATCCGATTAATCTACTCGAAAGGCTTAAGAAATGATTTTAAAAGGGCTCTGATGGGAGATTTTGAAATTTTTAGAATTCACTCGTTCGAAATATTTATTTTTCATTCAATCATTCATTCATTCATTCATATTCTCTTTATTGTGGACAAAAGGTAAATATACAGATGACAATAGTGACACTTTAAGAGACAGATGACAATATTTGTATAAACATGTTTACTAAAAAAATTGGTCCGTTCCGTATCGTCAAGATTCTTGTGTAGATAAAACGACATTAACAAATTTTAAGTAGTGTGAGAAGAAGGTTGGAGCTTCCGTAAGTGGCTATGCAGATTGAAGAAGGTGGAATCAGAAATGGAACTGGCAGCTCATAGAAGAAAGAGGTCTTAGAAGAAGAGGGAGAGAGAGGAGGAAGAGCTGTCATATGGTTGTCGATAAAAGTAAAAACAAGAAGTTATTATTGCTTATTATTTCCAGAATCCCTTAAAAGTAGTTATTATAAATTAGTAGCAAACGAAAATGTTCCACGACAATGTCTACAGCATGAAAACTATCTTCGGAGCATTCGGATAGTAACCGTGTGGTAAGTATGGTAAGATGTTAGACAGACTAACAATTATTATGACACAGCATATCTCTGGATTGCCTTTTAATTTGAATAGGAGATTTATATAGGTGTTATAGACGACTAAACTTAATTCCAAATGTCTATCTACTTAGATTTAAAAGACATTTCTCAAACAGATGAACCTCAATAAAATACCCCCTTGCTACTTTGAGTCAATGACTCCTAAAATCAATTTTAATAATCTGCCCGAGCACCCTTGAAATTAGCTTGCAGACTCGAAGCAAATCTTTCAATTATCTGCTAGACAGATCACTAACCTCCTAAGGCATGGTTGTCTATACATATAAAAAAGTAACGAAAATCTATGTGAAAACACAAAAATTCACGTACTCATTTATTAAAACTGCAACGTAAACGGTTTTGCTAGAATTTCTATCTGACTGGGACGTGTAGCTATGAATTTGGTTGGGTGCATCATATTCATAATTTCGTTTCACATAAGTTTGTTAATTGTGATTTCCGAAGAGGGCGTAAAAAGTGGCAACACAGTTATACTATTGCCGCTGTTTACGATCATATTCTTTTTGCAAACTGTATTTCTTGTGTATGAATAAATTCTTTTATTCTTTAATTCGTACATCCTTCTCATTGTGAGAAGAGACCTGATTCTGCACTGCATTCTGGGAGAAAAAAGCGGGCTGAAAAAAACTCCCAGCGCTCTTTAAAAAGAAAATAAAACTTACTCTATAGTGCAGTATGACTAGGTCCAATAAAGGAACACACGTGACAGCAATCGTGTGTGTCAAAATCGTTCCAATTGCCATCCGTTCACAAATAAATATTGATTGATACAAGGGTACACTCACAAACAGGCATTCCATTACCCCGTGCCATGTCACTCGAACTTTGTCGCATGACACATGTCACAAATTTTGTCGTGTTGGTGGGTCGGTCGGTTATGTCAGCCAGGTCAAGGTCCAAGCACATATCTATTAAACAATCTGGTACTCAACCGTTTTCCAGTCTCATTTATAGTAAACTAAAATTAAATTAAATGCAGACGAAGTTGCGGGCTCGGCTCGTCCTCAATATGCTAATAGGTTCACCGACCGCCTCCTAAGCCCTTTCATTAGGACATTCCTCAACTTCTCATCACAGGATCAGGCTAAGATTTAGTCTGCTACGGTATAATATTCTTGGTAAAATTTTAAACACGTACAAATACCTTTACAAAACAATTGAACGCTTGTAAGAGAAAAACAAAAGTTGTTCGTCTCTATTTTTTATGGTCATGACATTATTGCCAATGTGTGGGTTCAAAACTTCAAACCTAGGACTAAGATCTGTCTCTTACTCGTACAACTATGACTACAGCGTCGTACTAAAGCGTCGTAAGCCGTGAGGAAAATGATAATGAACTAGCCATAGGTAACTACAAAGCTACAAAGCTACAAAATAATCTGTCTATCTATCAGCCTGAAGCAGCCCATTGCTGGACATT
The DNA here is from genome assembly GCA_905147235.1 of Erynnis tages. Classification (NCBI taxonomy): domain Eukaryota; kingdom Metazoa; phylum Arthropoda; class Insecta; order Lepidoptera; family Hesperiidae; genus Erynnis; species Erynnis tages. The sequence continues at coordinate 353,733 of LR990082.1, read as the reverse complement.
GTCAGTAATCAGTAAGATGTGGCCAACTCATTGCCACTTTAATTTGCTACCTTTGAGAGCTATTTCGTTAATAGCTGTAAATAATAGCTGTAAAATATGTCATTTCAATTTATTGACGTTGGTCGTAGGTACTATAAATTCTAGCTACTTTCTCCTTGATTATCATTCAAGTTGAAACTGTCGTATGGTAAAGTTCTTTAAATAGTTATAAATTTCAATTACCCCGCAGACAGAGAGCAGTTTACTCAATATTCTTAAAGTTCGACGTTCGAGGAGCCATCGACTTACGACTAAGTCTCGATTCAAGACTGCTTTTAGATTTGAAGTGGATTATTCAGTTTCTGGTAATAAGTACTCTTTGGGGACTGAAAATTGCACTTCGATGCTTTTGATTTTAGCTTTTTACCAACTTATACTTGACTTAAAAAGGAGGTTATCAATTCAAAACGTATGTATGTAATATTAATGGAACCGCAAAATATGTTGGTCTATTATGCCAAACAGGTTTACAAAATTTCATACTTATTTGTATGAATGTATGATTGTAGATGTTTATGTATGTAGATATTTTGTATAATATTGTTATAATTAAAACTCCATCCGTGCGTCCCTGCGTCATTATTGTTACTGTAAACCAGCTTATATTGCATACACAACAATACTAATAGGATCCACTTTGGCGTTTCGTCGTTCTAAAATTTTTCAATTAAGTAGTATAAAAACCTTCCATGTTGAAAGGTTCCTCGACTCGTGGGTCGTTGCGCTTGCTAGCAATTTTTCTTCCATTTTTGACGACATGCTCTGCTTTTGACACTGATTATTCAGTTTTGTATCAGAGCACCCTCGCAGCCTTATTTATACACCAAAGTGTTTTTATTTTAAGTTCTCTTTGTGAAGCTCAACCGCTGATGTACAGACCTATCAAAAACACTTTGACACTTTTATCTTACGAAAAATTTTACGTTGCGTTTTATAAATTCTTTTCTGAACACTACAAAACATTCAAGTTTGTTCTGTATGTAAAAATAAGAGAAAGAATGTGTGTACCTACCAGTGCTTGTGCGTTTACATATTAGATATTATTATGTTCATCAAAGGTAGATTTAACACGAAAAATAATATTTTTTATTTTTACTATTTTATGTCCCATATTAACAACCTAATTTACAATTAGTTTTTTCTACACCAATCCGCATTGGAGAAGTGTGATAGAGTATGCTCTAAACCTCCCCCCGTTGTGGGGTGAGAACCGTACAAAATCGAACCTAAGATAAACCAGCAGGTCCTTAAGTAAAATAACAAGGATTACAGCCAAATAACTTTTAGGACATCATAATTTCAATATAACAGCTAGCAATCCCAAATCAGTCTCATTTTATTCCCTTCGATTTGAAAGTAAAACGAACGTAGTTTCTAGTTTACACTCTCAACGAAAGAGCCTAAACAGAATCACGATTGAAGCGTACAATTCCAATTCGCGATCACAACCAGTCGCCAGCGAGGCTAATTAACTATGAGACTAATCCAATAAAGACGGTTAGCAGCGTCAGTTGTCGAAATTCTTGCCGGAATCATTTGGAAGTTCGTCACGGCTGCGCTGCCACCGACAGCTAGGGCTGCCTAAACCTTATTTACCGTACTTACTTTCCTTTCCTTTCCTCTCCCCACCTCTCCTCTCCTCTCCCCTCCTCTCCACTCCTCTCCTGTCCTTTCTTTTCCTTTCTTTATTTTTTGAGTTATTCAAGGTCAAACGTCACAAAAATACCCAACATTTAGAGTTACTTTTATAAACATTAATTTGTAATAAAAGATAAGTACCTTATAATATTTGCAAACCTAAAAATGGTAATTATAGATTGATCAAAATAATTTGTAACAACTCTACACTAAATGTGTGCACAAAAAGGTAATGTCTTTAACTTTGTAAAAATAAATTTTGGGATGTATTTTCATTGCGGCTTCCGTGTGCCAGCCCTGGCAGCGAGCTGATTAGCAGCGCGCAGTGGAACTTGATCAAAAGTTTGCACACCGCTACGACTGTTAATATCTATCGCCTTGCCTTCGTTAATTTACGCAAATATTTGTGTCTTTGATTGAGGGCTGCTTTGTTTTATCACAATGCCATCATTAGGACTCCATTGCAGAAAATCAAAACTTTATAAATTTGAATGTTTGTTGGTTAGAGTTTAAAATTATAATGAAATAAACTAAGTTTACGAGTATTGCTGCTAAAAATGTTCACCCATATTTTTGCCATCATTAGGTCGCTATTGTAGTTAACCAAAACCGGGTTATAAAGTTGATTTAGCTTCGTTTCGTGGTTAAAGTTCGAAATAATAATGAAATATACTAAGTTTATTTTTGTTTAGAATTTTTGTATTTTTCCATAATATTGGATTGTTAAACTCACTTACACAATTCTCATAGTAATCGCATCGAGCTGCCTCATTAGTATAAGAAAATGTCAAGAAAGACTGACATTATGACATACTAATGTCTGATGCATGTCTGATGTTTACTCACGGCATAGATATAATAATGTAACCTCACACATAAGTCGGAATAAAATACAATTACTCGCGCACTTGTACCTACACGCTATTTAATCCTACTTATGTACTGAAATTAAACAAAAGAAATCAGGCAGCGATGGCCCAGTGAAATAAAAATGTTCATATCGAAGTTAAAAGAGTCCATATTATTGTATTGAACTATAAATTCTTCTCTATTTCCGCATTTTATTAACTTTATCTTGCGTTAAAACTTAATAACTGTAACACGAATGTACTTCGCGATACATGTCCGAACAACTAAACAGAATGGATGGCTGCAAATAAATCGACGACTTTTCTTAAAGAACAAGAACCAAGGAAACTATTTTCTGTTGGATAAAGTTGGTGCGTTCCGTCTTAGCTGGTTAAAACGGCGACTCGGTTAGGTGTTAAGAATTTTTCAGTTACTTTAGAAAATAAATGTAGCAGAATAAAATTTAAAACACAACCTGTATCACTTGATTATACCTTCACCACTGTTAATGTAATACCAAGCCTATTCGGGCCATATTAGGCCTAGTCATACTGCACTATAAAACAAACAGTGCTGGGAGTTCTTTCCGACCGCTTTTTTCTCAAAAGTCTACGTTTACGAAGCGATCAAAGCGGATAAATGAATAAATTTAAAATCATTGTTTGACAACATCAAAGTTTCAGGCAACAATGCCCCTTTATGGCGTGATCAACTCCGCAACACAAAATAATGTTGACTTCAACATACAACTTACATACAACTTGCTGACAGCAACTCAGCAACATGTTACGCAAACATGATTGTAATCAAATGTTACAATGAAAACGGTGCTTTAATATTCATAGCTTAGAAAACGTGGTGAAGAAATGGAATGTGCAACGTTCCTGAGAGTATTTTAATGTCTAAAAGTACATCTAAATGTTATTTTCCGACTTTTAATTCCTTTCTTATTTCTAGACCTCTAAAACTAACGATTGGATTAACAACCCATCACAAAGTTGTCGAGGGGCACGAAACTGTTTATTCCATTATCTTGCTTAATCGGAGCTGACAACAAGTTATTGCAAAGTTCTTAAGACAATGTTCTAGAATATCGTTATATAGCAAAGAATATTCTCTGTTGCCCACTACTGACAGGGTCTCCTCTCACCGTGAGAAGGATACCTGTAGGCTTTTGTACATCACGCTGGCCTTGTGCGGGTCAGTGAACTTTACATGCTTTCGAGTTTTTTTTTGTGAACTCCTTTTTTCATTCACCGTTAAACCAAGTCATATTTTATATTATAAACCGCACATAACTTTTTAAAGAAAGCTATTGGTGCGTGCCACTGGGACTCGAGTAAGGTCCGAATTCTCGGCCACTGGGCTATCACCGGCTGGATATACGACCTATAAAACCTCTTCTGTATATTTAAGCATCTGTCAATTTCAGCTTAATCAATTACGGCTGGTATGTAAATAGGCACTCCCGCACTGCGGTGGTGCGGTTAGCAGTCGCGGCTTTGACTTTATTAGTTAATACTAACGGTATTAACTTTTGGAATGCTGTCAACGTAAGTTATAAAACATCCATGAATTACTTCGAATATAAAGACGAAACACTAGGCCAGGCTCGCCTAACTCGCCTCGAGTTTACTATTATAATTCGCCATTATGAAACCATGTCAATTCTCAATTTAATTCTATTGATATGTCAAATGATCAGAACCACAAAATTCAAACATTATGGCGATTGTGCGCTACTGAAACTCCAACGAAAAATGTTGCCATCATACTTCCATTGACTACTGTCTTAAACTGTTAAATGTGACCAAAATGAATGAATGTGATCAAAAACCTGACACACGTCGTCATATTTACGCATCGCATTTTCCATTTTCAAATTTTCGTCCTTAAAGAACCACATTCCATTAAATGTCTTCGTTTGCTCCCTATAAAGTGGAATTCCGAAAATCCTAAAGTAACCTTCAATTCAAAATATACCTACGTTCATATTTTCCGTACGCGCTGTTTAAAGTTTGGGCTATTTGATTATAATAAACGATGTAACGTATTTTGTTAAAGAAAATTTATTTACGTACAGAAATAGAAATCAATAGAGATGACATAAATCATAGCTGCGAATATTTTACCCTGACGGAACAGGAAGGAAGAGAAATATTCTGGTGACACGTACATTTTTACATATTACGTTTCGCCTGATCAAGTGTTCAATCATAGCCTATTGTGCGTGTTGACACCAGATACGTGCACATTCCATTTAATATCATACAGCGTTATAATAAATGTATATTATTTTCAAAGAAACGCGGACTACCTGTAGTTTGGCGACGAAGCGCGCATAGTTTTCTTGAGTAGATCGCAAGCGATCGAAAAAGTTAAGCAACGTCGGGCGCGGTCACCACCTGGATGGGTGGTGGTGACGAATAAAATACACACTTCCGTGCTTTGGAGGGAACGTTAAGCCGTCGGTCCTGGTTGTTATCGATACGATAGCAGACGGCCTTGTCAGAGGCCGAGCGGGCCCTATGGGAGGTTTGAAGCACATCCGACACGGGTTGGCGATTCTCTAACAATCCGCATTGGAGCAGCATGGTGGAGTATGCTGGTGGGGTGGCATCAATTAGGGGAGGCCCTTCGCAGTGGACTACCAAGGGCTGAAAGGAAGGAGTTGAGTCCGTTAGGGCGATCAGAGCAGGTCTTAGTCAACCACGCAGACTTAGTGCAGGACTGGACTTCGCGTGCCTTTGAAAACATTAAGGAGACTCCAAGGCAGGTATTATCACGATTTTTTCCTTCACGTTTACGTCTACGTTTACGTTTATATTCCTGGAAAGTTTGAAATAAATGAACGAACAGCGCACCTCATGATGTCATTACATAGCATAATACCGCATTCTCAACCTCATTTCGCCATCAGTGGCAACTTTAAACAGTGAATAACAGGGAAATTCCTTAGAAAGTTTTTGAAAGGAGCTCTTAGAGACCTCTCTTTTCTCGTAAATTTTTAAATAGAACTTTCCCACCGGGAACTTGTCGCACTTCCAATGAATAGACGATAGATGAATGAGGTTTGTAGAAACGTAAATAAATTAAAATCATTAGTGCAATTCGACCTCGGCCCCCCCTGCCACGGGGCTATCACCGCTTCTTCGTAACTTTCTTAAAAAAGTTATGTGCGCTTCATAAAAATTAGATATTTTTTAGAGATTTATGATTTAGAAATTAGAGATTTATGCTTACTTCATCATTAGTAAGTATTTAAAAATGTAAGTTTATCAGCTATCTGGTTACCATAACACAAGCTCACAGCTTACTTTGGGATCAGAAAGCCATGTGTGAGTTGTCCCACAATATTTATTTATTTATTTATTTATTCTTCTTGAAAAATTAACTTACGGCTGCCATCTTATTACAGTAAGCGGAGAGACACGTTACTTATTTTTCTTGACGTTTGAACTTTTTTGGTTCAAAAATAAACATCAGCCAATAAGGTAGATTGGTATTATAAATATTTGAGGCGCTTTAAGCGTTCGTGTGGGTAATTGCTGATTTGAAAGGCAAATATAAAGCTCGGTGTATAGTGGTGTGTACCGAGTAAAAGCGGCCTAATACCGGCATCACTTTGTATAGACATTTTATTATAATTCCTATTACCTACTACTTATATTGCGATGCAATTTTGTATCATATTGTGCACAAGCTTTAACGTGTCAAAAATATATTTTTTGAAGAAAGAAATAGTTGATTCAAATAAATACGATTTCAATATTAAAATTTTTATTTCTGTTGCCGACCTAGATTTGTTGCTAATTGGGCAATTCGTTTTATTATTCGATTTTAATTACAGGAATAAAAATACTATTTGGGAAATAATCCATTTTTCTTGTTATCATACTAACTTATTGTAGTTTATTTGTGTTATTGACAAGCTTTTCTACTCAAATTGATTCAAAATAACAAAAAATATTTTATAACAATTTTTTCCCTTATTTCGGCATAAAACTAACTTTTCCTTGTGTCTATATTATTGAAATTTATTTGAACTGAAATAGAGCCATTGAAATGCAAAAAAAAGTTTTTGCAAAAAATACTCCATTTTTTCTTACAAACTAACTCTACTTCTATTCTAACTTGTCGAATTACGAAGACGTCCAACACTCGGGTTACATTCGTAGCGTAGATCAGTTTAGAGGAAAAGTTGGAAACAATCCCCTTTTGGGGTTGTTAGACGACTGTTTAGCCCCACGTATCAAATTCTCGGTTAACCAAACTTCTGTAATCTTTGAAACTGAACAAGAATTCACCACAACGTTATAATTACTCTGAACAAACATTTGATCCTAAGAAGGACTTAGATTAGGCAATTACTTACTATCCCGAGTTTACTCCGACAGTGGATAATTGAACTTGGAAACAGAAAGTTCCATAAAAACTTTTAAAAAAGTAAAAAGCTATTTCTATTCAGGAAGTATTCAAATGTCAAATTAAAATTTGTAGTTCAAAAAGAAAATGTTAATTTAAGTATAAATGATTTTCCGACTGAAAATACTTTTGTATTCGCAAATGAAAGTTTTCTTTTTGTTTTATACAAATTTCTTTTCTTCTAGTGTTCTAAAATTTTTTTTAGGTTAACATTGATGTAGCCTATAAACGTTATTCGTTTAAAACTTCGTTGCGAACGCAGATTTTTGTATTGGATATTAATTTCAACTTGATAAATTTGCGCGTCCATGACAGAAAACATGGCGGATCCAAACAAGTAAACTTGATTCTGTAAAGGTCGCTTTAAGCAAGGATTCTAAAAGCCACAACAAGGCATTTTGATCAGTCACAAATGATGATAATTTCAAAGAGCTTGAAACTAGGCCTGGGAGGCAATAAAACTTAGATTTGTTAGCATCCCTCCATCAATTCGCTGGCTTTGATATCCCGAGGATTACGAGCGAAGCCGTCTTCTGATAAATGTTCATCGTTTCTGTTGGCTTTTGATGCGAACAAAAGATGTTTGAGATCATCAGACGCATTGACATCAGATTTTTCCGGGTCACTGCTTGCTTCTTAGTATCAAAATTAGTGCCAATTGATAATAATATATTATATTAAAAAATACTGTAAACTTATTGCAATATAGAGATTGATATAGAACTAGTTGACTGATAGTGAAGTTGAAAGTTGAGTGGAAGACTGTTTCATAATGAATGAAAAGTTATATATAGTATTACCTAAGATTTGGTCCAAAACTAAAAAAATAAAAGCTAATAAGCATTTAATTTTCTTAACAGTACACATAGCACACAAATCATAACAGTTCGCAGGTACTACTCCTGTTACAGACATTTTAGAAATTTCTGGAAATAGAATTCACTACAAAACGACTTCACGTATGATCCACACATTTGCGAACAAAATCGCTTTCGGTTCGCGAGTGTAAAACAATTCCAAGCGAAATCACTGGCAGAGATTTTACGAGCCCATAAATCTTGTACGCCTGAAGTCAAAACGGGAATTTAAAGAAACCCTCTTGAATCTGCAGAAAAAAGAGGAATCAAGAGAACTGGGGAACGGAATAGACCCTTTATGTGTGGAGTTTGCAGGCTTTCAGATACTGAAGAGAAATGCAGGAAATAAGACAAATAAAAGGATTTACTTCATGCAATAAAAGGCGAATGGTGAATGTACGAGTAATTCGATTGAAACGAATAATTTTATTTTTGAAAATTTACCTCTTATGCTGTGCCACGCTGAACAATCACCATACATATTTTAAGTTAAGCAATCAAAACATTTTTTATAAATTTAGCAAATCCTTTGCCAACGACGTCTAGTCTAAAGAAGACTGAAATACCTACTTTGAAAATTTTAAATGACATTTCAATAAACACCCTTGATATACTCGTAGTTCCAAATGCTCGGTTGAGGATAATTGATTTATTTATTTATCCAGAAATAGGATTAGTCTTCAGAGGCTTACAAATAGAAATACTGTTATAATACGGACACTGGACAGTCCCAGCAGTAATTATATGAAGGGCTATTAATGTCATACAAGTATTAATATCACACTAATTGTGACCACTTCAAACGGCTTCAACTAGTGAGGATATTATCATTTCCAGATAAGTAATCTTTTCCGCACCGAAAATAATTATTATATTCGGAAAAGAAGAATTCTTTTACATAACATCCCTTGGGCTCTGCAAATTACATTATTTTAATTATCTCGTTCTGTTCTAAGTGAATATTGTGTTGTTTAATATTTATCTTTTTGTCTTTTATTATGTTTTAATTTTAGTTAATCTCAATGTACGAGTACTTTATTTCCTTTTCTCTGTGACTTAATACGTCAGAATTTATATAATAGGTAGTTGAGCCAAAACCACTCTTGTCAAGGTAGGCTCTACACTACAGGCCACATTAAAATGCTGTGAGGCAAAAACAAATCTAACGTTTTGTTTAAATTTTATTAGACGCAGATTTTAACTCTCAGAAACGTTAACATCTTCTGACTTTTCTTTGTACCTATTACAGGCTTGATGTCACTTCCTTTGTATTGCAGATGCTCGCAACTTTTGACGACGCGTTTAGGTGATCTGTGAATAGTTTTGTGATAAAACAGTATAATTTTATTATAATAACCAGAAATTTGATTTAATTTTCATTGTGTGTAAATTTACATTCGAAGCATCTTTCGTATGGAAGATACGAGCGACATCAATGCCTTCTCGAACTTAAATTCGACTACAATGTGATGATCTATAAGTTTTTGATACTCAAAAACAAAAATTTTAAATGTTTTATTGATGTACCACTCGACGCGAACGGATGGATATTTAGACGATTTATTTCGTTCAGGGAACTAGAAAGATTATTATCAGCGTGCCCTGCGAGGGCTGTGAACGAAATTAGGAAGAATTAACTGAAATATATTTTCTCGGTCGTCCATTACGGCAGTCGGGTGTTTACGGCGGAGTGGATAAAGTGCGATCGGTGGCCGCTAATTAAATTTGCCGCCACTTAGCGATAAAGCGGGTAACAAACTTTATTCACATGAAACGCTAAGGGCCCTGATTCACTAACTCCCAAAAGGTTTCGTGCTGAACAAACGTCAACAGCTAAATGGAGCTCGATAAAGTAATGCTACACACTTTAAACAGAACGATGTTTGTTTAAACAGCATACACGTTAAACAGAATAATAATGGTGTTTAAACGGAAAAATGGATCGGAGTTTCCGTGTAAAGTTGATTGCAAGTTTGCAATGGATAAACAGGTTTAATGGCTTTTGGATTTAGATTGGATTTGCGATGCTATCGGAGTATGTACTCGTATGTGGATTTAAGAAGGGTCTTTTCAAGTTGCGGGACTTTGCTGAGATTTTAAAACTAAGAATTAAGCAGATATAATTTGCAGAGCAGATTTTACGGCAAAGCAAAGATCAAGAAACTCTGACAAACCAATTGATTCTCATTACATACCTAGAATGTTTTGTCTGAGAAAAATAACACAATTGTTTGTCAGACTGATACACACGGAGTCCTAAACACCAACTGAAAGATATGGCTACTTTTCAGAAAATATTAAAAGTATAAATTTGATTATTTAATCAATCCGTAATAAACATTTCAAACAGGTATGGTACGTAAATTAAAAGACGTGAAAATTCTACGAAATCGTAGCAATTAACACGAAGGTTCAAAGGACGAACGTTCAAGGTACGAAAACAAAGTTTAGTCAAAGTTCAGGAATGGCCAAGGTGGCATAATTTGGGGATAGCCAATATGTGCTTATCACACCTTTAGAAATTGAGAAAGGACATATTTGATGTTCTGACAGACTTTTACGACCACAAACAATAACTTAGTCCTCGTAAACAACAAACGTCAAACATAAACTCGTCGAATTACGCGATGCTAACAAACCGATAGCAACATTTGCCATTCCGCCTACTCCGTGTCCGATCCCGCATAAAGAGCATACAACCTAAACGCGAATAAATTACGTTCACAACGCACAGGCTACGAACGTTGGTACTGCCGAAACAGTGGAACTTTCAGTAGGTCAATATGACGTATGGGGGATTGTTAGACTGTGGAGTATAATTTAGGGGCACAGTACACGATATCACAGTGACAGTGCATTAATCACGACGTCGCCTGCAGACTGACGCGCGTCATTGAGACGGGGGCGCGTGCCGCAATGTATTCCGGGATTGAATTCAGATTCATATCGCTTATGGCTCTCTACCCAAAAAGCTATGGCTCTTTGGTAAACGGAGGTTTCCTAGGCTAGGCGATCACGCTTGGGGCCTTGCTCTGATTACGTCATAACGGAATTTTGTATATACCAATGCGCGATGTAAAAAACTTCGATAGCGTGATTCAGGACAACCGTGGCGCCATCTGTTGACGAGTGACGGAAGTCGACACAGCTTGTATTTATCAGCCGTCATCAGTAAGTCATCAGCATAGTCAGATGGAACTAAAGCAATCAATGTCATTATGCATCTTCAAATGTATGTACGGTAAGAGTTCTTTGAGTTCTTTCGCTCCATCATCTTGACATCTTCCGTCTCCAGCATCAGATCAGCTCGGTGGTACCTACACTACCTACTTAGCTATTGTATTTCCATCGAAGCTCTAGAACACAAATGTTCACGCAAATCGGATGGTTGTCTGGATGGCTACCCTTTCATGGTCCACTGTTAGTCACAGGTCTCTCCCCACAACAGGGGAAGGCATGAATACTCCACCACGATGCTCCAATGTGGATTGGTGGAGAAACGGGCTAGTGTCCAACCCGTATTGGATATTTTCAAACCGCCCATAGGTGTAATGTATAGATACCAAACGGGACCGTCGACTGAACATGCACTCCGAATCACGGAATCACGCATTTAATTTGCTACTAGCGGTAACCAATCCAGCGGTAAAAAATCCAGTAGGCTTAGTTCTTGAAATCAATTCCGATCGATCGTCATTGGAATTGTTGCACACTAGCGCCTTATTTTTCTAATATTAAACGGATATTGTGGAACTAAATGAAATTGTGTGATTTCGTTGATATGCCAAACAGAAGCTACTCTTGTCGCAGCTATTGACAGATTGCGTTCAAGAGTACCAAATCGTGTGACATTTCATATTGGATCGGAATCTGAATTGAGATTGTTTTCAAGAGTAAGGCCACAGGTCCTGACCGCGCTCGACGTTGCTTCTTCTCAAGCAACGTGCGCGTTTATTTTAAACTAATAAAAGCGTGTTAAAATACAATATTCCGGCCGTTTTCTATAACATAGACCACGCCAAACGTCATGACCGCGTATTTGTTTTACGATTAACGTTCAGAGCAGCGACTTTATGCTAACCGGTGATGTCTGCTCGGTTTTAGCTACATTTTGCTAAATTATGATGGAGTAAAACAATTCAGAGAGCCCGTCGACTAACAGTTTGGGGAAATACCTACCACAGCCATAATTTACCGTCAATGGATGAAGGTTTCGTATTTTAAGAAGAGTAGATTGTCAGTAACCCATTAATGACCCACTACGCCGTCCACCACGCTGGCCTACTGCGAGTTGGTGGACTTTACATACCTTTGAGAACATTTTCTTTAACTCTTAGGCATGCAGGTTTCCTCACGAGGTTTTCCTTCACCGTAACAGCAAGAACGGCTGAACAGATTTAAATGAAATTTGGTACACAGGTAGATTACAGCGTGGATTAACACATAGGATATTTTTCATCCCTTTCTGTATCAAATTCTTATATAGTTTCACGTTGACGAAGTCGCGAGACACAGTATTGTAGTATACAGAGAAATAGTATTCTAGTTATAATGGATTCCTATTTCTAACCAATCTAGATGAGCCGCGGGAACTTCGAACCTTTCTGTTCTAGTTTAATTCTGGTTCAATACCTAAAGTACGGAGTGACTAGACTTTTCTAGGAATAATGGATAAATGTCTTTTTGTTAGACACAGGTCGAGTAAGCCTTTTGTGCCTATTCGGGTACAATAGATTGTCGCGAAAGTTCGATTTTAGACTCTAATTCAAGGTGCTAAGATTCACTTTCGTGTGTAGTGCTTAACTGTGTAAGTAAAGGCACACACAATTTGTGAGATTTACAAAAGAAAAAATTAATCTGGAACGGCATAGTAGAAATTGCTTCGTTATAAAATTTTTCCCTTCACAATATCGCTGTTATTTCTGTGATTAACTTTTATCAGACATTATCTACTTCGCGCAATTCACAATATAGTCGGGTACTTTTGCCCTGATTATGATGTAGTTGAAATTCCTGATAACGCTAAGTTTGTTACTTTTCTCTGTTCTCCACCAATCCGCATTGGAGCAGCGTGGTGGAGTATGCTCCAGGGTCCAGGCCTGTAATGTTGCGGGGACTGATCTGTGCTCAACAGTCGGATATAAAACGGTTGCAGCCAAACGGGTATGTATGCCATCCTAAGTAAAGTGAATGTTGCAACGCATGGACGCCCACGTACAAACTCAAACAACTCAAACAAATCCAATCTGAAATTGTAATTAAAATATCTCTTGTATCATTCATTCACGCTTACATGTCGAATGAAACCACGTTATCGATTACCCGGTAAAGAGCACGCTCTTTAACTTATAAATTAAATTTTGCATAAATTAAACTCGCAATACAAATTCGCAACCACTCCACGCGCTGTTGCTATTATAAAACGTGAAGGAGGTACTTTACGTATACATTCCCCGCCAGTATAAATTTTATAACGAGCGTACTTCATCTATTACAACGTGACGAATCGCTATGACCGTTGACCTATTTGACAAGATGTTTGACACAGTTCCCTTCCCCATCGCTAATCTTGCGTGAAATTTCCACAGAGTCATTCCCCCCAGACGATCGTGAGTATGCAAGAAATTATGTAACAAAAGCAAGAATTAAAAATGATTATAAAGGTATTTCCATCAAATATTTTATGGCGTTTCTTTTTGAAAAAATTTCCATCTATTTTCGACAGGAAAATTTTCCTTATACGTTGAAAATTAAAAATCATTTTTAAATAGCAACGTGTATGTCAGGAGAAATATTTTTTGCTAGTGAGATCCTATCAGGCACCTCTGAATTCTTACAGTGGCGATGTATTTAATATTTTAAATATCACCTGCTGTAAATGTGAAGGAAATCTTCGTGAGGAAACCTCCATGCCTGAGAGTTCTCCATTATATTCTGAAAGCCATGTGAAATCTACCAACTGCCATCGAGTCAGCGTCGTGGACTAAGACTTACATACCTACTTCTCATTGTGAGAAGAGCCCGACCCAGTAGTGGGTCATTAATGAGTTACTGACAAAAATGATACATTCACCTACAGTTCATTTTTATTCTCTTGTCTTATTTGGTAAACAATCTTGGCACTACTTTTTATTGAACAAAAGTATAAAATTGCTTTAAAAAATAAATTATAATTTTTAGAAATCTCTTTCTGTATTAAATGACAATTTGTTTTTAAATTTTTATGATATTGTGTCTGCATTATTTTTGATATCAAGACATGCTAAGATTGTTTACCAAATTAATATGACAAGAGAATAAAAATGGACTATAAGTAATACTGGATTCCTTTGTATGGGACAAGTTTGTAGGGCTACAATGCCATTATAACATCAGGTATTCAGCAGTATTCACGTCCGTTTCCTACCTCTAAATGGTATGAAAAAGATACTGGGACAAGGATAATCTTTAGAAACTGCTCAAAGTTTCTCATTACTGGAAGTAAAGTGGTGCATTAGCGCCGTGACACGTCGCTCGTCCATACTAATGAAGACGAGTTTTAATGGGAGGATAGCCTTAGGGATAACCGACATTCATTCGAATCTATTCGTGTTTCGAAAGATTATGATTACATCCGATCCGATCCGAGGCATCGAAATTTCTGATGTTCAGTATCACTTCTATTATTTCAAAAATTAAAATTAATTAAACTGAAAAAATACACTCATTAAAAATGCTAAAAAAACATTCAGAACCAAAATTAAAGCTCTAATAGTACAGTAGAACTCCAATTATCCGAATTAATGGGGACCGGGACCCATTCGGATAATCAAATATTCGGATAATCGGATTTTTTAAAAAAAAATTGCCATTGGAGAGAATAAAAGCTACGTTTTGATATTGCACAATTTTTTTATTGAATTAAATGAAAGAAACATGAAATTTTCACATGTTTTAAATATAAATAAAATGTACTTATACAAGTTTAGAAATAAAAATCATTGTTTTTTAAACATCTCCGTTAATGTAAGCTGTTTTGCGGTCTTCAACCGTTTTCGGGCAGCCAGGTCACGCATTCGCTTGACGGTGAGTTGCAAGTGGTCACACTCGGGCTGACGCTCCATCCACTGGCTTCGCGGGGGGAAGAATAATAGCGCACTTAGACTTTTTTTGGACAATTTTTTGTGATTCGGATAATCGGCGATTCGGATAGTCGGAGTTCGGATAATTGGAGTTCTACTGTACCACTGAGCATTTAACCAGATTTTCAAATTTAATTGGACAGCTTTTAGATGGATCTTCGATAACAGATGTTACGAAACTCAAGAGTTACCCACTTAGCAAAATTGAGTCGCCAAGGTACAAGAGCTGCGATGCAAGAGGTGAGCTAAGCGCCGAGTTGGAGAGCTGGGGAGAGCTGGGTCGTTAGCCAAGAGCCGAGTTATTAGGACATTTACAAATGCAGCAGTTAGTCATTGAAAAGATTAGTATGTCTTGGTTGATTGAACTTGTAGCATTATTTTTTCACTAGTATAAGTTGAGTTTATTTTAATATAGTCATAATTAAAAAAAACTCAAGTAATATTTTGGAATTGAATATAAAAAGTAATAACCTTTACTTGTTTTCTACAAAGCTATTAATAGAAAAAATATAATATCTTGAACATAAATCATTATTTATTTCATGGAAAAAAATGATAGTTTTTCATTAATAGATATGGGTAATATTAATGGTAATTATAATTAACAATGACCACCAACCCGCGTTGGGCCAGCGTGGTGGACTAAGGCCTACATACCACACATTGTGAGAGGAGATCTGACCCTGTAGTGGGTCATTAATGGGTTACTGACTGATAATTAACAAACTGTTATTTATTTCTTAAAAATACAAATAATATATCAATACAATATCTATACCTATTATTATAATAACTTTAGTTAAATAAATTATTGGCCTTTTTATAACCATAACAACTCCATGTTCAGCCTTTTACATACATATATACATAAATACATAAATATAATATATAATTATATCGGAATTGGATACAGTGTCATCTAGTGGTGAACGGAAGAATCGGGACGCCAGTGCTGCTTAGTGGCGCTTGACAGAGTCTTGGACTGAAGGATCTGGCCGGCATAGAGCACCTAAGAAAAAGAACACTATGGCCGGGGAGACAAGACGTCAAGAAACTGTCGCGTGTCCTTATACTTCTGTTTCAATATTAAATTATTTTCAAGAATTACAAGAGTGATTACAATTAACCAGCATTACCCAATTTCGAACGCCCACTGGACTTGGAAATATGGCAGAATATAACGCGGAAGAAAATCCTTCTGCGATATCAGAAGTGGGATCAGTGTTGGTTCCAGCGCAAAATGAAGACTCCGAAAGTCACCGTTGGCGAACTCTGTTTGAGCAGCAAAATTCAAATATGCGGGCGCTTATTGAAGCTTTTCAGGCGCCTAAGACGAGTAATCATGTTGAATTACCCGAGTTCGACCCTGACAAGACTGATTCTGATGCCAGAGCGTGGTGCGCGATAGCGGATTTATGTTTAGCCGAAAATCCTTTGCACGGTGGTCAACTTATTATTGCGGTCAGTAAGGCGCTTAAAGGAGTAGCGTCCACATGGCTGTCACATATAACATACCCGGGCATAACATGGAACGAATTTAAGGTACTATTTTCCAATAGATTTGTATCGTCCGAGACATTGGCGGGTAATCTTATTAACCTCTACGGGAATAAACCAAGTGACAAGGAAACAATCTCTGCATATGCAATTCGAGTGATGACGTCACTTAGTAACCGCTGGAAGGATGTGGATAAAGAACAGATTGTGATTGCGACTGTGCTTGCCCATATATCACAGTTCGATACGAGGTTACAACGCCTAGCGTTTACGACTGATATTACTTCGAGGGACAAATTCCAACAAGAGTTACATGTTTTCTCGCATTTGAAACGCAAGATTAGTTCTTCCGGCGAATTGGTAAATGAACCTGATGTGAAACGAGCAAGGACAACCTTATTGAAATGTTTCAATTGCGGAAAAATGGGTCATCGGCGCTCAGAATGCAGAAGTAAACCCATGGAGTCCAGAGGAAGTCCAACAATGTCTGCGGCACCGAGTCAAGCATCCCAGCAGCCCGCAGGGAAGACATTCGTGTGCTTCAAGTGCGGAAAGCCGGGACATATAGCGAGTCGGTGCACCAGCGCCGGCAACCTGGCAGACGGCGGCAGCACGAGTGCAGCGAGGAGCGATCGACGCGTGGACATGTGCGTCGTACAGCCACCAACGGGTGTACTACAACATTGAGGTGAACAATATTGTTTTTCTTATGATTCTGGTGCTGAATGCTCGTTAGTCGGCAGTTCGTTAGTTAGCTCCGCATACGACAAGGCTCGCTTTGATAGTACTAAGGCAGCAATAACAAAATTTTCGGTTGGTGATTTCGTGTTATTGGAAAGTGAGGAACGAAATCAAACCAAATTAGATCCAAAGTACAAGGGTCCGTTTAAAGTCGTTGAAGTGCTAGAAGTTGATCGCTATACGTTGAAAGCTTTAAACTCTAAACGTACTTACAAGTACGCACATGATAGATTAAGGAAGATGCCTGTAAGTCATGTACCAGTCGAGGTAGAAGTTGAGATACATTGTGATCCAAATGTTGATGAGTAAACATTTTGTTGTGGTGGGAACTAGAGTTACTCTAACAGCCGTAATGAAATCGACCGTACCAACAGCTAATACGTAGTCGTAGCCCGATAGAAATCGGTGTCTCTTGGGTAAGTCCAAGTAGTCCGTGGGTGTGCGGTGTGCGTTTGGCTTTGGCGGAGGTCGTGGTCTCAGGGACCGTAGTGTGTAGTCAGAGGATGATACACACGTGCGCGGAGATCCAGGTGGATGCGCGTAGTAAAGATATGGTGTGTTGATCGGCTATGAGAGCCGTGGTGTTAGAGTCTCTAGGTATCCAATAAGTTTGCGAAGCTAGTTATGTTTAGTAAAGAATGATTAAAAAAAAAAAGGACGAATGGTACATGGTTTTGGCGAATAGTTATTAATTATTTTTTTTGTTGTGTAATGTAACTGTGAGATTTTGATAGAGTAAATGCCTGAAAGTTGAGTTTACGCATCATCGATCGTCGATCATACGCAGTAAGGCCAGGACTGGCCGAGCAGAACTGGTACTTTCGATGGATTTTTGTTTACAGAATAACACACGAGGACGTGTGCATGCAGGATGGCCGTATCGGAATTGGATACAGTGTCATCTAGTGGTGAACGGAAGAATCGGGACGCCAGTGCTGCTTAGTGGCGCTTGACAGAGTCTTGGACTGAAGGATCTGGCCGGCATAGAGCACCTAAGAAAAAGAACACTATGGCCGGGGAGACAAGACGTCAAGAAACTGTCGCGTGTCCTTATACTTCTGTTTCAATATTAAATTGTCGGAGAAGGATTCAAGCCAAGTTGATTACTGGCCATACAATGCGAGAATGTTTGGAACCTTATTTTGAACTTGTTTTAAAAAAAAAGAGTAATCTGTCAAATCTTGTTTGGAATGTCATTGATTGTCAATAGATTTACTACATCTTGTTGTTGTATTGTGAATAATAATTGTGATAATTACTCGTATTGTAATCGAATGTTTAAGAAATAGGCTGAAAGTAGAGGATAACTCAGAGCGTGGTCGGTACACGTTCTAGTTCGCCATGTATTGTGTGGAGGTGTTGGAGATTCGAGGGATTATGGGGTCGTGGTGGACCAGTTGTGAGTTAAGGTTCTGGTGGAGTAAGAACGGTGTCACGAACTCGCTGCTCTTTCTCAAGAGTTTGAGGCCATCCATGTAGATGTTAAACTAACTTGTACGTGTGTGAATATTGTGATACCTTGAATAAATACTGTGTAAACCTGAAGTACTCGTACTTTGTTTGTGCTTGCATTATACCCAAATGACGCCCACTGCTGAACACGTAACCACTTATGATGATGTCGAGTAGAAATGGTCTTTCTCCGACATCAGAAGTGGGATCGGTGCGAGCACAAACGTGGATAGTTACTTGGAGGAGCACAATGTTTGGCGGATAATGTTCGAGATGCAACAAAACAGCGTGAGACTACTTGTGGAGGCGCTATGCAACCCGCCCGCTATTGAAGATGATCTGGATGTTACGCTGCCCAAATTTAATCCTGAGAATGTAGAGACCGATCCCTGAGCTGGAGAGCTGGCTGAGGAGTTATTCTTATCGGATCTTGTTTCCTATACAGGGGAGTAAATTGATTGTTTTTCCTAGTTTGTCTATGGTTGCGGTTAAATGCAACATGGTTTTCTCGAGTAGCTTTTTCTGGTATAAAATCGGCAGAATTTGAATATTTGCTCTTTTGTTTGTTTTCTGTTTTCACACGAAGCTTGTTTCTATTGTTTGAGAAATGTAAATTTTAAAATTGGCAAAACATAAACTGGAAAATGTGTTATTGCATTTTATGACATTTTCATGTCAAAGAGACGGCATTGATTTTCATAAAATTTCCTAAAGTTAATTTCCTAAGTAAGGTTTTGCTTTTAAAAAATGTTATGTTTGCACAGAACTTGGTCATGAATCATTTAAATGTTTCAGTCGTCCATGAAGCTGTGGTAGCAGTGCGACTGCTTGTGATGTATTAAGAATGCGGCCTCGAGGAACATGTGGCATCACGGCGCTCAAATACGGAAGTTACTAGGCGCAATACGAAACTTTCAATACGGAGACACGAGTGGACTGATACGGTGTGAATGTGGTGGATTGTTAACGGGGTTATTATAATTTGGTGAGCAGTTTTCAATTTGGATTGATTTAGGTGTTGACTGTTCTTTAAGTTGGCGATAAAGTGTAAATTGTCTGTGTCTGTGTAAAGTGTCTAAAGTGACGCGGTGGCCATTGAAGGGCGAGGTGGCTATTCAAGGGCGAGGTAGCTATTGAAAGGCGAGGTGGCCATTCAATAGAATGAAAGGCGAGGTGGCCTTAAGACGTCAGTATGAAGTGTATTTATGAGTAGAGAGATAAGATAGAGCTTTTGCAAAACAGATGTAACCCTTTGGTCAGGAGTGGCCGAACAAATTACTTTAAAATTACGTGTTTGTCTTCACAGATATCGATGGTGGTCGTCCCCTATCATCACACGAGGACGTGTGAGAGGTCAGGAAGGCCGTGTCGGAGAAGGATTCAAGCCAAGTTGATTACTGGCCATACAATGCGAGAATGTTTGGAACCTTATTTTGAACTTGTTTTAAAAAAAAAGAGTAATCTGTCAAATCTTGTTTGGAATGTCATTGATTGTCAATAGATTTACTACATCTTGTTGTTGTATTGTGAATAATAATTGTGATAATTACTCGTATTGTAATCGAATGTTTAAGAAATAGGCTGAAAGTAGAGGATAACTCAGAGCGTGGTCGGTACACGTTCTAGTTCGCCATGTATTGTGTGGAGGTGTTGGAGATTCGAGGGATTATGGGGTCGTGGTGGACCAGTTGTGAGTTAAGGTTCTGGTGGAGTAAGAACGGTGTCACGAACTCGCTGCTCTTTCTCAAGAGTTTGAGGCCATCCATGTAGATGTTAAACTAACTTGTACGTGTGTGAATATTGTGATACCTTGAATAAATACTGTGTAAACCTGAAGTACTCGTACTTTGTTTGTGCTTGCATTATACCCAAATGACGCCCACTGCTGAACACGTAACCACTTATGATGATGTCGAGTAGAAATGGTCTTTCTCCGACAAAATTATTTTCAAGAATTACAAGAGTGATTACAATTAACCAGCATTACCCAATTTCGAACGCCCACTGGACTTGGAAATATGGCAGAATATAACGCGGAAGAAAATCCTTCTGCGATAATTATATGTATGTATAATTCTGTTTCAATTCGCATTTGCATAATAAAATGGTTATTATTACCTGTTAAACGGATTATAGTAAAATAAAACCAGACAAAGCTACACATCATATATTTTTAATCAGATAACATCATAAAAACTTTAAATTCTTTCCGCCGGTCTAGAACCTTCGACCAACCATACTTCACCGCTATCCGCTTGCTCAAAAACCTCAATAATGCCTTTACCGATTGCATCAGGTTCTTGCCACTCATTTGTTTTAACCTCTGTGTAGAAATCTGGCAGCGATTCTGCGTCTCTCGGTTGCGGGTTGCTTGTGAGTTCGGTGTGCGTCAACCCAGGGCACAACGTAACAACCCGGACACCCGTCTTCTTGAAATTGTATTCGTGACCGATCGATTTTGAGAAGCCGATAACAGCAAACTTTGAAGCGTGGTAGTAAGGCATGTACGGTGTGATTCTGTACCCGTAGATAGAAGACACGTTTATAATTGTTCCACCCCTGCCTCCATTGTCTTTCCGCATCTGATCGTAGAATTTCACCGTCCACTCCATTACAGCTGTTGTGTTTATGTCGATGGTTTTCTTTATCGATTCTTCATTCAATATACCGGCGTTGTTCACGACGACATCGACGTAGTCATGTTTGTCGATGGCCTGCTTAAAAATCGCTTCCAAGTCAGAAGTAACGTCGCATTTATAGAAAACAGCTTTTCCTGTCCCGTATTTAGACTCCAATGTTTTTATCGCATTCGCTCCTTGTTCTTCATTAATGTCGATAACAATCAACAGTTTTGCACCTTTCTTTAAGAAGTTATCGGCCATGGCTAAACCCAAACCTGCTGCACCTCCAGTAACTAAAACTACTTTGTTTTCAACACTTTTCTCCATTTTTTCCAATGTTTTAAACACCGAGAGTACTCTGTATCACTTTATCTTCCACTGGCGACAAAATGATGTTTTCAGTTTACATTCATGGATTGTATCTGCTGTGATAAGACCAAAATAATGTATAATGGATATATAACCTGTTTTGCACACAATAGGACGCTCCGCAGTGATAAGTTAATACTATTAGATTAACTTATCACTGCGGTACCTACCTTAGTACCTACATTTAAACATACAATTTATCTCATTCCCGCCGTAGAATATCAAATGGAACAGAATAGCCGTTTCGATTATATCACGTAGTTACCTACCATATTAGTGCGGTGATAATTTCGTTCCATTAATAGTTAAAAATGAAAACAAAAAAATCCTTATTTAAATTTTACCTAGTTAAAAAGATGTAATAAAGTTTATGTCTCTTCGTGAGAACTTGGTATACCTAATCGATCATCTACAGAAGAACAAGTTTGGGAAACAACGGCCACCACTAAAGCAGTCACCAGTGATGGCTTAAATCTACTGAATTAGGTTTTCTCAGAAATAGTATTAAAGGGCACACATTATTAAAAAACAAAGTTTTTCTTTCTTAGTTCAGTTTGTATTAATTTAAGTAATGTCTCCGTGGCGTCTAAGTATTCTTCACTCTGAGTCGTTCGTTGATAAAACAGTTGCACTTTGTCCTTACTACGATAACTAGTCATTTTAATAGAATGTTTAACATTCCCATAGGGATGCCCATTACAATACGATATATCGAAATATCCATACAGCACAATACGATATACCTATCGATATTCAATTCGATATTTTGATCAAACGTATGATCAAAATATCGAATTGATATATCTTATCACTTTAAAATTTAATATCGTATAAAATTCCTATAAATCAAATCAAAATTTCTATACCATCATTGCAAAATGATGATGAATAGTGCCATTGAACTTTTTTATTCTTAATTCTTAATAATAATTAATTTTTTGCGCATAAAAATTAAAGAACACCATAAAAATACCCACTTTCGTTAAAAACATTCATTAAATCGCAAAATTCGCTAAGCATGTGATACGAATATGATACGATATATCGATACAAAGGAAGCGATATTTTCGCGCATCGATATTACGACGCGATATATCGATACAACACATTTTTGGGGCATCCCTAAAATGTTGTGTTATATTTCACCGCGGTTATTGACATAATATTTTATCAAAAAGGAATATAACTGATAAAGCCAGTAGCTCGACCGGGGAGGTACCTCACCGCCAGCCATGATTTCGAACCCGACTGCAGACGGCAACAGCAGATGGAAAACAGTTGGTTCGTTCATTCATTTCGAAAAATTCATTTTGAAAATAAACTCCGGCGTCAGCGGCCAGAGTAAAATAATTCAGCGGCACTACTGATCCACGGTCGGGCGACACTGGCGTCCGCCGCTCGACGACGCGTCGTGTCGCTAACTAAGGAGGGAATTTCATTGAAATACATAGTAACCAGTAGTGTCGCTGCGACACGTCGTCCGTTGCTGCCTCATGTCGTCCGCTACCAACTGGTTTCCGGAGTTGCTTTATTTGAGGCGAACATCTCATCAGTAGCAATGTATTCTCGCCTCAGATTTGGCCTCTTTATGATTTGCAATGACTAGTGGTATTAGAGATATCTTGCGTGCTTTACTTCGTGCAATTGCATGAATGAATATTGTATTAGAACCTTATTTCTATGAAGAATCGGCCTTGGCTGTAAGCAAAAATACAAATAGCGCTTTAGTGAAATTTCTACGTTTAATTTTTCTGGAATCAAGTGATTTATAAAATTAAATATCACTTGCTGTAATGATGGAAGAAAACATTGTGAGCAGCAGCAGAAGCTAAAGCAGTGGATTTCTTCACGTAACTATGTTGATAGTTAAGATGCAGGTGGCATGGAATGCTTCTCGTAAAATAATGGATCACCTTGATAAGTTTAACTTCATAAAGTGTTCTGTGAGCATTAATACTTTCCATCTATACTATCATGTTAGTTTTTTTTCAATAACATTTGCATACCTAAAATGGTAAATATAGATTGATCTAAATTTGTAGCAACCTACTCTATATCTATATTTGTGCAAAACGTTCTGTCTTTGTCTGTCTTTATACGAATATAATCTATCTATACGAATAAATTGACAATAATGTTCATTACGTTAGTTTGTTAAAGTACTCTACCTACAATTCTACTCTTTCTATTTACAATCATAATGGGTGTCATTTCCATTTCCCTTTATCTGAATCTGCCCTTTCGTTGGGCTCATAAACCGTCATTACCCCTAACCCTTATTGAGTGTCAACCCTCACTCAATGTCAGGAACTTTTCGCTGAATTTAAGAGCTGACAAAATAATATGAAGATGGATTTTTTGAGTTGATCAATGACAATAAGCAATTATTTATTATCGTATTATGAACCTCCATCCTTGAAGTATACTTTGGTATACTTGTTTGGAAGCCGTAATAGACCAACATATGTAAATATTGCGCATTTACCATAATATTACATACATACGTGTCGAATGGAGTTGAGTTTTTTCACGACTTTCACATCACCTTAAAATAACTTATCTGTCACTGACATGAATATATTTAAGCGTCGAGAACACACGAACAATACCTAAACAAACGTCCATAAAACAGAAGTTTTAAACGGTTTACTGCGAACTTAGAATTACAAAGCACATTTGTAACGTAACTTCATAACTTTATAGAGGCACTTGAGCAATAAAACGAATTTGTGGCATCGAAACTTCACGCTTCAGACGTGTCTGATAAAATATGGGACTTTTCATCACAGCATATCGCGATGGCTCACTCGGGTAGGTGCCTTACAGCCAGCCTTTGTACCTGTTCTTCATGTGTTGTGTTTCGGCTGGGGAGATATGGTTGCCGGGGATACTATCTATATTTGGAGAGAACATCTTAATCCTCGTGAGAAGCACAGCTCCCGCACACAACATAAGGGATAACTTCTTTATTCTCGCGCCTAAAAGCGGTGATAGCGGTGATGAATTTTGCGTGTGCTGACTTCTTCTTAGGTTATAAGATATGAGTTATTGGTCAATCTATGGATGATTCTAAACTGTCCGATTCCAAAAATGGACCTTGCAGATTTCGAATTTACATATCACGAAGTAAGTTGGAGTCGAGTGGAGTGGCGTCGATTAGGGGAGGCCCATGTCCAGCAGTAGACTGCCAAGGGCTTAAAGGAAGGAAGGAAGTAAGTTAGCAACAGTTAAAACCTACTGGCGCCTACTGCCGGTCATATAGGCCTCGAGGTGGCGCGCGCGGTGTTCCCGTGCGCCCCTTCAGAAGATGGGAAGGAGGAACTCCAGCTCCATCCCACTCAAGCGAAGAGGTCCTGTTGCGGGCCAGCGCTGTCTGGGCTGCGGAAGAATACGGAAGTGTACCCGGGGCCCCGACAATCAAGCGTTGTGCGGAACACCGTGGGGTGTTAGCCGGTTGGAGTCCGGCAACACCACTGTTGGCCCCAACCCGACAGTATCCATGAAGGATTTCCCCACGTTAAAAAAAAAGGGGGTACCAACTTCTCCACAAAATTATATGTATAGTGGCATTATTGAAGTTGCAGTTGATTACGAAAATGTCGAAGCTGCGTTCGAACTACAAAAGAAGTTAAACAGCACTACACTACAGGTAGCCCAAAAATGCTCTGGAAACAACAATACAGAGCGTACAAAGCCACTGCGAACAGCGCCAAATAAAATGCACCAAACAAACAAAGGGTAGGATGTATAGCACGGTAGCAGTGCTTTGCCATGGTTCACCGCTGTACGCTTTCAATCTATATGACGAACGGTTATAGAGTATCGTTCAAACAATTCCGCTACGAAAAATCTGGCACCGATGAACGATCTAGTAATTTCCAATAAAAAGATGTTTCCAGAAGGGGTTTGAAGTGACAGCCGTTTTTCTATCACCTCGATGCCCGAGGAATGCTTTTGATACGAAATTTTACAGATTCTTCAGACGCTTCGAACGGTTCAAACCTCTGAAAATAAAGAATTGCTGTTTGTATGGTTTGGACATACAACGCCTAGGTACTCGTACTTCCAGGTCGGGACAGAAATTCTCAGACAACATTTAATTAAACGTTTGATCTGCGTTCGATTCCTAACAAACAGCCCCCTTTCTTTTTTCTCTTCTCCCTTTTCTTTTTTCTCCCATGGCTTTCCATCAGTCAACTTATTGGCGGCTTAGAAAAAGTGCTCTTTTTACGCGTTTTTTTAAGAGTCCCGAGTCATAATGGTAGGTACATAAAGGCCTTCGGCGGAGCAGCGGAAGTGTGCGAAAGCGTTCCCGCAGCTCCGCCGGAAGACGGTGAGGAGGAACACCGCTGGTTTTTAGCCGGTAAGAGTCCGGCATAACCCGACAGCGCCCCCCGCGCCTGTCGGGTATCCATGAGGATTTTCCAGCGATAAAAAAAAAAAAGGTACATAAAGGCCTTGGTAATCCATAACACAGGGAATCTAGTGTGGCACCAATGATCATTTCTGTAAACTTGTATCTGTTGTATATGAAAATAAAAATCATTATTAAATAATCCCGTGGAAACTGCTAAAACACTTAAAATTGCTAAAACTCAGACTGAGGGTACTATACAGTTCAGACGAGAATCATGGTATCCGATGTTTATGACAGCTCAAAAACTTGAATATGTTAGTATTGCTGCCATCACTTTAGTATCATGAATTAGAATGTCACTGCTGTCAGCGCCAGGCGAAGTTCTGGACGTTGCACTTGCCGACTTCGATTAATCGTCAAACTTCGACAACTTTCTAGAAACTGTGCTAACTAAATTAAGTAGTTCGAGGAACTAGACTTGCGTTGTTCTCTCGAAATGTACTTGTTAATGATTAGAATCCAGGAAAGAAACAAAAATATTTTACACGGTAATTACAAACGCATTTATTTGCCTAAACTGTTTGTTTGACAGATTATTGTAAATTGATGTTGGTTGTTGGTGCCAGTTGTTATCTACCGACTCATTGTTCAAAATTGTCAACACCCGGGGTCGGGTCTCCTCTCACATTGAGAGGGATGGAGGCCTTAGTCCACCACGCTGGCCTACTGCGGGTTGGTGGACTGCACATACCTTTGAGAATATTTTTTGTGGATTCTCAGGCATACAGGTTTTCCTAGATGTTTTCCTACACCGTAACAGCAGGTGATATTTAATTTTATAAAGCGCACATAACTTTTTAAATGGGATTCGAACCTGGACCCCTCGATTGGAGGTCGAATACTAAGCCACTGGGCTATCACCGCGTTCAAATTAGCGGATGTTTTTTATATGCGGTCTTTAATCACTGTGATGAATTAGTATTTTACATACTTAGATATATTTTAGGTATCTATACTGTTTACCATAAATAATTATGTACATTGTTACTTTTGTGATAACAAGCTAGGTGTGTACATGTTATTTAAATATATTCTAGGTGGTAGAGGCTTAGAAGCGGAGGCGCGTTGCGAATTGAATCGACTCTATATCGAAATAGCCAATGCAATTTTCACAGCGCCTGATGGCAAACAGATATACTTGTCGTGACACATAGAACTTATCAGTGCGTTTGCTATTCGATCAATAATGTTATACAAATATGTGATTACTTTTCATCGTCATTGTCAGTAGTTTCTGATGAATGACGAACGGAACCGAAATGGTTTTTAAGGTAATTGATGACACCCTCATAACCAATCGTGACGTACTTGAGCAATTTTTGGAGTTTTATGTATTTGGTTTGGCTGGATATATTGTTGTTAACCATACATCATACCTACTGTATGATAACTGTTACGTTTGTCAGTAACCCATTATTGACCCACTACAGGGTCGGGTCTCCTCTCACAATGAGAGGGATGTAGGCCGCCGTCCACCACGCTGGCCTACTGCGGGTTGGTGGACTTCACATGCCTTTGAGAACATTTTTTTTGTGAACTCTCAGGCGTGCAGGTTTCCTCACGATGTTTTCCTTCACCGTAACAGCAGGTGATATTTAATATTATAAATCGCACATAACTTTTTTACAAAGTCATTGGTGCGTTCCACTGGGATTCGAACCCGGACTGCTGTTACGTTTACTTCGTCTATATTAAACAAAATCCTCCGTAATATTAGTTCGACAAACTTACCTTTATTAACTAGCTAGCTTCAGGCCTTCATTATAGAGGAAACTAAATTAACTTCGGTGGGAGAAAAGGAACTAAGTTCATGATAGTATACGTGCTTACAAGTAGTACGAGTAAATGTGCATGAACATAATTAATGTTAATTAATACAACTGTGAAGGTGGAACCGGTGGATGGATGGACGTTTATTACTCTTTCACACACAAACGACTAATCAGATTAAGATGGAATTTTGTATACCGATAGTTCATAACCCGGATTAATATGAAACGGAGAACCCGGATTAATTAATATAATTCGCGTTCGTCCGCGGCTTCATCTGCGTCATCTGGTGCTGTAATAATCAAGCAAGCAATTGTTTGTTTAAACAAGTGGACACTTAACTTCTCTACAAATACTTATCTCCTTGATTACTAAAACAAGTCGAGGGCTATCATAGTATCATAGTGCACGTATTCAATATGCAAGGAATATTGACGGCCGCAACTCGATCAGGCGGTGAATAAATAACGATATTATTAACCAACCGATGGAACGTTGCAACGGATCCATTAATATATACATACATTTTATTACGATACTGGGTGAATAGAAAACCACGGATATAATATAAATATGATGCTTTTTATTGCAACTGAAGCGCGCATAGCCCCGCTGCTTGAGTAGATCGCAAGCGATCGAGAAAGTTAAGCAACGTCGGGCGCGGTCAGTACTTGGATGGGTGACCACATCTGACAAATTAATCCAGGGAGGTTACCGCCAGCCCTTTAACCCGTAAGAAACGAGAATCCTAATCTTCGTCAGCTACGAAGCACCTGCACATCATCTTAAAGAGAATTTCTTCGCTATTTGAGGTTGGATTCAGGTGTTTATGGGCTTCAGTAACCACCTAAGATCAGGCGGCCTGCATGCCCGTTTGTTACTCAATTACTATAAAAACGTATAAATAAAACTTCAGTTACTCGGGTTCAAAGTTAATGTATTGAAAAATACAAATCTTTCGATACCCGTGGAGAATAATTGCCTTAAATTCTGAATCCCAGGCGAAATTTCGGGGAAGAGAAGAAAAATCACCGAAACAGGCTTTAAATACGCATTCCTTTATCAATATTTTGTCGACGTTAGTTATCGGCGCCCGTCACTTGTCACGGCGTCACGGCGTGGACTAAACGCTAAACGGCAAACGTTTAAATATTTATTATATTATATATTATTAAATCAATTAAGATTGGGTACTTTGGATTTTACAATATTATAATGTTAAAGGGTAATTTATGAAACGAACATAGAACTAATAGCTGAAATTACTGGCATGCCACTCCATGTCCTAACTGCCATGTCACATGCAAAATAGAGAGTTTGCCTGTGGTAAGACTTAAAGAATAACAGTACATGCCCTAAGCAACGGTTTGTAAGTAGCTGTTTAAAAGTCTTCTCTTCTCTTCTCTTCTCTTCTCTTCTTCGCTCATCTAGGGAAATAATTACTACCGTCCAAAACCCTTCAGATTATTGACCGTAAGCATTGATTTAATAAGTCTTTGTCCAGAAGAAAATGCTCGTTCTTTGATATTGACATTAAGGGCATAAGTCTTTTAAAATATTTATTTACCACGAGTTAACAGTAAAAGAGCAACAGTCATTTAATGTTCTTAAACCTCTTAATTACCTACTTGATTTTTTCCAAAAGCTTGACACTTGGGCCACAGCTGGGATCGCTCGGCGTGCCCAGATGAAGTTGACAAATGGCGGCTCGCTCGCGACAATCTCCGGCGACGCGGCTCGTAATTGTTCACCTCCCGTAATCTCCGCCATCTCCGAAACCGACTGCGCGTGCGGCGACTCGTTAACGAACAGTACCCTTAGTCTGAGGTCTGTACCCTTAGCCTGAGTTTTAGCAGTTCCGAAACGAAACGCACACATACACACCTTACCAGACGTAAATGTAATAACCAACAGAGGTAAAAGATTTTTAGACTGTGGACTCTGTGTGTAGTAAGCTGTGTATCTATGGATGTGTGCGTTTCGTTTCCGTATCGCTAAAACTCAGACTATGCTAAGGCTACAGATCACTCACAGCAAGGCGCTAGTCTAGGATTTGAACGTAGAATATGAAGTATGACCCTGCTTAAGCAGTACGTGAGTTGTCTTTATTTAGACCGACGTGCTCGCATCGATGGGCATGCTACGATTATAGTGTGTGTCAGTAACCCATTAATGACCCACAGGGTCGGGTCTCCTCTCACAATGTGAGGGATGTAGGCCTTAGTCCACCACCCTGGCCAACTGCGGGTTGGTGGACTACACATTCCTTTTAGAACATTTTTTGTGAACTCCCAGGCATGCAGGTTTCCTTACGATGTATTCCTTTACCGTAATAGCAGGTGATATTTAATTTTTTTTTTAAAGCGCACATACCTTTTTTACAATGTCATTGGTGTGTACCACTGGTATTCGAACGCGGACCGCTCGATTAGAAGTCAAATTCTAAGCCACTGGACTATCACCGCGTATTACACGGACAAAGTCGCGGGGGAGACTCTATCCGTAGTCGATCATAATATTATATCTTTCCATAGTAGTTTTAAATCTCAAGGTAATTAAAAATATAACTGATGCTTTTTATTTGTATTTTTTTTAACATGCAACTATGAGTAAAACCATAAATCACATACTTATACATTTATTAGGTATCACTTAGGTAAATAAACCACGTGTATCATATTATGTCATTTCCACACGAGCAGCGTGAATGTCTGAGATTTGCATATAAGCCGCTTATCGGAAGCTAGTGAAGGAACTCAGCAAACGATGTCCTATTTATACGAGCTCAGTACCCCTAGTCTGAGTTTTAGCACAGAATAATCAGTGGTAGGGATATTGTATACTTTCAGCCAATGTACAGCAGCCGAAAAAAACGCGCTGGACCATTAGACGACGCACACTGACGAACTAACCACTGTCGAGCCAATCGTGTGCACCGCAGCGCAGTCAATGTCAAACCGACCAATGAAAGTTCTGCTCACCACTCGTGACGGCAACTATACTACACAGAAATCTAAAAGATTTTTAGAGGAGTTAAAAAATTTAAAATCAAACGGTTTAAAATTACGGTGCAAGAACTGAATTGCGAGACTTGGGTTTTTTACAAGTTATGTCTTTCTTGGCATGAAAACTTACATAACCTCAAAGGGAAATATAATAAAAACAATAGAATAGACAAGAAAAATAATAGAACAATGGAAATAAAAGCAATAAATACGAAGAAAAATGGCAACAAAAGCAAAAAAAGCAACGCCGTCACCTCCCGCGTGCTTTAAGTGTAATCATAGGCAGTACCTATCTTGTTTATCATTTTTTGCAAACAAGATATAACGTGTTATCAAAACGCCTCACCTTTGAGTTAAACACATTTTGGTATCACTTCACACAGTGAGTATAATTATAACGGACTGTGACAATATAATAAACGTTTAAAATAATAAAATGGAGAAAAATGTTGAAAACAAAGTGGTTCTAGTTACTGGAGGTGCAACAGGCTTGGGTTTAGCCATGGCCGATAATTTCCTAAAGAAAGGCGCAAAACTATCGATAATTCTCGATATTAATGAAGAACAAGGAACCAAAGCCATTACAACATTGAATTCTAAATACGGCGAAGCAAAATCTGTTTTCTACAAGTGCGATGTAGCTTTGGACTTAGAGAGTACTTTTAAAAAAGTAATTGAAACCTACAATTACATTGACGTCGTCATTAACAACGCCGGTATATTGAATGAGAAATCAATAAAGACAACCATTGCTATTAATACGACAGCTGTGATGGAGTGGACTGTCAAATTCTACGATCAGATGAGAAAAGACAGAGGAGGTAAAGGCGGAACCATTATAAACGTGTCTTCTATTTATGGATACAGGATCTTGCCCTTCGTCCCGTATTATCACGCTTCAAAATTTGCGGTCATAGGCTTCTCCAAATCAATGGGCCATGAGTACAATTACAAGAAGACGGGAGTCCGTGTCGTTACGTTGTGTCCAGGTTTGACTAACACCAACATCACCACTGACCCTCTACCAAGGGACGATGAGTCGCTACCAGATCTTCTAGCAGAGTTAAAAACAGTGGATTGGCAGGAACCTGATGCAATTGGTAAAGGAACCGTCGAGATTTTTGAGAAGGCAGACAGTGGCGAGGTGTGGCTAGTAGAAGGCTCTCGACCGGCTGTGAAAATTGAAAATTAAGTAACTTATATTACAGTGCAAATAAATCAGGTAAACCATACTCATTATAATGTATGTGTTTCTAAGGTCTCGTAACCTCTAACGTCAAAAGATTGAATGCAAATGACAATTCCAACTGATTTAATTTTTCATATTAATAATTTTTTTATTTCATTTCCTAATTTGGTTTTATTTAAAATGTATTCCATCATTTCTTAACAGACTTTTAAAATACTTTATTAAGTCGAGAACGTATGATTCCCCATCGGTCCCAATGTGAGGAAGGTGTTCCAAAGTGGGTGAGATGAGAAGATAAAACTCCTCAACGAATCAAGATAAAAAATTATTAAATCCTCTTAAAAGTGAAGGTATTTGCTATCGGCGACATTACAGACAATAAGAATTCCGGTTCATCATGGTTTTGTTTACCAAGGTCTTATTATAAACGGAAATTGAACAAAAGTTTAACTTATCAATGTTAAATTTTATCTGTTTGATTGGAATGTGTTTATTTTTTGTTGTTTTCCTTGTTTCATAACCACCACTCATGGTACGTGTGATTATTTTTATGATTCAATGATATTGTAAAAGATATGATGAGGGTATATAAGGTAACCTTTACTTACATATTTTATCAAAACATTTCAAATTTTTGACGCAGTTAGCTGTACAATGGAAAGAAGTGTTGAAAATAAAGTAGTGGTGGTGACAGGTGGTGCTACTGGTTTGGGTCTGGAAATGATAAAAAAGTTTTTAGTAAAGGGGGCAAAAGTCGCAATCATAATTGATGTCAATGAACAACAAGGAGAAGACTCATTAAGGGAACTAAAGAAAGATTTTGCGGCAGAAAAAGTATTTTTTATCAAAGCTGATGTTACCTCCGACCTGGAAGCTTGTTTTGATAAAATTATCGGCGATTATAAGACAGTTGATGTTCTGGTTAATAACGCCGGTGTTTTAAATGAAAAATCCTTAAGAAAAACTATGGAGGTTAACATATTAGCATTAATGGAATGGACTGTAAAATTTTACGATTACATGAGGAAAGACAGAGGTGGCAAAGGTGGAACTATCATCAACGTATCATCTATATATGGATATAGAATAATGGCTTATAATCCCTTCTACCATGCTTCAAAGTTCGCTGTAATAGGATTCTCAAAATCCATTGGACATGAATATAATTACAAGAAAACTGGCGTGCGTGTTACTGTATTATGTCCTGGACTGACGCACACGATTTTAGCAGACAAACCTAATATAAGAGACGATGAATCTTATGAAGATATGTTGGCCGAGATAAAGGCAACGGAGTGGCAAGAGGTCGAAGCAATTGGAAAAGGCACCATTGAAATATTTGAAAAGGCTGACAGTGGAACCGTGTGGCTTGTGGAAGGAGGTCGCCCAGCTGTTATGATTACAAATGATTAACAAAAACTTTTCTAACAATTTTTACCTTGCAAAAAATACATAAAAGGTGGTATCTACAGTTACAAAAATAACATAGTCTACATATTGACGTTTGTGATTGTTTTGTTTTCTGTATATTCTTATTATATAAAATTCTCATGTCACAGTTTTAGTTACCATACTCCTCCAAAACGGCTTGACCGATTTTTATGAAATTTTATATGCATATTCAGTAGGTCTGAGAATCGGCCACTGTCAATTTTTCATATCCCGAAGTGATAAGGGTTGTCCACACCTAACATTATTATTTTATTTTTTGGACAGTTTTTTTTATTTTTCAATAATGAGGTATTAAAAATACATAAGACTCTAAATTTTCACATTTCTATCGCCAACCCCTACTTTTTAATAGACTCGATAACTTATATGGCAAAACGACGTTTGCGGGCTCAGTTAGTTTCTAAGATATTGCCTGAAAGACTCTTTCAAACATTCGTCTTTGTATACCTTACAACATCTGCATTACTATTATTGTATTATTTAACAGTATTTTTATATCATGTTAATAATTAGAGATGTATATTATATATTTTGTTGTACAATGTTGTAATATAATATGTACTTAACCAATTTCTTTAAAATAACATCGAGTTAGCCTACTGCGACGTTTTGTGATCATAAATAATTATTGATAACAGTTATTGAATTTTGTCTTTTATACCAGTAATTTCCGTAGTCGCTAGATAGTTTACTTTAGTTTGCTAATTTTAAGGACTATGCTATTAAAAGTCAAGGAGGAGACAAAATTCTAACCTAAACTAAAACTGAACTAAAAAGTTCCAGAGGGGACAGCATCTATTATATTTTGTCTGTTCTTTACATTGGAGCAGCGTTACGAAGCATGCTACTCGTAGATATACACACAGACTTGAGCAAAAAGTAATCAGATTAATGACTAAAGATTACGATTGCAATCTGTAATTATAGATTACAGAAGTTAATCAAAAATGTAATTATATCGATGATTAATGATTTTCGATCTGTAATCGCAGTGCCATCAAAAACATATCTTGTAAAAAAACCCAAGTCTCGCAACTCAGTTCTTGCACCGTAAAAAGTTGTGAGATCCATGTATGTATCCATAGATTGACTTGACTATCGCATGAAAGCACAATGTATCTCACACGTAATACATATTGTATTAAATTAGATAGTTTACTGCCATTGTCATGCCATTGATTGCTATGTCAATGTCATTGCTATACAATTGTTATACCTTGCTATACCTTGTTTATACAATATCTGCCTGGCTACTAAAAATCAGGCTCCTAGTTTTCCACACTCAAATTAAAGAATCCACAATCGAATTATAGGGGGTTGAAAATGGCCTGAATTGCTTCGAGAAAACGATAGTACGGCCGTGCCGCTTTTTTGCTCGACTTGGCGGGGGCGGCACTGCCGTGCCCCCAGATCTTGATTACTTCGTGATTAATTAAAACCAATAGTCGGAACATTAAAAAGTAAAAAAAAATATTGTATAGCAAGAAATGATTTTTATTTTTTAATCAATCTATTACATTATTTTTACCTTTACGATAATTATTTTACGCAAAAAATATACTGGATTGACACCCTTGGTATATTGTTTATTATGTGTGGTTTAAATTAGATTTCAATAACACCCTCTTTTCAAACATTTCATCTGAAAGACTATATGATTTTGGTGAATTGGTCATAATTGCATATGAGAAAAGCCTTTCAACAGGACCCGATGACGGTAGAGGCGTGTTATATTTGTTAAACACATTTTTGATTTCAGGATATCTATTTAACATGGATATATCTTTATCTCGATCCTCCAAATAATGAGAAATAATGACATCTGCTTTACTCGTAGATCGTTGGACTTGGTGAATATCTCTTTTTGAATCAGTATCTGGTGAATCAGTGTCAAACTCGAAATAGCTGTCTTCATATCTAGTATTTCGGGTGTCTTGAAAAGTTTCAGGTGCTTCAAGAATTTCCTTGACAACAGCTCCCTTAAAAACAGATTTGATTCTGGAATGATATTCTATATTTATACAAGCCATCCATTTGTCCTTGAACCTGGGATAAGACATTGCAGCAACTACTGCATTTTGAGCAACCTTCGAGGAGACGTCAAAAAACTCAGAAAATCGCGTTTCCACACTTTTCAAATACGTCTCTGCTAACTTTTTGCAAAAAACAAGTGTTTCTCTGTTGAGTTTTTCCAACTTTTTTCGCAGGGATACTAAACATGGCAGCAAAATACCGTAATACATATTGTGTTCGCCTTGTATTATATCCAAGGCTTCGGCTATTGGTTTTGAACAATGCAAGTATTCATTTATGTATTGGAAATCATTGGTACGTAAAACGTTTGTTACTCCCAATGCCACGTACAACTGGGCACTCTTATCTTGTATGGATGCAATTTGTTTTAGGCCATCATAAAGACTATTCCATCTAGTGATTCCTGGTCTGGAAAGCGTATGCCCAACAAAACCTTGTATTATTTCAGCCGATTTGGGGCGACCGGCCGCGTTCCACAAATTGTTGCATTTTTTGATAACTTTGATATGAATATCGGCAATAGTTGTTCCATTATTTCTTAACACTTTATTGGCGTCTGTAGTAGCACATAGATTGAGCTTGTGGGCAGAACATCTTAAATGTACTGGTAATTCTAATTTAATTGTTTGTGGAATAACATTTTCAACAAAAGCTAAAGGATCAACGTCATTTAGAGTATTGAAGTGTGACATCGAACTGCCCTCGGGTTTAAAATCGTCCCCGATAATAGGATCCTTTTCGGATTCTGAGTTACCATCAATGCCATCAGTAAAATTTTCTAAATTATCCAAGTCGACACCAAACTCTTTAAATGCTTTGACGAAATTACTGCCACCATCAGTGACCGTGGCTAGAACTTTTCCTGATTCGAGACCAAATTCAGAATGAACTGCTTCAAGTAAAAAAGCTATTCGGTCATAGCTGTGCGTACCTGATAATCTTCGGCATGCGAGCGTTTTAGATTTCCTTTCTAGGTTTGAGTCAAGCCAGTGTGCAGTGACGCCCAGAAAACTTCGACTTTTTCCTGACCAAATATCTGCAGTTGTGCAGACTTCTTTTACACTGTGCAATTCACTTTTGATGTTCGTAATTTCTTTTTTATAAAAGTCATCGATTAAGCGCCCCTAACTACTCCCACAAACAACATTCAGTCCTTTTGTGGTAATATTCAAACTTTCAAAGAT
Source organism: Erynnis tages (assembly GCA_905147235.1). Taxonomy (NCBI): domain Eukaryota; kingdom Metazoa; phylum Arthropoda; class Insecta; order Lepidoptera; family Hesperiidae; genus Erynnis; species Erynnis tages. Next base: position 317,073 of record LR990082.1, on the reverse strand, counting down.
TTTTTTAAAAAACGGATCATCTATTGCTTGCAAAGGAATGAAGGAATGTTTGAAAAACTTTAAAATATTTTCATTAAATTGCTCTTGCGAAACCATTTGTTCAGCAGATTTATTTCTATTATCCATAATTTCTGAATGACGACGCTTAGAATTTCTCGAAGACGGTTTGTTTTTTTTTACACATTTCAAGTGAGTTTGATACTCTTTGTATGTGTATTCTCCGTGTCTTCGTTTGAGGTGAGTAACAAAATTGGATGTTGAATTGTTAAAACCAGAGATTTTAACTTCTTTTGGTTGGCAAGATGTACAAATTCCAACTTTTTTGGTACTCGTGGAATCCGTTTTAGAATATATGAAAAACTTGCCGTCAAGGATGCATGGTAACGTTTCTGCTTCTCGCTCCATCTTCACATCTTCCGATTCCGAGCTATTACATAAAGATGAAAGAGAAGAAGACGTCGTTTCACATCAAACTTGCAAAATACTGAATAAAATACGATAACAAAATTACGTTCGTCTCCTTGCGCTCTATTCGTTTGACTGGTGAGTGATGCTCATTGAACAAAATGGCGTGTATGCGCGTGTCGACTACCAACAATGCGGACGCGGCGATTGGATAGCCGGCTATCTTACGATACCCTGTCCTCCACACCCTTACCGCGCGTCTTACGTAGCGTAGGTATAATTTTTTATACAATAAAACCAACTATTCAATCTCTAGCTACAAACAAGTTGTGATAATTAATAGCAACTCAATAGAATATAAGTTATATTCATTAATTCCTAAATCATAGTTCATATAAACTTTGTTATGAATAATCATGTAATTTAGATAACTGACTACTTACTTACGTAATTAATGTAATCTTGATTAAAAGTAATCACGACTACTTTAATCTGATTAAAAGTAATCATAATCATTTTCAATCAAATTATTAATCTGATTACAAAAGTAGTCGATTACGCCCAACTCTATACACCCAATCTTACAGGGAAATTTGAAAAGGTAAAACCAACTTCCGATAAGGAACCTCTTGCGGGGTTTCTCTTACTAATACAATTTTATTAGTTTTGAAATTTATTTATTATGTAACGTTAAATTTGTATTTAATAAAATATCGATATTATGCTATCACTATAATTATATCTTCTAACGCTTCACTAATGAGGTATGATTAGATAAATTGTTATGATATCAATGATTTTTATATAAATAGGTGAAAATGTTGGAAAGTGTTATATTTTTATTAGAAGGCTTTGTCATAGAAAGTTACCGAAATGGAGAATATAAAAGACAAAACAGTAATTGTCACAGGTGGTGCGTCTGGTCTAGGTTTCGAAATAGTTGACAAATTTTTAGAGAATGGTGCAAAAATAGTTATAATACTCGATAGAAATGAAGAAGTTGGAGCTGAGGCTGAGAAGAAAGTCAATGATAAGTATGGAAGTGGTAAAGCTGTTTTCATAAAATGCGACGTCACTTTAGATGTGGATAGAACATTTGAACTGATAATAAGTAAATACAAGTCGGTTGATGTGCTGGTGAACAACGCGGGTATAGTAAACGAAAAGTCCATCAGAGATACCATTAACATAAATTTGATTGCGGTGATGGAATGGACAGTTAAGTTTTACGATTACATGAGGAGTGACAGAGGTGGGCTCGGAGGAACTATCGTTAACATCGCATCTTTATACGGACTTATAATAGGACAGTTCGCACCATATTATCACGCTTCAAAATTTGGTGTCGTCGGATTTTCAAGATCGTTAGGTCATGAATATAACTACAAAAAAACCAACGTTCGTGTCGTGGCTTTGTGTCCCGGCTTCACCCGTACAAATATGACAAGCTCCTTTTGTGCAAGAGACGATGACGCATCAGAAGATTTTATGAAAGACGCAAACACATTCCCTTGGCAAGGACCCGATGCTGTAGGAAGAGCTGTAATGGAAATTGTTGAAAAAGCTGAAAGTGGTTCTGTATGGATTGCAGATGGATCTCAAACGTCTGTTTACACAAATTATGAAAAAGCTTCATTTTTAACTGTTAAATCAGTCAATAACTAAAACAGTCGGGGGAATTCTTCGGGTCTGAAGAAAAATTGTTGTAATAACAAAATAAGTATACTAAGTTAATGTATTTGATGCCCTTGACTGCGTTATTGAATGCTATCGACCATGATCATTACATAATAATATATAAATTAAAATATAGTATAAAAATATTTATTTATCCACTTGTTTTAACTTTTTTGTTCTTCACGCAGACGGGATTTTTGTTTTTTTAATAATATAATTATTCTTAATCCTATCCGATACAAACGTCATAAAGGGCGTTAAATAACTACAGTCCGTTTTTGATGTAAAAACTTCTTTAGCGGCGTTGTGCACTTTTTTGGTGCGTCTATTAATGAAAAAAGTGACGAAATTTTTTGGGATGGGTAAAAAATGTTAAACTCTCGTCAGGACACGTGACCTGATCGAAAATTCGTAAAATTTGTTCAATACACACTTCCTGTTTTCACTTCTGCCGGCACTCCCGGTGTGCAACCCGTTGTTTTTTTATTTTATTTTATTATTTATCTATTAAATCTAGATTTTTACATGTATGCGAAACACACAACGTTTATATAAGTAAGCGAAATAAATGACCTTAAACACCTAATCAAGCAATGGTTTTTTTGTTTCGGAATGAGTAGCCATAAAGCATGCAGGTAGGATATCAATAGAACTCAAGAACCATACATTTATAGCCGTTTATACGAGTATATCAGAGTTTCTTACGTTCTCGTCCATTTAGGAAAACACTCTAAAAGTAGATGTTATCATCAGTTGTTACGCAATTCCACAAACGATATCAGTTACTTAGGATTTAGTTGGTAATACGTGTTTATTATCTATTGTTTTTTTGTTGAATATTTATTTTCTTGCTTCAGAATTACGATTACCCCCGTGTCCTAATACCGTGTCGCGCGCAAAAGTTTCTCGTACGGCAACGTCATTGCATACATTTGTGGCATTTTTTTTCAATTAGGACAGTTATACAGAGCCCCAGCCTCTGTTTAAATTTTGTCATGTTGGTTGTTCGCTTGTGTCCGCCAATTAGAACAAAGCCTTAGAAAACTTAAAAACGTTTAAGAATTACCGAGTAAAGGTCATAAGTATCATCGATTTTAAGTATACTATCTTCTAGCTGAATAAGTAACTTAATAATAACATTATCTACGAGTCAAACCTTATTAACTAATGCAATCTAGTCTCGCTTGAGAGCTCATTATTATCCCGGCTCTTAACAATTTCGCTAGTCTTAACTAGTCAATATCTGATATTTAAATTAAAGTAATAAATAACTTAGCAACCAAACTGTGTGTAGGCTATCTATATCCGACGATAGGGTATTGAAACCTACCGTAAATAGTAGGTCTGTTAAGAATCGTCTGTTTTTGGTCTTGGTAACCAGGCTATTAAAGTGACGGAAATTAAATCTTTAAGGAAAAATGTAGGTTTTTCCTTAAAGATTTAATTAAGGAAAAATGTAGGTTTTTCCTTAAAGTTTGAATTAGATTTTAATTTTATATTATTTGGAACTACAATTCAATGTTGTTTTAAATTGCAAATTTTATGAAGATTCTTAACCTTTAGTGCTTCGAAGGTTTAGAATTTAATTTTGTCTGTTTCAATGCATACTAAGAGGCCACAATTATCGTTAAACGCCTGAGAGATAAACCTCCTACAAAAGCTTTGGTTTTAACTTTGCAGCAATAATGCAAGATTTTTTTTGAATATCTCAGTAGGTGCTAATCTTTGTAAACATTATCCTGCCCGAACGTGCGATAGTCAAAATATTAAAAAAATCTGAAATTGAAGTAACCGACCGATAGTTATGTGGATTTACTGAGATTCACTATTATAAATTAACTGTTAAAAAAACAAATGATCTTGAAACAAGTAAATAAAGTGAAAATCGAAGAAATGAAAGACAAGGAATATTTTTGTTTTTATTTAACATTTTGATTTGAAATAAATAAGGCAATAAAGATTGGTTTCAAATTTCAAATTGGTTTCAAATTCAGAAAAAAGAACAGAAAAATAAAAATGTGGATTTAATTTGTCAACTTCACTTCAACTATAGGCTTCGCACCTTCAATCAACCACGCAGTACCGCTGTCAGCGTTCTCAAAGACCTCCACGGCAGCTTTTCCAACCGAGTCCACCTTCTGCCAAGCATTCTTCTGTACGAAATCTGTCAAATCTTTGCCAAAACCTTCGTTATCCCAAGTCTTGACATCTGCAGTCAGCTTCGTTTCGGTGAACCCAGGACAGATGGCTACGACTCTGACTCCAGATCTGTTGAAGTTATACTCGTGGCCTAAGGACTTTGTGAAACCCATTACAGCGAATTTCGATGCTTGATACACAGGTAAGAACTGGTCGACCCTGAACCCGTAGATCGAAGCCAAATTGATGATGGTTCCACCGTGGCCTCCCTTATCCTTTCTCATACGTTCCCAGTATTTCAAGGACCATTCTATCAATGCGGTGACGTTGATATCGATCGTTTTCTTCACCAGCAAGTCATTGAGGATTCCCGCGTTGTTGATCAGCACGTCCACGTATTTGTATGTATCGTATATCGTCTTCGTGACAGCGTCCAAATCCTTTGTAATGTCGCATTTGTAGAATACGGCTTTACTTGCTCCGTGTTTAGTGTTTAGAGTTTTTACAGCTTCGAGCCCTTGCTTTTCGGCTACATCGAGTAGTATCACGACTTTGGCACCCTTTTGGAGATAGCGGTCGGCTGTATCCAGACCGATGCCAACTGCTCCACCAGTGATCACGACAACTTTGTTCTTCAAACTGTTAGCCATGATTTCCAGCAACTGAGCAAATATACTGATTTGTTTATCGCTTGTGCCTTATATAAATTCCTCCCACGTGGCCTGAGATCAGATTGTTTATAAATATGCACACTGCCGACAACTACTAGTTAACACTACATCTGCGTGTCTTTAAATTGAAATTATCTTATTATAAGCAAATACGATGATTTCCACTGTTATTTTACCTTTGAACTTGTGTTATCACTGGTCACCTGGTAACCACTGAGTTAAACTAGATAAGATTAAAACTAAAAGTGGTCTTACTGCCGCACTCAGAGACATTCATTAACGTTAATGGTTCATTATGAAAATAACGATCACACTTATGTCAATACGAATAAAGACGATTTTATTTGTTTGTTAATGAACATTAAGTTAAATGACGTCTCGGAGTGCGGCCATTAGACGTTTTTTACGAGAAAAACCTTCCATGCGTATTCAAACTCGAGAGTATGCAATTTGAATTATATTGTATTTTTGACCCTTAAAATCCCTTTTGATGCCTTCTTGAAATTAAACTGACATCGAAAAGTATGAAATAAAATGTAGTACAAAGGTTTAGCCCACTACTTTTTTGAGGTTGGTGTCTAGTAATCAAGTAAGTATTTGTATTGTTAAATATTGGCACCAACCTCAAAAAAACTGTTTTCAAATACATGAGGGTCTTGACTTAATTTAAGTATAATGTCATGACCTATGTTATGTTAGCCACATAACCGACAAACCAACTTACACGACAAAGTTAAAAGGGTTAGTTATTCTTTATGAAGCTGACCTAATTGAAGTACGCAGTGCGACAAAAAGACCGACTTTTGCAAGCGACATCGCAATTACGACACGGGGTAACGTTGCTATTAAAAATTATACAGTCACAATAGTCATTTATTCATATAACATTACGTCACACCTATTAAACTTTCTCAAAATAAGCAGAATACGAGTTTTTTTTTGTTAAGTTGATAATGGGCACTGTTGCAGATGAAATTCAATGGAAAGTGTTTTTTAAAGATTATGGTTTAGGTATTAAAACACGTTAAAAGCTTTTTGGGCGTCTTGATTAATCCAAATTTCCCGTTTTAGATAATACCATTAATATTAACATGGACATTTAAACAAAAAGAGGAAATTTATTTTTAAATCAACATTATATTACTTACTATATTAAACAGGAAAAGGGTTATATTATGATTATAAATCCAATTAAGGTAAAACTTTGCCTTTAAAATCAGTAAGGCACTTGGACTTCCTTAGTGTTGCTTGTATACGTATATTATGTAATGTATGTCGGCTGGTAAATTTCCGGAATGTTTAAAAATAGCTAATGTGTGTCCCATATAATATAAAGCTGGAAACCCCCTAGAGCCATCCAATTACAGACCGATTTCACTACTCAGCTCTATTTCCAAAATATTAGAAAAGGTGGTTAGTTGTCGTCTTATGCGTTACCTTGAACACAATGCTCTCCTCTCCGATAATCAATTCGGCTTTCGCCAAAACAGATCCACGGAAGACACCATCACCACCCTTACAGACTTTATTCCATATCACCTAGATCCAGGCCAAAAATGCGTCGGGATCTTCCTGGATCTAGCCAAAGCATTTGACACTGTAACGAGATCTATCCTTCTGAAAAAGCTAGAACTGTTCGCAATACGTGTAATAGCCCAGGATTGGTTTAGCTCTTTTCTCTCTGAACGTAAACATAGAGCCGCGGTAAAGGAACACCACAGTGACTATTGTACTCAACCATTTGGCCTCCCACAAGGCAGTGTGCTCTCTCCAACCTTAGTTCTGATGTATACAAACGACCTGTATTCTCTTCCTCTATTTCAATCTAAAATACTTGCCTTCGCGGACGACACGGCCATAGTTTTTCATGGAAACAACTGGGAGGACGCGAAAGCTATTGCGGAGGATGTCACAAGGCATGTCACAAGTTGCTACATGGCTAGAACTCAACCTCCTTACCCTAAATAAATCTAAGACAAAATTCATAAATTTCAGGACTACTCACCGTTCACGACCCGCTAATGACTTTCATACATGCACGCCTGTACACAACACAATTTTTAGTTGCCCGACCATCGAAGAAACCATACACATCAAATATCTAGGAGTTATGGTTGACAATCGACTGACTTGGTCATCTGAAAATAATAATTATGAAAGAATTATACTTACCTAATGATTTCGCGAACATTGTCGCATACGGATTTCATCTATTTTTAATTATTAAAATTTATCGCAAAATTAGCGCGTGCTAGATAAGAACTGGCACATGTGTGTATGAATTTTATAATTATCTTTAGTTTTGTTAGTGTGTTCTATTGTTTACAACATTCGCTGCTTTCGTCGTCATGCGTGGTCAGCATTTCGTGGTCAGTATCGCGCCGCTACACGTTCAGTCCTTCTTAGATTAGGATCCTCCACCAATCGTCCCATCCGCATGACCCTGGGCCCTGTGAATCAAACGGTTTCTCGCTGTCTTCTGCAGGTCATCAGTCCAACCGAAAGGCAGTCTGTACTCCTTTTGCGAAGACGTAATCGCCGTTCGAAGTCCTGTCCTATCAGTTATCGATCTTTATAAGGATGTGACAGTCCATTTCTTTTCAATTCGCAAACTTTGAAAGTTCTCCTACAAATTTCATGTGTGCTACTCATCAATTTAAAATTGCGTCATTCATTAATCCGCAATTTATTGAGCGATTGTAGTATTTAAAAAAATTCTTTTGCGAAACAGACTAATTTTGGTGTGACATTAATGTTTTTGTAAAATAATTATGTTTGTAATTCTTTTTGTGGTCATTAAAGTTGATAGGTGCTCTGTACACGTCAATACACAGTTTTACAGCTAATATTGTTCGTTCTTCAGGTCAAAAAGATAACCTTTTACTTGCTTAAAAATTAAATGTTTTTTACCGACTTCAAACAAGAAGGTTATCAATTCGACACTATTACTATTCCTTTAATATTAACACGTATGTGTGTAAGTAATATTAACGGAACAGCGCAATATAGATACATAATAATATTACCTTGGTCTGGTCTATCACGGCTTCCAAACAAGTATACCAAATTTCATGAGTGTATGTATGTATGTATGTATTTAGATAATAATATGTTTGTCCTTCATACCTCCGAAACTAATTGGCAGATTTTGATCGTTTTTTTTTTGCTGTCCGATTCATAATTAGGTGACAAAAGTATAAACAGAGACATTGTCAAAATATGATAATATCAAATTCAAGGTAAGGATCACGATTGTGCACCATTATCACGTTTTAATTTTCTATCATAAAACGTGAAACGAAATTGTCTTATTATTATAGTGTAATAAAATAAACGCAATTGACGTTTTCGTACGAATACTTGGATTAAACTTGTACGAATAACAACCGAACCGAAATCGTCGAACCGAACGAACTCACGAAGATTCAGCCTTCATCACTGAAAAAAACAGGCGGTGGCTGCCGGACTAGAAGCCTTATCCCTTGCCCAAAGAGCCCCAGTACAAAAAGGTCTGATCGCTACAGAGCGATTTCTTACATACAACCTCCTCAAAAAGTTTTTCAAAAAGAGAAAACCTATAGAACAGTGTTTCCCAACGTGATGCCCACGCCTCACCGGGGGGGCAATTTAAAAATGGACTTGACACGACTTTCACTCTTTCGCTTTAGGTTTTTTAAATGCAATCCTAGATATCGGTGACAAATTTAACAAAAAAGGCCCACCTACCTAATATAAAATCTCTGTGCAGCAAGCATCAAGCGTAAGGATCGCACTAAATGATCAAAGAAAAGTCAATAGGAAATAAAATTATTTTGAATTTCAGATTTTCATTTTATGTTTTGAAATTTTATTTACAATGTTTTGATAACAATTTCATTCTTCAAAAAACAATTTTTAAAGGTTGAAAATTATGTATGGGGGGGCATAAAAATTTTAGAAATGATAAGGTGGCCAAATAGGTTGGGAAACACTGCTTTAGAAGGAGGGCTCATTCCCATCAACAAAAATCTAAAATAGGAAGCACTTGCACAACTTGCTCCACAAACACCAAAATATTGCATCAAATTGCGTGCTTACGTTAACATTAAGAAAGAGTACAATGTCCCTTAAGTATAGATATATATATATCGTACGTATACGCAGATAGTATGCAAAAACAAAACACAAATTACTGATATCTCCCATTTATATACCCATACATAAATACTCGCAACGGACAGTTGTTAATCACATTTGGCAGTGATAACACGTGTGTTTTTTTATTTCGATAAATAAATTAAAAAACATCATCATCGTTTTTAAAGCTGTGGATGATCTAAGTAGATACCACTGTAAGTAATAATTATTAATTTTTTTATTTTTGGAGTTTTAATTTTTTTCAAATTTAAAGCACGCAAGTTTTAAATTAATCAGTAAATAATTAATTTTTCACAAATAAATAAATTGAAAGTAATTTTTAAAATTGAGGAGAATCAAACTACTATGAGATGCCAAATAAATATTTACTTTGTCTGTAATATCCCAAATTATTTTAAATACTATACAAGATGTTATAAGTATAAAAATAAAGAAAATAGGATGATCGTAATAAGTTAACTAGGTATATACATATCGAAATTGGGTAACCAAAATATGTGCAAACAGGTACCCAAGAATCAACTCAACTCATAACTGGTTTAAAAAACCAAAACAAATCAAAGTGACACCCAAATATTTGCTTTAACACGTCTCAATTTAGCTGCCATTTAAAACTAAACCTTATAGCGAGGGAAATAAAGTATGGTTTGGCAATTTGTTAATGTTATTTTTTTAATTTTGGTATTAAAAAGAGGTATGCAAGATTGTAATGTCGTTAAGGCAACGATTAATTAGTATAGCCCAGTCATTTGGTCCGAAAAAGGGTGGTTTTTGAGACTTGGACTTCACAAGCCTATGAGAACATTTTTTGTGAATTCTCAGGTGATACTTAATTTTATAAAGCGCACATAACTGTCATTAAAAGTGCGTACCACTGGGATTGGAACTCTGACCTCTCCGTGTAAGCCACTGGGCTATCATCGCGACCAGGAATGACTGAGAGGGTATCAATGAACGATTCCCTCTCAGTGGGGACAACCAAGTGGTATGCTACTATACATTTGCAAATGTAAATAGGTATACTATACTCGTAACAGTTTGCATAACACTGTAACACTTACGACCGGTCCGGCCACAAATTGGGTGGCACGACGCAGATAGGGGAAACCCCGCTAATGTAGTTTTAAATCACGCGCAAATGCATTTCCAGGTATGCAGCCAAATAACATAAATGAGGAAAATGCATCAAACCTTAATTTTTTTAAGATATCAAATCAAGTTCGTTTTAACAAGGTCGTTATTGAATAAACCATTAGTGTGGATAAAAATTTTTGTAAATTATATTTTTTATACATAAGTATATTATATTTAATTCTTCTTAATTTGTCTTTTCTTTTGATATTCCTGTAGCGACTCTTTTAAAGAATTAATTCCTTTTAACAGTGAACAAAAACGTTGTGATTAGACCTGCATACCTGATAATATAATGTTCTCAAGGCATGTGAAGTCCACCAGGTCGCGTTGTGCATCCAGCATGATGGACTAAGGTCTACCTCCTTCTCATTGTGATAGGGGACTACTGGATGACTTATAGGTTAAAGACATACCTTTAAAAATATCTCAATTTTTAAAGCAGTATATCACGTGATCAACAAAATTAATGGCAGGTCTTAATAACAATAATGGTAAGCCTATACCTATGCACTAAACGGTTATATGTTAGTCTTATATAAATTCATCAACCTCAAGTGCAAATAGGATTTTCAAAGCAAATAGACATGGCAAATACAAATCATTGTCAAACAAGTCATACACGTTATACGTCACTAGCAGGCAGGCACTGATCCGGCGGGCTTCGCTCTGCCAATTAATTTGACAAATATCCAAAGTTTTTTGAATCACAAACTTTCACCATCAAATCCATTGCGAAAATACAAACAACTTTAACACTTTAGTTACAATGAAAAAGCTCCAACATTTAAAAACCGGCACTCGATTCCAATATTTTAATTTAACATTTAGAATGCCAATCTATATTTCTAAATCTATATGAATTGAAACAGTATTGAAAACAACATGATTTATGCCCGCGACTTCGCCCGCGTGGATTTTAGAACTTGTGCAGAGAAGGGTAAAAAGTATCCTATATGTTAATCCAGGTTATGATCTATCTGTGTACCAAATTTTATCCAAATCTGTTAAGTCGTTTTTAAATGAAAGAGTAACAAACATCCATCCGTACTCACAAACATTCGCATTTACTCGTATAATAGTAGTAGGATGGTACCTACAGCTAGCAGATTTTATTACCAAACCATATTAAAATAGCATCGATCTGTGCAGAGTGCCTTACTGCGACATTCGTAATCGTCATAACTTCATGCTATTATCGTGCCTACTAGCTGTGCCCGCGACTTTGTCCGCGTGGAATTTTGAAATAAAAGTAGCCTAATTTACTTTCCCGTCGTCAAACTTACGTCGAAACCGGTCCAGCCGCTTCAGATATTAGTGGGCACACACAGACAGACAGACAGACGAAAATGGAAAATTGCTAAAAATGTTATTTTGGTATATCGTATGTACCGCTTGACATTCTAAGCCACTGGTCAATCACCCCTTCATGTTACAGATCATGTTATTCCTGATATGGACGGTGGTGTTCATCGCCGCGGTGACGCTGTACCTGCGCCAGGTGTATTCCAAGTTCAGTCGGTATGGAGTCAAAACCATCAGACCACTCCCCGTGTTCGGCAACATGTTGGGAATGCTGATGAGGAGGTCACACTTCGTGGACGACATTCAAGAGCTGTACACCAGGTTCCCTGACGAAAAGTGAGTTTTGGGAAATACCCTTTTAATCCTACAGCAGTAGATGCTTCATGAAGTTTGAAATTTGACGTCATATGAGCAAACGTTAACTGTAGTAGATGTACTCGTACATATAAGAATTTTCTTATTTTTGAAAAAAATCGCAAATTTAATAGTTCGTAATAGAATTCTCAATGGCAGGTGTAGTCTACTGATCTACGCTGGCAAGAGAACGTGTGGATGCTGGAAATACTCAATCTGAGGTGAACATCTTAGTCCTTGTCACTAGCTACTAGTAAGTCGTAATTGGCTGTGTTACTAACAACCAATTACGATAGGAGATAGGATAGATAAGATTTTTGTCATATTTAAGCTTAGACGTTGTTGTCTATGGGCTACAGGGACTACATAATTTCAGGTGGCCTGCATGCCCGTTTGTTAGTTAATTCAAATAAATAAATGGGAAGGTAGACCAAAGGAGGTTCCTAATTCTGGAACGCAATAACCCAACACCAGAACCCAACCCGACTATAAAAATTCCATAGATACGTTAAAAATTATGCTTCGTTCTGCAAAGCTACAAACCAAGAACCGAATATATTATGTAGATTTTTCACCTCATTTTCACCAACACTTCACCCCACCAGGTTCGTGGGAAGATTTGAGCTGATCAATCCGATGCTGGTGGTCCGCGACTTAGACCTGATAAAGAAGATTGCCATCAAGGACTTCGATTACTTCCTCGACCACCGCGGATTCGTCGACGAGGAGAACGAGCCCATATTTGCCAGGAATCTTTTCTCTTTGAGAGGTAAAGATGTAAATCTGGCGGTAACCCATTAATGACTGCAGGGTGAACGAGGCAGGGTCGGGTCTGCTGAAGACTCCTCTCACAGTGAGATGGATGTAGGCCTTACTCCACCACGCTGGCCTTATGCGGGTAGGTGTCCTTTGAGATCCTCCCTACGTTTCGCTTTTTGAGTTTGTTTCACTTCACCGTTACAGCAACTGATACTTCAAAAAAGAGCGTACATAATTTTCTTTTATTTTCAAGAAAGTTATTGGTGCCACTGGGATTCGAACCCGGATCCCTCGAGTAAGAGGCCCGATTCTCTTACTATCTTACAAGAGGTAAATTCTGAAGCTTTAATAGGATATCGAAGGTATATTTGATTCGTCTTTGTCGTAATACTCCTGGCAGAATGGTCGTGGTCATCTTGATTCGACGTTGGGTGTGACATTTGTTAAACACCCTACCATTCGCCATTTGACCCTATCGATACCAGTCTGTCAAAATCTATGATGATGGGGAGTAAAAATTGAAGTAAGACTTCAATATGTCAAATAACTTTTGTTAAATAGGTTTCGAAAGTGATATTTCTCTGGTTAACCCAGAAGAGAACCAGCTGCGTAACTAAACAACAAAGGCCTACTGCTATAGAATTGCATGAAATACTCTGAATATCCCAAAAGCAAACAAAGCCTACAAAGGACACTAAATAAAACGTACAACAAACGAAGTGCCAAAAACCGCCTATTTGTACACAGCACTATTTGGCATGGGTAACCTCTGTATCACTTTCAATCTATATGACTTCCAGTTTTAGCGTAGGTGACGAAAAATTCTACTCCAAAAATGCGGAATCAGTAAAATCCTTTAAAATGGCATGGCATCCTTCTCATAAATATCCTAGCATCCTAGCGTTACATAGTTTCTGAAATGAATTTTTTTCATCCCCAGGACAAGAATGGAAAGACATGCGTTCCACGCTCAGTCCAGCCTTCACCAGTTCCAAGATCAAGCTAATGGTACCTTTCATGGACGAGGTGGGGAAGCAAATGTTGCGGGCTCTGGAGAAGAAGATTGAAGCATCTGGAGGTAGGTGTCTTCGAAAAGGAATTATAAGATCATTTGACCTGACCATATAGACCTGATCTGACCTTACCACTTACTGGTTGGCTTTTTTTTCGCTGTCTTTAATTGCTCTCCACAGATTAAGTTTGTGCCTTTTTTGCATCACAATACTTGTCTGCTTTTCTTATATGAATATGCTCCAGAAAAAGTTCTATATCTGATTTTGGCCTGGTGTCTCCTTGGATCGTCCCGGGCGTTGCTTCGGGGTTTCTGTTATAACTAGCTTCAGTGGTTAGGTTAGATTAGGGTAGGTTAGTGTCGTGGCTGAGTGGTGCAGCGGTGAGGATACCGATACGCTGTTCGTAGGGTCCTAGGTTAGATTCCCGGCGGACTTCTGTACAAATTGAGGCGCCCCACCGCACTACGCAGCATGATGCGATTTGAAACCATTTTAAACAGGTGGTCCACAGTGCAAATTACCTTCCAATTGACTTAAGTGGTTGATGAATGGATCCGCCGAAATACAAAGACCTTGGGTTCAATTTAATTTGAGTGTCTTCAACACGCAAAAATAAAATTGACTCGTCGGAATGAATACTTCTAAGTTCTTCTGGACCCAACCAAACCAACCAACCCAAAAATGGTGCACAATTAAGGATGTAAACTGTGAAATAGACAATATATTGTATCAGGCGTTACTTTGCGGAAATCCATTGTTATTTAAGTTGTATTTATATTTCTTTGCAACAATCCGCACACGTGGAACTTGTTTTGGTATGGACCCACCACCCTCCCTTATCTCTCTGAGTAGGTATATACCATAACAACTTATTCCAATAGTACACGACACGTGTTTCGCCCCAAAACGGAGCATCATCAGGTGATGTGGACTCTACAACGGTTGGTTGCTCAGCAATAAAATAATTGTCCATATACGCATACAGGGAACGCTGGAGGACGCATATTATCATAGCAGATGCCAAACCTGCCTTAAAGTAAATGAGCAGCAAACAGACATATTATGTATTAAATTTAATAAACCACCTGGGGCCTGATTCTGTACTGCCCAGTAATCTCATTTTCCACCCATCATATTATATTATTACCCACATGCTAATCCTTTATCTTCTTCCTAGGCTATCTAGACGTTGACATGAAGGACCTGACCTCTCGTTACACCAACGACGTGATCGCCTCCTGCGCCTTCGGGCTGAAGGTGGACTCCCACACTGATGAAAACAACACCTTCTATGAAATGGGCAAGACCGCTTCCACCTTCAAGTTCAAGCAACTCATCATGATCTTCATTTATAATTGTTGCCCTGTTCTCGTGAAGGTTTGTTAACACTTCTTTATTACTTAACCGACTAGCTTCTCCGAAAGGGGACACTGTAAATACGAGTTTCATGCAACACGTTTATAAGAATAACAATAAACACTTTATAAAGTAGCTTATGACACAGTCCAGTGCACTACATACTAATTTAATAATACTTTACCACCCCCTTTTACCCCCTAAGGCTGCTTTTCCACCGGAGATGTGCGAGGATGCGAAGCGAGGGATGCGTTTTTGAAGAACCAATAGAATTGCTTCATTTACCTAGCCTCGCACATCTCCGGTGGAAAAGCAGCCTAAGAGGATGAATTTCGAAAAATCCGTTCATTAATGTCGTCTTTACTAGAAAACCTACATCTTTTCCAAATTTCAAATTTCTGGGATCAGCGGTTTTGGTTGAGCGTTGATTAGTTAGTCGCTACATTGCCTTTTATACTCGTTTATAGATTAGTTAATTCGAATCACTTCATTTCAGTTAAAGCATTAAATAATAAAAAATGTGTCTCAAGCAAGATATTTTTTTTATAAAACAACAATGTACTTATTTCTTCCGTGTACCTCTTATAATGTTGCGCAATTACGATTTGTTGAAGCAAGCCACGTAACAAACAGTCATTAATACTGCCACCTATTGTACTTAATGACTAGAATCAACATTCAACAGGTAACCGATAGTTATCTTGACTAATTACGTATTATGTTTAAGTGTATATTGACGTATGACACTTGTAAGTATCAATTTTCTAGTAAAAGCAATGTCGGGTATTACTCGTATAACACGCTCGTAAACACCTTGAGCTTCATTTTCCTCATTCTAAAAGTCAAAAGCTTTTATTTATTATTAGGTATAATTATATTAATCTATTTTACAAATCTGACTCAATATTTAAATAAAATTCGCCGCGGTATTCCGTCTGACACGAAAATCTATAATTATTATTTTAATATAATGATAATAATGTATGAAATATGTCAACCCTTAAATTCTGAGAGAACTCGGTGACATTGAGTGAGGGTTGACACTCAATAAGAGTTAGGGTAATGGACGGAGCTTTATGACCCTAGCGTAAGGGCAGATACGAATATAGTGCAAGGGACTATCAAGATTTTTATCGAAACTATTAGAGTGAGATCCCAGTCACCCCAGACTTACGTTATTTTAGGAAAGATGAAATTTGCAGAACCGGTAGTATAATATAAACTTAGAAAGGAATGGACACTCACTAAGCTGAAAGCGGGGCCGTTTTACAGGTAGCAGGTATCTTCTCATTCTGACAGGATAGTGATCCTGTAGTGGGTCAGTAATAGTAGCAAAAAGTGAGCATCCAGCTTCAATGTCCAATCAATATCGCAAAGTCAAGTTCACAGAAGGTCAAGAATTCGCCAACACTGGTCCAAGCGTGACGCGTTTGTTTGCGGACCTTCTTTTTTATAGAACACTGAATGAGTGTGTTTTTTTGTTGATTGTGGCTGCTGCGTAGACGCAGACTTTGTTTACAAACTGACGTTAGGCACTGTTTGGGCACGTGACGCTTGTACGCGATGAATCTTAATTATGTGTTTATTATTTTTTACTAACTAATTCAGCTGGCTATGCGCTGCCAAGTAAAGAAGTTTTATAGGTTCTTCTATAAAACTAACGATTTAAAAAATACTTATGACAATCTCAGTCCGGTATTGCTATTTACATAGTAAAAAGTCGAATATGGCTTACTGGAAATCGTCCTGAAACAGGTAATAGACTATATCTTCTTTCCACAGAGGCTGAACATGACGCTATTCTCCAAAGCGACCAGGTCCTTCTTCACCAATTTGGTGCTGGACACCATGGGAGAACGCGAGGCGAAGAACATCATCAGACCAGACATGATCCATCTCCTGATGCAGGCAAAGAAAGGTAAACATACTCGTATATGTATCTTTGAGACAGATTTGAGGTCTACCTCACCGGCCGCTTAATTTGAGGTTGTGAGTGATGAATTTAAGTGGAAAATTAAAGTGGTAACGGGCTGGCCACATCGTTCACAGGAATGACAGCTGATGGAGAAGAAAGGTCCTCGAAAAGCGACCACGTCTAGGCAAAAAGAGCTCAGGCCGCCCTCCGATCAGGTGGACCGACGACCTGAAGATGACAGCGGGAAACCGTTGGAGTCAAAGGGCCCAGGAACGAGCGGAGTGGCGTCGATTAGGGGAGGCCACAAAGCATTGGACAACAAAGGCCTGAAAGAAAGGAAGGGAATGATGACAAAAATAAAACAACCTAAGGTTTTCACGAGATCGGAATCCTCAACAAGGGCTACAAGAAATAAAAAAATTCAATAGTTAGCGATCCAACCTATAATAAAAATAATAATATCAACTACTATAAAGGCAACCGTAAACCTGAAACGGGACGCGTGAAAGAATTATACAGTTTATATTATAACCAAAGACATTATACACGAGTACGAGGATTTATCGGGTTTCAACCCGTGCATATCTGCAAAACCATTAGTCACAGTGAATTGCAATATCAAACACAAAGAAATATTCAAATCATTTACTAATCAGCATATGATTAGTATAATGAATATGGTCTTATCTTCTTTGGAACTTAAAATTTGATTGTTGTTGCTCTAAGTAACGCTGGTAACGGGTGATAAGCAATGAAAATTTAAATACTTGACATCTGCGTCGATATAACAATCCGATCTTAAGCTTCAGTATAGCTAAGAAGCTAACAGCTTTAACGGTGGAAATCCTTCAGTAAATTTAACTCTTAGGTACTCCAAATTTTAATCAATTTGGTTTTCGATTCTTAAATCCAATTCAGTTTCAAATCAATCTGGGACACAGATTGTAGATAGTAGTAGGTAAAGAATTATGAATTGTTACATTGGCTTTAGGATTTTAGGATATTTCCTTGAAAGTGACCCGCTGCCGGGTCTGGTCTTGCAATGAGAAGAATACAGGTCTCAGTAAACTACTCGCCTCTTACAGATTTGTCCACTTTATGCCTTTGAAAGCATTATGAAGAATTACAGTAGGTAACATGCAACTGGAATTCAAATTCAAATGAATTACATGTGAGCCTACTGTAACTATTACGAGTACTAAAACAACAAAAATACGATAATAATATGGTCGTTTGATATCAACAAAATCAAATTAAACACGGAATGGTGGAACGATAAACATCATAATTACAAAAGTGTTTACATCAATCTGTTAACAATAGCGAGATATCAAGTACTTGTAGTTGAACGAGTCGTTGACTTCAAGCACTGATAGAGTACCGTCGCAGCGCGAAAACAAAAGATAAGATACTTGGTGTGATTAATCGCAAACCTCTCAGCAACTTTCTTTGGATAGATGTGTACAAATAAAGGACCTAGTTAGAAGTAACAACTAGTATGAATAAGAAAGATGCAAGTTTTAATCAACTCTATTTAAAAATGTTATTTTATGTTATTTTAATTTTTTATCTTGTGTCATTATTTTTTTAAAAAACGGAAAATCTTGCTGATTCTGAAAATCTGGTGATGTGGATGACAGATGCTCTATAAATTCAAATGTTATAATCTTGTACATACTCGTACATAACTAAGTTATGCTTATAATTCATTAAGATAATACTACGAGAAAGATACGACCAGCGTTAAGACATATGATTGACTCTTATGACTGTAGTCAATAAAGGCCAGAGATGCTTTATTTGAACATCACAGTCGTCTGGACTCTCTCAGATAGGATTAGATAGGACTTGTGTTTGTCCATGGCACCCACGACACAGGGAGTCCTAGTGTGGGGCTATGAGTGTAAAGCGTTATTTATTTATTATTACGACTGTGGTTGTTTGTTGTTATTGCTATCGGTAACTATGAGCTGCCAATCGATAATTTCGTCTTTGTTCCAGGTCAATTGTCTCATGAGGAGCATTCAAACGGTGACGTTTCGAAGGATGCTGGATTTGCCGTCGTTGAGGAATCGTCGGTGGGCAAGAAAAACCACAGCAAAAGTAATTATGTTGTACGTTATACAGGGTTACCGGTAAAATACTAGTAATTTCATACAAAAATATTTATTAATTTAATTTCCCGCTTGAATGTTACGTAAATAAACCCGTGCGAAACGAATAGGGGGGGGGGGGAGGCGCAGCGCTACCGCCTTTGATTGAACTTCACTTATTCGCCCGCCAGTCGACCGTCGGTCATGCGAGCATTCATGAATGAAACATACTTTCGTAGACTTACAAATGCAACAAAACTTGTTTAACCATTTTTTTATGTATTGAGTTATGTTCGAACTCATAGAACAAAAGTTGTTGCTTATGGTGTTAGCTACCTTCTGCTGCGAGTATGACTCTCTCAAGCTGCAACTGAAACGTGGTTCCTTCCAGCGTGGTCGGACCAGGACCTGGTCGCGCAAGCGGTGCTCTTCTTCATCGCTGGCTTCGAAACGATATCCGCGGCTATGTCCTTCGCTCTCCACGAGATAGCCATGCACCCGGACGTCCAGGAGCGGCTGGTGGAGGAGATCCGGGAGTACGACGCGAAGAACAACGGCAAGATCGACTACAACTCCATTCAGAACATGACGTATTTGGACATGGTGGTGTCTGGTAAGATTAACTTAATCTTTCTCTTTCTTATAGTTTGGAAGCTAGAGAATCTTCTCTCCTACGGTTTAACGATGGGGGATGTGATGACTTATGTTTGTTTAGATGAAGTCCAGCCTTAAAATATTATAAAAGTTTTACTTATAACGCAATAGGTGCATTTTGTTATGATTTTCGTATTGTGCCTTATTACTTTGCCACGAGGAATCTGAGTCAATTGCCTTAACGAGACCAAATGGAGTAGAAAAGTACATGAGCTAAAATTAGCACAGACATTTACGACTTGTATTTTTTCAGAGGTCCTCAGACTTTGGCCCCCGGGTATCGTTCTGGACAGGCTCTGCGTGAAAGACTACAATATGGGCAGACCCAATGAAAAAGCAACACAAGACTATATTGTAAGTTTAACTATTAATTAACTCTACTTACAGGTAACACTGCAATCTGGCACCAAAAACTTGCATACCCCATTGATAGGATAAGAGTACTTTATTGTATAAAATTTTAAGATAAAATTTGAAATCGAACCAGTGTTTACTTATGAGCCTAATACTCAAGCTATTTGTGAAAGTCGTTCAGTGAGCGATAAAGAGCTATGCTTGGTATATCAATACGTTACAGAGTCCGATATGGTGAAATCCGTAGACGAAAGCAGGTAACTGACTAGGCTGGTTACATAGTTCAAAAGATCTAGAGTTGCGAAGGATATATGGAAATAGATGGAGTAAAGGCGATTGGTGGATCTGAAGAACATAGCAAGCAACCCTTGGATTCAGAGGGCCCAGGACCAGCCGGTATGGCGTCGATTACAAGGGCCAAGTCTAGCAGAGGACTACGAAGGGCTCAAATGAAGGGAGGAGGAAGAAGTCTTCACTTACATCAATTGCCACTTATGGTTCAATGATTATATTTCATGTTTTTCATTATTTTTGTCTCATTACAGATCCGTAAAGGCGAAAGTTGTTCTATACCAACCTGGGCCATCCACCGCGACCCTGCGTTCTTCCCGAACCCGGAGAAGTTCGACCCTGAACGTTTCTCGGAGGAAAACAGGCATCAGATCAATCCCATCGCCTACATGCCTTTCGGACTCGGCCCCAGGAACTGCATAGGTACTTTACAAGACGACGATATCAATCAGAAAATTTCTAAGAATTTCTGTGCATGTTGAAACGACGACGTATTTTACAGGATCCCATTCCATTCCTATAATAATAGCACACGTTAATTATAAAATAATTTGACGATAGTGTTCATGCTGGGGTTAATGATTCACACTTCTTTTAGTTTTTTTTAATAAAGGAACTAGTATTCAGTTAAAACTTTCGCCCGCCCAGCGGCTAGTAAGCTTCTCTGCACCAAAATCTAAAATCCACGCGGGCGAAGCCGCGCGCACTGTCTAGTATAAACTAAATAAGCCAAGTATATCATGGCGAGGGAGCTACACAGAAAAACGGAATCTATCGGTATATTACTAATCAATCGATTGTTTTCAGGATCCCGCTTCGCACTCTGCGAGATCAAGGTGCTGCTTTACCAAATCCTGCTGAAAATAGACATATCCCCTTGCGAGAAGACCGCGAACCCTGTCCGGCTCGCCATGGACTCCTTCAACATTCGGATAGAAGGGGGGCACTGGGCCAGGTTCAAAATTAGGAAATAGGTGTTAAAGGAAGCGCATAAAAGCAGAAACGTATTTGCAACCAATAAATGTCACCTTACTATCCCTCTCTTGACTCGCCGTGAAGCAGCTGCATTACTAACAGAATATTTTCGCAGGACTTTGTAAATCCATTAGCTACATTATATTTTAAAAAGGTTGAATAGAGCCTTCCTTCAAAGCCAGGGTTGTTGCTCAGTAGGCGACGGTGACCACCTAGAATTTATTTCTCAAAAGAAATCACTTCTTCACTTTTAGAGAAAAAATTATTTTATACAATGTAGGTAATATTATAATCGCGCAGCGAGGCTACTTACATCTTAGCTTTGCTAAATACATTCTTAGTACAAAGATATACAGAGGAGTTGACTAGAAACGACATCGTGAGCGTACCTTACATTCTACATTAATTAAATTGCGTGACTCGTCTGCCTCTTTGCCTGCTCTTCGTATAAAAAATGTCCTTCGTGTGTTCATTTTGGTTAGGGAATGTGGTTACCGTAGATACTTTATGGCGAACATCTTAGTCCTCATGAGTAGCTACTCATACCTACCTACATCTACGTTACAGTGACCACTTCACATCGGGTGGTCAGCTACCCGTTTGCTACTCAATTCGAAAAAAAAATTGCAAATACGTTCCAGCTTCCGAATAAACTAAAAAAGTGATAATATAGAGATTTAACAAATGTTTAATGTGATACGTTGTGTATTTAATAAAATATAATTATTTTTTATTATTTATCTATTTTTTTAAGTTTTATTATTGTAATGTTAACAAGGGCAGGACGGCAGACACTGCCGTCAAAAAGTGCATTATATTATAAAATTATTTTCTAGAATAAAATTTTATTTATAAGTATTTCGGTGTTTTATTTCGACGAAAGTATGGAACCTGTAGTACCTCTAAAGGCCGATCAAATTAGCCCGAAACAATGTGCAACCAAACCCTTGCAAAAATTCCAAAGAGGTTGGAAATGTACATGAAAGTTAGATCGCGCTCATGTTGGACGCAATTTCGTACAAATTCAACTCGTACGCATACGTACGTTTACGCACGAGCAATCCCGACGTTAGAAATACTATGGGAGCGCTTACACTACGTGAAGAAATAATGATTAGACGTAATTAACTAAGCCACATTACCACAACTTAGTCTACTACATATTTCGAAGAGGGCATCCTGAGTCCTGACACAGGTAAATCTTTACTTAAAAGGATGTCCCCACAATTTGTATCATTGTCACCAAAATTGGAATTTTAATAAAGTATTTTGTATTTGTATTTTGTATTATCTTGGCCATTGGCTTCAGTGACAGGCTGTCGGGCTCTGTGTGTAGAATTAAGGAATTAAGGCTAATTAAGCGCTAAAATTTTCGTATGTTCGTTGATACGTTTGTGATGTATGTACCTATTGGAGCGCAGGCAGTCTGAATACGATTTTCTTTTGATAAAGTCGTGTTTTAATGCCTGATAAATTTACCTTCATAATAAGCTCAACAATAATTATTTAAATTTTTTCCGTGTTTAAAAATCATAATAGTGATAAATATATTTTTTGTTACACAAATGTCCGTTCCTTTATGTTTATAGTCGATGACCTTGACTGAAAGCGAGCGTGTATTTATTTTTGTGGTGAGTGTTTACTATCAATTGTAATTCTTTATTAGATAAGCTTGTTTGTTCTGCCTTTAATTTATAGAACTCCGGATAAAATACCTACTTGTTGGTTTTGGTGCTTACTCTGGTCTGCGTTTCAGGATTTTATCGGGTATTGGATCATTGTTATTCGCCTGTATCCATGATTCGGTAAGAGGATAGGTGCTCAGAAAGATTTAATAATAATTATGAGAGCTCATCATAATATTATTATTACTCTTTAAAATCAAACACCTTTATTATTTAGGTACGACCTTCAACAGAGTTCAGTCGTTTTTTTTTTCAATTGCAAATGCAAATGACTGTCCATAGAATGTGACTATAGAATGCTGATATTTACCAAAATACTTCAAAAACAGGTTCACGTATTAATTTCCCGAAATCCCCCGAAATTGGTAAAAAATTCGTGTTTTTGAAAATTTTTACTGAAAAACCGACTAGTCGGTCAAAAGTGTTTCCGTGGTCGGATGCGCCTCGACGAGTACTCCCAAATGATCTTTGAATTTCTCGAATCGGACCGACCGTTCGCGAGTTATGAACGAAATTCTCCAAATTTCCTGTTTTATCAAATTTTTCCGAAGAAACTTCTCCAAGTTTCTACAAACCTTCTTCGTAGTGTAGGGCTCGCCGAGACGCGTCTAAAGACACCTCGACCTCCCTCGTGGCGCGTAAGAAGCGGAAGCTATTGAAGATTAGAAAAAACTCGTCTAGGTTACTATGGGATTTGACTAGATTTTTGTCTTGAGTTGCCGGTAGGAACCTGTATTTTTAAATTATTTATTTTTTACTTAAATTTCACGTATTCACTGTAGTTGGTAGCGCCATCGTAGGTCATTTGGGACCTCGCCACTACCCTGTTAACCCGTCGCGTGTCTGGTCTTTTCTCAATGCCGTGTGTTAAATAATTATATCTTTGAAGGACCCTTTGGCCAAATTTGCACATCACAAGTTCAATTCTACAAAGAAAAGGAAGCAATTGAATTTGAATTGTCAATGGACCGCCATAGTTCGCGGCACGAACCTGTTTTCTTAACAACGAGGTATAGTTATCAATTAAGCACATAAAAGTATACATTGTACAGTGAAATCTTGTAGTATTTTTCATGATTTTTCTTGATTTCATGACTTGTGTTTCGGTTAAGTACATAAATGAGCAAATTATAATATTAATTGCACAAAGCAAATAGAGCAATTGAATTGAATTGTCAACGGAACCGTAATAGTGTACCTGTATAGAACACTGTATTGTTAACAAGTAGTAGGTATGGATAGGTATCAATTTACGCACATATCTATGTGCATAGCAATAATTGTGGTTTACAGTGACGTAATATGCACTGTACCATAATTACTAGACCAGTCTATTGTCGTGTATGCTATTGTGTCCATTATTTACAATTAACTTTTAATGTAGTTCCCATTGAATAGTGCTTTCAGAAACATTTGAAAACACAGCTCAACTACTATACCTTTGAAAAATTAAATCATTCATAGAAAGAAAAGACAAAGACAAAAACGTTATTTGCCGCCCATAAGGCGGCACAGTGGTTAAGACATCGGAGCGCTGCACGGAATGGTTCGATTCCCAGCGGAGGAATGATGAGTTTAAATTTCTATTTCTGGTCTGGGTGTGGGTGTTGTTGTCTTTTGTGTGTCCATGGCACCCACGACACAGGGAATCCTAGTGTGGGGTTATGAGTGTGAAGCGTTTATTATTATTTATTTATACAGGGTTAAACATGAGCATCCTCGCAGCACTAGGTAGCTAACACCATAAGCAACAACTTGTATACTACGACTTTTGGTAATTTGTTAGTTTTTTATTTCATACAAAAATATTTATTAATTTAATTTCCCGTTTGAATGTTTCTAACTCTACGCGCATTGCTTGACCTATTCGCCCGCCAGTCGACCGTCGGTCATGCGAAGCATTCATGAATGAAACATACTATCGTAGACTTACAAATGTCACAACGGTGCAACAAAAACTTGTTTAACCATTCATTTTTTTATGTATCGAGTTATGTTCGAACTCATAGAACAAATGTTGTTGCTTATGGTGTTATCTACCAAGTGCTGCGAGGTTGCTCGTGTTTTACAGTTAACTCTGTATTATTCTCTTGACACATAAAAGTTTTTGCTTACACCCTAGAAATGCTGTTCCTGATATGGACGGTAGTACTGCTGGCGGCGGTCTACCTGTACCTTCGGAGGGCGTACAGCAAGTTCTCCAACCAGGGGATAAACCACCTGCCTGTGTTCCCCATCCTCGGTAACACGGCCCCGTCTCTGATGAAGAAGGAACACATGACCGCCACGCTTGAGAGGATCTACAATACCTTCCCTGATGACAGGTTACCAAATTTTACTTATTCTTCGTCAGTCGTCTGTTAAATAAGGAAATCCTATTTATATCCTAATCCTATTATTATAAATGGGAAGGTTTATGAGGATGAAAGCATGGATGAATGTGTACCGGCGCAACACCGCGTAATATGAGCGTGCGCCTCACGTGAAATGCTGACCACGCATCACGACGCAAGTATCGAGTGTAGTCAACAATAGAACACGTCACACGCGTCATACCGAACTGGCCAATCGGAAGACGTATCCTCAAACGCGCTATCAAAATTCCATAGAATCTCTGCATAAGTATATAGATATAAATGGTCCGAAGTCCGACCGCGGTCCGAAGAACATTCGGAACATTCGGTCCCCAGACAGTGGACATCGCCTGGCGGGAGATCTCCCCTTTTCCTCCAAAAAAGCATGGATGAATGAATACTCTTCAAAACTCTTTCACGCAAAAACGGCTCAACAGATTTGGATAACATTTGGAATGCACTACAATAAATATAAAAACATTCTTCATTATTCTTCACGAAGCTATCATTCGCAGAATACTAGGAACCTATGAGTTCTTGACTCCTGTGTACATCGTACGAGACCTGGAGCTGCTGAAGAGGATCACCGTGAAGGACTTCGACTACTTCGTGGACCGGCGCGGCTTCAGTGGCGACTTCGAAGATCCACTCTTCAGCAAGAACCTGCTTCTTTTAAAAGGTTAGCAGTTGACACTTTACAACGTTCATCAGTTCATGATGCCCGCATAGCTCTGCTGCTTGAGTGATCGCAACTGATCGAAAAAGTTGAGCAACGTCGGTTGCGCTCCAGTATAGTTACCGTCATGAGACGTGAGCACAGATTATCAGTGGTAGGGATATTGTATACTATTGGCCAATGTACAGCAGCCGAAACAACGTGCTGGACCAATAGACGACGCACACTGACGAACTGACGTTTGTCGAACCAGTCGTGTGCACCGCAGCGCAGTAATGTCAAACCGACCAATGAAAGTTCTGCTCACCACTCGTGACGGCAACTATACCTAGGTATAGTTGTGTGTGATGTGTGACCACTAGTTAGTGGCGAATTAAAATGCGTGCTTCCGTGCTTCGGAGGGAACGTAAAGCCGTCGGTCCCGATTGTTATTCATACGATAGAAGTCGTTAAACCTTGTCGGAGGCATTATGGGCGGCTTTTTAGAGGTATAAAATTAAGAACTAGTTACATCGAGAAGTCGATTAAACTTTTTAATTTGACCGGGGCAAAACCCCTAAACCTAAGATGTTTGTTTACTTGGCTTTGTCTAAACATTATAAAAATGTATAATGATGATTTATACGAACTTGGGAGCGTAAAGCATAATAATTTCCTTGTTTACAAAAGAGCACAGATTTACCTCTATGCAAGAAAATTACATAATTTAAAGCAACTTAGTAGCTTACAATCCGGTTTTATTTAAATAGTGTTAGCAAGGTCAGGGTATGTTTTTACACATGAATCTATCTTGATACGATACCCCAGTAAGTCGGTACTTTGAATCATTATTTACGGCAACGTTAAGTTTTTCTATTCTTAGTTTTTCACGACTTTTAAAAATATTCCGAGAATCCGTGAGATCCTTTATTTAATTTTCCGGGAAATTAATTTGATCCCGTCCATCTCGGCCTAAATCTTTAGGAGCGTTTAAACTGCTCGCAAAAAATAAAGATCCCTTAATGTTGAACACCGTCACGTTTTGTCGAGGAAAATCTAATTTGTCTATTAAATAGTGCTTAAATGTTTAAATTACTCGTCTATATAATCTGGCGATATAAAGAGAACTCTTTGCAACGATGATTAATAAGTATGGTACCCGTGCTGCTTTTTTGCTCGACTTGGCGGGGTCACTGCCGTGCCCCCAGATCATGTTTTGTGAATAAAATTACGTTAGCTAACGGTCAGTTAGCTAGCTGATAGAAAAATATTTTACTTCCGTGAGTAGGATCCTCCTATCGTCACAACTCATAAAGATAAAAGCGTGTGTCTTTTTCTCCTTTTCAACCCTTTGTGGTTCACTGGTGGAGATGGCCCTCCCCTAATCCTCCCCCCTCCCCTCCCGATACCACTCCGCCTTGTCCTGGGCCCCTTGAATCCAACGGAAAAACTAAATTGAAATGAATAAGTGTAATTATTTAGTAAAGAGAAACATAATTCAATTCATCCCAAGTTCTTCGTTTCGAATAAAATGTTGCAAATTCCTTTTCAACTAATTTCTATTTATATTCCTTACCGTTTTATTACTGAAGGATGGCGTTACCTCGATTATATTATCGATAACAAAATCCTTTAAATAAATTTCCTGCTTCTGACATCATCCCGAGATTCGGATGGCATTATAATTTCCATAATGAAGATTGTTGAAGATTATCTTTGATTAGCATTATCCCAAGATTCATACTTATCTGGCGGTTTATTTCTCAGGGAAAATTTTTGAATCAAATTTTGTTTTTTCCTGATCCGATAGATTAGATTAGATTCCGATAATGAATAATACATAATTGCATACTTTTAGGGGAATCTAACATTAAACCGAAAATACATAACCTATGAAACTTTTCCATATTACGTCCATTACAATAATGGCAGTTCTTATTTTCAATGGCCGCATCTTTTTCTTCTTCTGCGCCAGCCACAGAACAGATAAAGAGAGATATAGAGGAAGAGCTGTGGCGCCAGCCAGTCCTATCTTGACCGTGAAGGCCGTAGCTTCAGCCATCTGTAGCAACCGCTTACGAGCTCCAAGCTTCATCTCACACTACGTATATATTCTTAGCTTAGCCTGGGACCTACCCACAACTTACCCCGCCGTAAACTAGCATGTCCGTCATGTCTTTTCATTCGGTTGCAGATACTTTATTACCTGAGTTTTTAGGGTCCTGACCTTTTCAGATTGAACTTACTTATGAGTTGCTGTAAACGCTTGACATTGCGTTGAAATTGACGAGTGGTACCATAAGACACATTCCGCTTTTAGCAGTTTGAAGGGAAAAGCAGAGAGCTTATATCCACGGTTAGAGAAAGGAGCAGATACCTTCAACAATTACGCCACAAACAAAAATATGGCCACATGATTAACATACTGACACATTGTTTTGTTGTTTTTAACTCATTAATGACCCACCACAGGGTCGGGTCTCCTCTCACAATGAGAGGGATGTAGGCCTTAGTCCACCACGCTGGCCTACTGCGGGTTGGTGGACTTCACATGCCTTTGAGAACATTTTTTTTTGTGAACTCTCAGGCATGCAGGTTTCCTCACGATGTTTTCCTTCACCGTAACAGCAGGTGATATTTAATTTTATAAAGCGCACATAACTTTTTTACAAAGTCATTGGTGCGTGCCACTGGGATTCGAACCCGGACCCCTCGATTCGAGGTCGAATTCTAAGCCACTGGGCTATCACCGCTGTCCACTGGGCTATCACCGCTGACACATTACAGGTGAAGAATGGAAAGCCATGCGAGCCACCCTGAGCCCAGCATTCACGAGCTCAAAAATTCGACTGATGGTGCCCTTCATGGTAGAAGTCGGAGATCTCATGATGAATCACCTGCGAAAGAAGATCGAAGAGTCAGGAGGTATGTTCAATTTCATATTTCATTAGTTGCGCCGATGCAGAATTGTGAACGTATGACCAAACCATGTTACATAATTTCAAATTAATCATAGTATATGAAAGTCGTTTTATCTATTTATTTATCAGCCTCTGGAAGTTCACTGCTCGACATAAATATCATCGAGTTGACGCTTATCTACCCGACCCAGAGCCCATTGAACAGGTCTAATAATTATTTCCATCAATTACAATTAATACTGACTACTGACTGAGATCCTATGTTTTTATGGCGCTAGCAGTCTCGCCCAGCGTCGTTCAACTATCAGGACATTTCAAACAACAAACTTCTTTCACCAGTTCATTTGTAAAGGCTCTTTCATTTCCAGTGGGATACATAGACGTGGACGTCAGAGACATGACCACTCGATACGCGAACGATGTGATCGCGACCTGCGCTTTCGGTCTCAAAGTGAACTCCATGGATTCAGACAACGCCTTCTACATGAGGTGCAAGGAAGCTACCACCTTCTCCATCCGCGATTTCGTCAAAGTTTTCATCATCAGATCCGCACCTAGTATAACGAAGGTGAGCCGTTGAAGAAACTCTTCGTTATTAATAATTTTCGACGTATCTCGTAATCGTTTAATCGTACCTCTACTCCGTTCATGACAATATCCACACGTATAGCAAGGTGATCATTTGATTCGTTTTTATCCTATCATCCATTTTTTATTAAAATTGCGTAGCGACCGGGCACGCAGGCTACATAATAATAACCCTGCGGCTTTTGAGGCTCACGTCCAACCTCAAATATGACTGAAATCCTATTTGAGCTCGTATGTAAGGTGAGGCTAGCACCTTACGCATGAGCCGACTATACTTGCCAACTAGACAGGACTAAGATATTCTGCTCAAACATAGTACCTATCTCCGGCCCCACGCCACCCTGACCGAAACACAAAACGTTAAAAACGCTATGGAAAAATGTTTTAATGAATATTCGCCTGACCATTTCGCCAGACTAAGTCGGCTATAAAAATGTGTACAAGGGTACATTTGAATTTAACGTAACTTTAAAGGAATCCTCAATGTCATGTTCCTCATCAGTTGCTGAACATCAAAGTGGCTTCTAAAGGAGTTACCGAGTTCTTCACAGACCTCGTTCTCGACACTATGAAGCAGCGCGAAGAACAAAACATCGTCAGACACGACATGATACACCTGCTCATGGAGGCCAAAAAAGGTATTCTTAGAAGCTCATACTGCCTCATACAAACCACCTCTTACAGTTGGCCCAAAAATTTTTTACTAATTGTAGAATGTCAAGCGATTAACACGCACCCCCGCGCCACGGAGCGTAGTGCGGGGGTGCGTGTCCATTTGTATAGAAAACGCATCCACGCGCGTACATGCAGATGCGTTTTCTTTTGATTGGACTGTGCGTATTACTTACGACGCTTGATCACGCATTCCCGCCGACCGGTCACCGATTTGACCGACATGATTTTTTCTTTCCAGGCGTTTTATCCCATGAACAGAAAGAGGCAAATGATACCACCGCTGGCTTTGCTACTGTGGAAGAATCCGTTCTAGGAAAGAAAAATATAAAACATGGTAAGAAAATCGTTAAATATTATTATGAAATTAGATTTTTTTTGTAACTTAAACAAGGGTATTAGTTTGCTAACCACTCTTCCGTCTTAGACGGCGCTGCAAAAGGTAGTAGGTACTATAAACGATCTAAATTTTAATGATGATTTTATATTAATTGTTTCTATTGCGGATTTGTGTGTGTCTTGTACATGTCGCCCTCAAAACAAGGAATCCAATGATTTTAAAACATTATTCGTCTTATCTGATTCAATTCTATATTACTAACCTACCTTACCCTCGGTTCCTAGAATGGAGCGACCCGTACTTAGTGGCTCAAGCGTTTCTCTTCCTCGTCGCTGGCTTCGAAACCGTCTCCACCGCGATGTCCTTTCTTCTCCATGAGCTGGCGTTACACCCTGACATTCAGGAGAGGCTCTACCAGGAGATCAAAGCCAACCACGACAATAACAACGGGAAATTCGACTACAACTCCATACAAAAGATGACGTATCTAGACATGGTTGTGTCAGGTGAGACAACGCTTTATGTGTGGACTGATTGAGATAATTGACGTATCATTTGAGCGGGACCCAGTCTACTAATTTGCCATTATGACGCCGGTCCAATTAAAATCAAATGACATTTTGCTGAAAATTCGTTATACACAATTATCTAAAAAACTATTGAAACGATAGCACTCTCGGAAAAGTTGTATTGGTTTGGATGCCAAACAACACCTACGAGTTTGTTTCAAAATTCCATTAGATAACCAAAACTGTCTTTGACCATCATGAATTTAAAATGAATCCATTATGATGTCATTTAGGCACAACTGTGATAGTGCACTGGGATTCTGTACTCGGATAAAGCAATACAAGTATAAAACTACTACTATTAATACTAATTGATCTCACATTAGAATTTACAGCCTGCCTAGGCTAAGATGTATTCTATTTTATATCGCCGAGAAACGGATAGATAACCGTTTCACTTCAAGACTTTCCCATTCTTAAACCAAAAACTTGCTTAACAGAAGACTCTTAAGGTGAATTGTAAGTCAGAATACTCAGAATCTATCGACACTAAATTTTTAAACAAATTCTTAAAAAAAAATTTCAGAGTCATTTCGCCTGTGGCCCCCAGCACCAATGATAGACAGAGTCTGTGTAAAAGACTACAATATGGGGAAACCAAACGATAAAGCAGTGAATGACGTTATCGTAAGTGTAACTTTTGTTTTTCACTGACTCATTAGTGTTCCACTACAGGATCAGGTCTCCTCCCACAAGAAGGGATAGGCGCTAGGCGGCGCTCAGTTTGACTGCAATTTTCACGCTCGAAATATCGCTAAAAGTGGCTAAAACGATGTACGACTGACTCGCGTGCAGTGTGAATAGTATTTCTAAGGTTGGGATTGTTCGTGCGTACACGTACGTGTAATAGCGGTGATAGCCCAGTGGCTTAGAATTCGACCTCGAATCGAGGGGTCCGGGTTCGAATCCCAGTGGCACGCACCAATGACTTTGTAAAAAGTTATGTGCGCTTTATAAAATTAAATATCACCTGCTGTTACGGTGAAGGAAAACATCGTGAGAAAACCTGCATGTGAGAGTTCAAAAAAAACGTTCTCAAAGGTATGTGAAGTCCACCAACCCGCAGTAGGCCAGCGTGGTGGACTAAGGCCTACATCCCTCTCATTACGAGAAGGAGACCCGACCCTGTAGTGGGTCATTAATGGGTTACTGGCAAACGTACGTGTACGCACGAGTTCAATTCGTACGAGCACGCGTCCATACTGAGCGTGGCATTAGTCTACCATGTGCGGGTACTCACCTAGTGCGGTGCGGGTTAGTGAACGTCATAATAACATGCCTATGAGAAATTTTAAATTGTAATCCGTTTATTCTGTTGTGCCTACAATGTAATAATTATTTTTCTCTTTATTTGTTTTAGATACGCAAAGGAGAAGGCATTCAGTTACTCTTTTGGGCATATCATCGTGACCCAAACTTCTTCCCTGACCCACTGAAGTTCGACCCTGAAAGATTCTCAGACACCAACAAACACAACATCAAACCCTTCACTTACTTGCCCTTTGGAGCTGGTCCAAGAAATTGTATTGGTAAGATTATGTCCTGTATGAGATTTTTGTCGAGTTCATTCTTGAATTTGTAATAATTAGAAAATATCCTTCGTTTAGTTTCTAGTTTATCGTGACACCGTTAGCTAATTCGTTTCTTCTTTAGATTAAGCTTCTTGCATGCATTTCTATTCTGTTAGAAATAGGATTTGGAAATAATTGCCAGTAGTATGGAAAGGTGTCAGACAGACTGACGTATTTCATACTAATGAGTGACGTTTACCGTACGAATACTTTAACGATAGCGTTCATGCTCATGGCACAGTAATTAATTTTCTTAAAATTGACTTCTGCGAATAAAAAAGTAATTATAATTTTTAGAATTTAGTTTATCGTGATACCGTTAGCAAGTTGTTTTCTTCTATATTACTTAGAAGATTAAGAAGATAGAATAGGATTTGGAAGGAATTTTAAATGATTGACGATAGTGTTGAAACTAATGGTGGCTCTTTACAATTATAATACAACTGCGTAAATTGGTCAAGTGGTTAGATGCGTTTTCGCAAATTTGACATTCACCGTTGAAGAGATATTTTATAGAGACGACACACTCTTTTTACTTACCTTCATTGGGAGTCAGATTTAATAATAAAACTCTTTATGAAATTAATAAGTCTTCCTTAACACCAATTATTTAGCTACTAGTCCATAAACGATAGTTCCTAGGGCAATAAATAATTTTTCGGCCCTAAATCAAGCGGTATCATAAGGGTTCCGATATTATTTACGACATCCCACTGCGACGGTTAGTTTATGCTAGAGACGTCACATGAACTATGTTACCCTGGTATTTACATACGCACTTCTCAGTTGGGTATTATTTGCGGGTCGGCAAGAATTTGATGATATTCCACCAGAATATTTAGGACTAAGTTCAAAATACGTATCGTTTCATTCGTTAATAATTCAAAAGTAATATACGAGGTCAAATAGGTCTAGCCGTTCTCGATTTTTAGCGAGACTATCGAACAGCGATGCATTTTTTTTGTATTGTCAGTAATCCATTAATGACCCACTACAGGGTCGGGTCTCCTCTCACAATGAGAGGGATGTAGGCCTTAGTCCACCACGCTGGCCTAATGCTGGTAGGTGGACTTTACATGCCTTTGAGAACATTTTTTTTTAACTCTCAGGCATGCAGGTTTCCTCACGATGTTTTCCTTCACCGTAACAGCAGGTGATATTTAATTTTATAAAGCGCACATAACTTTTTTACAAAGTCATTGGTGCGTGCCACTGGGATTCGAACCCGGACCCCTCGATTCGATGTCGAATTCTAAGCCACTGGCTATCACCGCTTTTTTTATATAGATGATGACATTCAATAAGTTATTAATTTTGTTCAGCAGCCCATTATTTATTCTCTATGTCATTTGAAGTACGACTTTGCAGGTTCCCGCTTCGCTCTGTGTGAGGTGAAGGTGATGGTATACCAGCTGCTCTTGAACATGGAGGTGGTGCCTTGCGAGAAGACCTGCAGACCCACCAGGCTGTCTCCAGACGTCCTGCAGATGCGAATGCTAGGAGGGCACTGGTTACGGATGAAGTTGAGAAACACATAATTTTGACAAGCTGGATGAGCCAAAGAATATTCACGACAAAATGAGCATCAAACCATTTCATGAAACATTTTAAATTAAAATAAAACAACATGTTTTAAATTAAAACAAAACATCATTGCTTTATGATGGTTTTAGGAGTTTGTGGTAACCCCCTGTGCTTTTAACCGACTTATAAAATAATGAGGTTTTATATTCGACTGTATATGTATGTAAAAATTAAAATGTATGTAAAAATTAGTACATTTAAGTGTTATTCAATTATTTAATTCCTTCCGTTTCGGTCAATGGGACAGCTAGTGGAGTGAAGTAGGTAAAATGTAATTTTAGGGCATAGGTAGGTAGTTCACAGGTAATCCTATAATATATTTTTATTCTAGCAACACAAAACACATCTAATTTAATGTAGATTACAATTCCGATACAGCTGATGGTAAATAATTTGGAAATGTAAAAATATAAACTAAGGATAAAATAAAAACTTTAAATTTAAAACTGGTTACAGTGCCATCTACGTCAAAATATAGATATTATTAAGTATTATACACAGCTACATAGCCTACATACATATTAACCGGTAAAAGCGCCATCTATCTTGTAATAGCGATTCTATTAGGTAACCAGTTAAACACTTATAGTTATTGGATTAAGCGAAATTATTATCAGTGGTGTCAATTTATCGTTTACATTGCTATTAGCGACATCTGTTATCAATAGTGATTACTATTTCTTGTACTTTAAACTAGCGACATCTAGTGTTGAGTAGATTATAATTTGAAAGTTTAAAATGTTAACAGCATAACATAGATGGCGCTATTTGCGTGAATAACTTTTTTATGAATAAGAAACAAAATAATTATGCATTTTTATAACTTCCTCTTCCTTGATCTCATCTTAATATAACTTTAGTATTTGCCTATTTCATTTAATATTTTCATAAGAATGGGCACATAGTAAATTATTATAATAATATAAGACATAGCGATAATTATTGTCGCCAGTGTTGGGGACTCATCCGCAGTACAGTAACACACAGCTGTTTGTATTAAGGTTTATATTTTTTTATTATTTTAAGTTTTTCTTAGTTATAATTATATTTAAGCTTCTAGTCTTTAGTAATTATTTATTTGCTTTCTGTACCTACATGCAAATATATTTTCTTCGATTTCTTGCTTTATAAATTTTAATATACATTTTTAGGGGGTGGAAGGCCCGTGTAGCGTCGTGAGGCGTGGGCGGCATGGACCACCTACGCCTCCGCGGTACAAAGGGCACGTGAAGAGCGCCCGAAAAACAGGAAAAGACGAAGAGACCTTCCGAAGAGGAATCATCTTTTTTGCCAGCATTTATGACGCCCACCTCAAGTAAGTTACTTAACCTACTGTGTTCATGATAAATTTAGTCGAGCGATCCGGAATGCATGGAGTACCCTGAAATCTGATCTTTGAATGTATGCTTCTGTAGAACATTTAAATAATTTTAAGGGTGTATCACTAGACCAACAATTTATCTCGGTAGGAATACTCGTAGGCTTTTAAACTACGATTTAATAAATGTAGGTACAGACAATAATTATATTCAATTTGTAATTTTATATCAATACCTGAAAATGTACGCTTGCGGTTAAACTGAATATGGATTGTTCTCAAATGTGGATTTCCCATAATGTATATTTTAAGTCGTTAAATGCGTCATTTAATCAATTTTATATTTGGGTATTTAATGAGTTATTAATTATAAATTTTATTAAGAATGTAAATCAACACGTGTTGGAACCACGTCCCTTGTTCAAAATCATAATACAAGACATCGGCCGTACAGGGCCCGTACTGTAAAACTCTGTATTATGTGTAAGTATGTGTACTTGTGTAAGGGAAGAGTGGGAGATCTACCCAGTAAGTGACATGTAATGTATGTTAAGATGGTAATACATATTATATTTAAAAAAAACAAATTGTGTCACATTCAAAATCGTATATTCGGTTCTCTATTTCACATATCCATCAAATAATACATTGTATAACAACTCGCGAGAGACGGGCGAACATCAGTACTTAGCCTACGAATCATAATATACAATTGGATTGTAATAAGATCAATTATTTAACGTCTTAATTAACTAAATTATCAATAGAATACAGCAGGAATCTCTAAGAAGAAAAATTAAAATATAAATAGGTATGAATTTAGATTGATTGTGTTATTTGAATAAAAAGTTAACTCAGTTTTAATGAAGAAACCGAAACATTGAGATCTGTACGTCTATAAAAACTTTATTAAAATAAATTGTTTTTACGTATATTGCCAGAATATACGACATAAAAAAACTAAAGCCAAAAAATTAATTGACGACACGTGTAAGTTTTTTTTAAAGTAAAAAATATTCACAGTCATAATCACAACGAAATTAGTTTTGATGATGGGCGCAATAAATTAATATGACGTCACAACACATTTGAAAACAAAGCAATATAAAGACTTTTTTCGGAATGTTCTGTTGTAAGTGGTCACTTTAAATGTGGTCGTCTAGCCACATGTAACAATAGTCTTTGATTTTACATGGAATACTACCTTTGAAGGTTTCACGAGTTCATGTTTACTTAAAGGTTTAAACTATATTTCTTAGAGGTCCATTACAGGAGCCCGATTCTGTATCGCGGCAATATCGTGTCTTACCCGTGATACTAGCTAAAATATCAAATATCGTGACAACCTATTGTGTGCCTTATATTATAGACATTAGATTCCTTGTCGTGCCGAGTTCATGAAATGACGTACGGTTTGATGTCACACGATATCGGCACGAAATCTTTTGGGACAGTGAATCAGGGCCCAGGTCATAACTCATTTTAGTCGATCATTTGACTTGCAATTAATATTTATAAATGAGTTTGCTTTACCATGTGAGACTCTGATATTAATGAAAAAAATTTGAGTAGTTTTACTATTTTATTATTTTCTACAAAGTAATCTTCATAAAAATTACTAATGTTATTTATATAGTCATGACACTAAGTAAGTATATTTGAGCACTGAACATTTCGTTGTATCCTTATGAAGTATTTATGTTTTACCAATTACTTTTAATTTTATAAGCTTTAAGGGCATCAAAAATAAAAAAAACATAATTTTACATTAAAATTAAAGAGCAGTAGGAAAGAAGAAAAATTTCAGTTACTGTATAATGATGATCGCACCTTTATGTAAGTCTATGAGCTTAATATGACATCTTAGAATTACGATTGGCTTACATTTAATCGAATATTGATTAATTAATTAATTGATACAGTAATTACGTATAATTTTAAGACACAGTTTTTGTACTTAAATGTCTGATTTGACAGTGGTTTGTATGTGTTAATAATATAACATTACTACACCGAAACCTATGATTTTACCCTGAATAATGAACATCATGTTTCCCAATACAATACGTCACGATACATACATACAATGTTATGTAGTTCAGAAGAAATTTAGATACTACAATATTAAGACTATTATTTAAACTCAAGCAATGGTAACGAAAATGGGGTTAAGAGTAAATAAAAATGATACAGTCATAATATAACTTTCAGCATTATGATAGAATTCTAAGAAAAAAACAAAAATAAAATTATCTATTTACAGAAATAAACTTTTCAATTTTATATTACATCACAGCGGTCGCCTGAGAGTCGTGAACTTAGGACTAAAATTATAATAACAATGTCGAAATTATTATTTTTTATCTTAAAAAACAATAATGTACCATTTTTGTCACACTACTTCTTAATCTTTGGCCTGCAGATCTTTACACTTGTCATTTATTGCACATTTTTGCGCCAATATTTTGAACCTTAATTCTAATCTTAATACTAACACTGAGAAAAGTGATGTTAAATTAAATAATCATATAAAAATCTTCAAAACAAATAATAAAACGAAATATTATGCATGACGTGAACAGTGACATGAAATTAAGTACGCTTAAGAGAACTACAAAGTATGGCAACATCGACCTACTCTATCGAACTGGAAACTAAATAACTTACTAAACAAATTGAAATATAAATAAAAATCGGAATGTCTGAAACGTATCAATTATTTAATAACTAGTTTAATATTAAATCTTATTCATACGGTAACAACAATCGACACATTAAAATACTTTATCAAAAATTCGTAGTTCTGAACAACCGTTAAAAGTTCGACCACGAAAAATTCACGCCGAGGTTAAAACGATTTGTAAAAATACAATAAAGATCACTTAAAAAAATAATATGGACACTTCAACAAGGGTTTACAACCTTTAATTGACGGGGTCAACCATCCAACAATCATGTTTCGATACAACCATTGAACTTATAGCGAACCTTATTTGAGCTTGTTACCAACCAGCCTTACCGCGTACAAGTCAATGAAAAGCGATAAACTTTAATACCTGACAATGTTTTTGAGTAAATCATTATTACATTCCTAAGTGTTCATTTAAATCTCTCTTTTCATTGCTTGGCGGTAAAACGAGTTCCTGAACGACTCTCTGAACTTTTCTATCTAGTATCTCTTCCCTAACCTAGAATTCCCTAACATTTATCATTCCAAACAACTTAGCACTTGGACAACTCTCTTCAACAACAACACCTTCTTCACCTTAAATCTATTTAAGAACGAACTTTAATACGTCATTTTCATTTTCTCTTACTGTATTCCCTTATCTTTCTATTGCAGTCACATCAACGTTTCTCCTATCTACTGCACAGAGAGCTGTACAAGGCTCCTTTCTACGTTTAATCATTAACACAATCCTTTGTCCTTCCTATTTCTGAGCATCTTATCGATCAACACTTTAATCCGTTTCTTTGATTACATAACTAAGAGTATGTCATCTCGGATTCTAATTTGACTTTGACGAAATTCGGGTTGTCGGTTTTGAAGTCGGGTCCCTTGTGTCCGAACTGGTAGACCAGCCGGTGGGAGGGCACCGACACGAGCACCGACTGCCTGTAGTGATACCTCATCGCTCTGCTGAACTTCTCGAAGGTCATGTTGTCGTTCTGTTTCATTTGGCCCCAAAGCTTCGCTACTTCGTCTGGTTTGACAAATCTGTAACAATGAGAAAACTAAATTGTTATTTATTCATTTGCGTTCACTTATATTTGCATTAACTTCCACAATCGGGGTGTACATAACGACTGTACGTTCATGTGTTTTTTCAGGCAAATTCTTTTAATTTTTGTTAAGGACATCGTTCAGAATAAACATTCAAACAAATAATTTCTTGAATTGTTTTTGTCTTAGGTAGGTATGTATAAGAAACAATAGAAATGATACGGCTCCATACAAGCCGTCAATATCCGCTTTGTGCATGCGAAAAGTAACATACTGAAGTCTCGGCCATTAAGTTTTACGATCATTTGCTCAACTATGGATGGCACAGGGTTAATCCCTGATATGTCTTGATATAAAGTAGATAAACATACTTAAATAAATTATGAAACGATAATTTATTGTTCGCTATCAATTAATGATAGTATTTCACAATTTATTGCAACAACACCAACGAACTTGAAAACGATAAATTGCATTAGTGTATCGATTATGCGTTTCCATGATTGCTACAATTTCTTTTGTGATCCAGATCTCATTCAAGGCTCTGATGCAACTATGATGTTAAGGTCAGAGCAATAATCCTTCTATTAAACAAGACAACTCGCAAAATGCAATAATAATTATCAACAAGAAAATGATTGATTTTCTGTGCATTACCGATGGTGATGAGCAGTAGTTTTCTTTTATAAGAATGCTGTCATGGGATTTATTTATTTATTTTATTAGAGTGGGATGGGATATAAGAATGATGGAATTAGGGATGTAAGTACGACTATGAAAAGAATGATCACAATAAAATTTAGGATATCCTTATTTTTATTGTGATATTATAATCCGAAATTAACAGAAATGCATCGAGAATTATACATTGAGAATTTTACTTTATTACTATAACGCAATAAAGCTCCTCATTTAGTCTATCGTATTCGCTTTCATTATTCTATGTTACTAACAGCGGTGATAGCCCAGTGGCTTAGAATTCGACCTCGAATCGAGGGGTCCGGGTTCGAATCCGAGTGGCACGCACCAATGACTTTGTAAAAAAAGTTATGTGCGCTTTATAAAATTAAATATCACCTGCTGTTACGGTGAAGGAAAACATCGTGAGGAAACCTACATGCCTGTGAGTTGAAAAAAAAATGTTCTCAAAGGCATGTGAAGTCCACCAACCCGCATTAGGCCAGCGTGGTGGACTAAGGCCTACATCCCTCTCATTGTGAGAGGAGACCCGACCTGTAGTGGGTCATTAATGGGTTACTGATACTATAGAAACTATTTTTTAACATTCATGAGTAGAAAAAGCAAACAGAATACCACTATCAGCGATACACTGCGATTCACACTATACAAGGTATATTCTGTATCTGCATAGCCAATCACAACGAAGTCAAGTGCAACTGCATATTATAATAACACATCGTCTTATATAATTTACCGGTCATTTAATGGATTCTTGGCATCAGCGACTTATATGTCGGCAAATGAAACGGGTATATACACATCGGTGTCAAGCTGATGCAGTGTCCAGATAATTGTGGCCGTCAAGGATTACCGGTACTCGCAGCTATTATCAGGTTGGCAACGTGATCGAGCCGAGAAAAGGCTATGCTCCATTCGCACGTGTGTTACTTTGAAGGTGTGTCGAACGATGTGGAGGAATTTATTTGTATTCATATTTTTATGTCGCCCACTGTTGGGTACTTGTCTCTCCCCACAACAGGGAACGCCTGGAGCATACTCCACCACGCTGCTCCTATGCGGATTGGTGGAGAAACGGGCTAGTGGGTAATCCGTATCGGATGTTTTCAAACCGCGCATAGGGCCTCCGACAAGGTTTAACGACTGCTTATCCATAATAACCAGGATAGACGGCTTAACGTGCTCTTCCGAAGCACGGGATTTTTATGTGTATTTAGGCAAAAGACAGACCGCTATCCGCCCTGAAAGTGGACCGACGACCTGGAGAAGACAGCGGGATACCGTGGATTGTGCCCGTGCGTCAATAAGGGAAGACCCAAGTCAAAGGAATTATCAACACGGTAAAGAATACTTTTAAGTAAGATTAAATTTTTTTCAATAACTATTGTTTTATTTTCAATAAAAACTGTAGCCTACAATGAAGAATTGGCCGCAATACTTTAAAGTAGTTTAAGCGCAATACACACAAGCGTTCTGATATACAGAGGGGCGTTCCCTTGGCAACTCCCTAGCTACGCACATGGTTGATAGATTCTGCAACTTAAAGAATCTGCAACTAGGAGCTCTGATGATAATATAAAAAATCCAGAAGTAACATGACATTACTTAAACACTTTACATTCATGTAATAAATTAAAAATTTAAAGAAATACGATTTTGAATGAGCTAAACCCTAGCTTAAAAAACAGTTTTCACCAACAATGATTTAAATAATAACAGACAATATACCAAGAGATACAAATACGATAGGTATGTAAAAGAAAATTTTATTTTAGATATTTAAAGGATTGTGTACATGACCGAGAAAACGCAGCACTCAATTATTATTATGGTGAATGCAAATTATTACCAGAGATAGTCATTAACGTATTGATTGCTTGCGATAAATGTAAGTGTTATTACTAAATGTTGACCTGTTTACACTTCTATACGAATCCTTGGTACCTCTCGACCAAAGAACACCCAGAATTTTTACATCAATCGGAAAAGGACCACTTTATTTCAATTTTTTACAATTTTATTATCAAAGGCTTGTATAGAGTGTCATCTACGTTCAATTAAATTTATCTCTATTTCCTTGAGACAAAAATTCAAATCCTTCTGATGATCCTAAAAATACAACGACATAAATATAGAGCATCATCGCTAAAACTACTTAACACATAACTGTTGATATTAAAATATTTATCATCAATAATAATAATAATTAAATAGGTACTATGTATATATTCAATGCATTAAATATCACCTGCTGTAACAACACATCATGAAGAAACCTGCACGCCTGAGAATTCTCGATGGTGTTCTCAAAGACATGTAAAGTCCACCAACAGAACGGCTAGCGTGATGGGCTAAGGTCTAAATTCTCAACATGAGAGGAGACAGGACAGAATCAGAAATGATGTAATCCGTAGAAGAACGAAGGTGACCGACATAGCTCTCAAAATTTGCAAATAAAGTGGCAATGGGCTGGCCACATCATTCGCAGGACTGACAACCGATGGGGAAAAAAGGTCCTCGAATGGCGACCACGTTTAGGCAAAAGGAGCACAGGCCGCCCTCCGACCAGGTGGACTGGCGACCTGAAGAAGACAGCGGGAAACCGTTGGATTCAGAGGGCCCCGGACCGGGTGGACCCATGTCCAGCATTGGACTGCCAAGGGCTGAAAGAAAGGAAGGAAGGAAGGAGAGGAGACCCCACTCTACAGTGGGCCATTATTGGGTTAAAAACATAAAAACATTGACGTCACAGCACAATATAAAACTGCATCTAGATAGAGGAGATATAGATAATGAGACTTCGCGTCGCTCAAGCGTTGTATGACCTTGCGATGAACATCTAATGAAAAACACTACTGACAGCGGACGGTCGACTTTGTTTTCAATGTATAGACTAATAATAGCACGTTAGCAGGCAACAAATACCTTCACAAGTCTGTTAAGTTAAAGGCACGCAATATAAAACTCTCAACTCGGGTAAAATCACAGAGCCGTGGTCTTCTTTCAAAGATTTTAAACATTTTGCTTGAGGTTCCTGAAAGCTATTGGTTGGCGAAACGATGACATGATTCAGAATCAAAATAACAAGATTTAGTTAAACTTTTGCGAGTCCATCAAATTGGTCGTGTAGGTCAGAAGGATGTTTTTGTAGTTAACTTTTTGTCTAAACAACAGGATGAGACGACATCAAAACTAAATAACCATTTTAAATTGTTTACAGACTACCTGATTATTAACACGCAACACTTCTTGGCCGAAAATAACATCAAAGATACTGTCGGGAGGTATGCCCAGACATAAGTGTTGTTAAAAGAATAAATCATCGCGATTCTTATAGAAAAATAAAGTATTGTTTTTCGGCATAAATCCATTAGAACCTTAAAATATAATGAAAGATTACCTAGAACAAGTATTAACAGTACTTTATTTAGCTTCCAAAATAATAGACAAATAAACTGCTCAAAATTCTACTCA
The DNA here is from genome assembly GCA_905147235.1 of Erynnis tages. Lineage (NCBI taxonomy): Eukaryota > Metazoa > Arthropoda > Insecta > Lepidoptera > Hesperiidae > Erynnis > Erynnis tages. The sequence goes on along the minus strand of LR990082.1, from coordinate 273,690 downwards.
AGCACCTAATCGGCCATGCCTATGGAATACATAATTATCATAATTTATTTTCTCCTTTTGTTTACTGTCCTTAAGCAATGACATCGCTAGGTCGAATGCTTGGACAATTTGAGATTGCAACATAAATAATGCAGTTTTACGAGCTATAAACTAGTTACTGTCCTGTAACAACCTAACCATGGCATTGAATGTTGGCGTGTCTTTCTTAGCATCGTGCGTTTTCTTCTATTAACTTTAATTGCTTTTTAGAGTTCTTCAGAGAGACTACCCACTGTTTTTACTGTTTTCAAAAGATTAGAATTTTTATTTTACTTTTTTTTAAATATCACAAAATGGCTTGATTTGTGATATTGTGAGAGTAGAGAACTACCTAAACGCTCAACGTGCATAATTAAATTATATGAAGAAGTTTAAGTATTAAGTCTTATGTTGTTCATCTTTAAAATCTGTCCCCCCTTCCTTGAAATGTTGACTACAGCTTAAGGCATACCAGACAATTTTATTAGTGAGTAAGTTAAGGAAAAATTTTATAACTGTTATTAAATCACACAAACGACTCACAATTTTTTACAGTTCAATTTTATTGTATGTTTGTTTACCAATTTTTATAGTAACGTAAGTGTAAAGAACATCATTATCTCGTGACGACTCGCTCTTAGAATGAATGGCTAATTCATCAAACACAATTAGTTCACAATAAAATTGAATTTTTTATCTTACATGTTTTAATAATACTTCTAAAGCTTTGGTTGTTAAAGATCTAAGGGTTAATATCTATTATTTAAACTTTGTATTCATATCTCCACCTTAAGCACTTAATATTCGTGCCATAATTTTGATATTGTCAAGATCTACAAAGCAATTATCACCAACACTTTAAGCCGATCATATTATGTAAGGAATTCTTGAATGAAAGGATCTATTTATGTAAGGAATTCTATTACAATGTGAAATGGTTCGTCACTGTTAAATAAAATCGACCTGCGCTCATTGTGACAAGCAAACTCTTTAGAATGTTCCTCACGATCCCCTAGTGCCACAAAGAAGAATTGTATACTGTCAGTGGTGTGACATGTCATTACATCTGCATTATCTTTCTTTAAACGTACTTTTCAGGATATATAAGAATTCATTGTGTCATTCGTTGGGCAAGTTGGTTGGCCCTTAACGGTGTCAAAGCGATGACTAAGGTGCTAAATGTTTGCGTCCTTATTGAGTTTTGCAAGTTCTTTACGATTGACTGCAATACGATTGCACTTCATTTTTTATTCACATGGAAATTAACGTGTTGTATTCGATCGGTTTTAGGTTTTATGTTACAGGTGCTTGTATTTTTTGTATGGCGTGCTGAAGCTGATTATTGTGCTGCTATCGTAATGAATACTGTGAAACTGATGAAAACTTTTTCTCCTAATTCTGATTAGTATACTGATGCCTGTAACCCATTTGTGAGTGCATGTCATCTCACAGTCCATTGACCCACTACAGGATCGGATCTCCTCTCACAATGAGAGGGATGTAGGCCTTAGTCCACCAGGTTTTCTTAAGATGTTTTCCTTCACAGTCACAACGTATTCCCTTAAAAAAAACTGTATAATTTCTAAATTGAAAGCTACTAAAGTCAACGACAACATCAACGGTACAATTCGTTTCTTATCTTACGCCTATTGCCTCTTCGCCTTCAATGTACAGTCAACGGAGCATCAAAGCATCTCTTGTTCATCGTGAAGCATTTCCAATTCATCTGTTTCGCGAAGCGCATCACGTAGGGCTGCCTCCTTGGCCCAGCTGATCGGTGATACAACGCAAGGCCGGGCCTCGACCTCGCGCACACGCACTGAGCATCCAAATTCGAATGAATCACTCGACAGTGGCGACACAGCAAGAAGGTTAACGATACAATACCAGCACCGCTAATTTTCACCCGACTACGGCGAAGCGAAAAGGAGGGCTATGATTTTGAGCGGTATGTATGTATTTTTGTTCATCTGTTCGCTCATAAAGTCTGAAATCCTTCTCGAAATTTGATAATTGAGGCATCGTTAGAAGCGTTTTGATCATCCGCTGGTTATAGGCTATGTTCTGCGTCACTGTTCTAAAGATTAACACTGAAGATTATAACCATTGTTTTGTCATTGTAAGTGATATACGACCACGGCAATCCTCTAAAAACACTGAGTACATCTAGGTTTAAAATGCATTAAAATGTACTGTGTGATTTGTTTATTTAGTAAGTAATAGATAAAAATTTCAGTAGGGAATATTTTCTGGTCTGATACTTTTTATGTCAGGTTTTATTTATTGATATCGCCCCCTAATTGACGAGCTGATCTGTGTTCTGACTCAATACCCAATGTGGTTGATCGTTTCCGAGATTAACTGGCGTTCCAACTGAATCATGACATTAACCTTACATATTATTGTTACTTTCAAAAGTTACGGCTTAATAAGTTTTTATTACCTCGTCGTTTTGAATTCTTTTACGTATTATGTGATGCCAAAAGGTATTCAAAATAACATTACCGTTAATAAGCCACGTGACTGCAACAATAACATTTGACCACATGATGTGAATTATCAAACAGTTGGTAAAGAACCTAAATTGTTTCAGATGAATCAGGTATTTGATTTTGTAGTCGGAGCCAGTGAATTGCCGGTAATTTACCTTTTACATGCGGGCGCTATTATCAAAACAGTAAATATTGTGTTAGCTGATACAAAGGTCTAATTCGCACGTCACTTAACAGACATGAAGTAAATAAACGAATCAAGTCTATGTTTTGTTTTTATCTTTATCTATTTCTTATTGTTCTTATTTATACGCATTATAATTTGATTTTGTACATCAGGTAGAATAATAACCACTTAGTTTTTTTATTGTTATACATATAACGACTAAGTCAAAATAAGCTTTTATGTCCTCTTTGATGTTAAGTATTTTTTCTGATTCTCATTTGTCTGTTTTTCTGAATCTTGTGGTTTCTTATTCTCATTATAAACCAATGACTAACCCATATTCGTGCAAATAATTGATTTAGATTTGATTCGTTTGGTTAAAACGCTCGCCTGGCACTAAACAGGTTGAGCCCACTTTTTCTTTTTCTCTAGTAGATAGGTATAGCATCACTCCGTCTGTAGAATCTTTGGCCTCGTTGAGTTACGGCAACATTATATAGTGGAGCTCAGCTTCTGAATTAATTACGCCGAGGCCGAGAGCAGGGTGCGTGTCGAGCATCTGAAACTGAGTCTTCATTGACAAATGATAACGGATCTTGTGCTGAGCCTGCCAGCATCCTTGTTAAAAGCGCCTTCATGAAATGGACTGTCAAGTAATCTGTTAAGTAACTTATTTTATGCCCGAACAAAGTTTATCTAAACGGATTTTATAATCTTACTAGCTGACCCCGCAAACGTTGTTTTGTCACATAAGTTAAAGAGCGTGATGAAAAATTAATTAAATTACTAAAATGACAGTTAAAAAATAGGGGTTGCTGATAGAAGGGTGACAATTTAGGGTTGTATGTATTTTTAATGCCAGATTATTAAAAAATAAAAATAAAATAATTTGTCCAAAAAATAAAATATAAATGTTAGGTGTGGACAATACTTACCACATAGTGGTATAAAAAATAAACAGTTGCCGATTCTCAGACCTACTGAATATGCATATAAAATTTCATAAAAATCGGCCAAGCCGTTTCGGAGGAGTATGGTAACTAACATTGTGACACGAAAATGAGAGATTTATAATCTATAAAATAAAATTTTAAATCGTTTAGAAATTGCAGATTGCCTTATACAATCTTTATTACATCCTGTTTAGATGCGTTGAAGCTTAGATAACGAATAGGTAAAAGCAGTAAGATATCAGAAGGGGATCGTAAAACTAAAATTTATATGAAGATCCGTGGTTACGGCCGCTGTAAGGTTAGCTATATTTTATACCCGATCAAGAAGCTATAAAGACGTAAAACAGCAATAAACCTTGTTAAATCCTTATGAGTCAAAGCGCACTTTGTTGCAAGTTGCATGTGTTATGAGCCAAACTTGTTGATGCAGGATCGCATCGTGACTGCAGGTTGTGCAAACAAGTTTTTGTGCCAAATTTAGGGTCCTAAAGTATCGCTCTTCGGCCCAACTTTTTTTATTGTAAGTATTTATTTAATTTTACTTCTTCCAAACACTTCAGTGTGTTGATTTTTATAAGTTGAGAGTAAAATAAACTTGGAAAGTTTCAAATAAAAATATGAAAACGGAATGACTTTTAGCTCTAAAAATCTTAGCCACTGTAAAGAAATAGAAAAGGCAATACAGACGTTAGATATAGGTGGATCAGCCGCTTGCCCAAGACGGTACCTTACCAACAGCCTCTTAACCAAAGCCTTGTGTTTTTATAAGGAGGCGTGGTTGCCGGAGATATTTCATTTGAGGCGAACGTCTTAGTGCTCATTAGGAGCATCAGCCACCTCAAACACAAACTCGTATGTCAGACCTACTACCTCAGATTGGATTTCTTCTGTTTTAAAGGTTGCATGAAACTGGCTGAAGTGACTCAGCATCCGCCGCCATACATTCGATACTCATATTATACAAAAAAGGCGCATATGAAAAAAACCACAACAGACTGCTTTAGTAGTATGCAAATTAAATTTTTTGATCAACTCACGAGACCGAACCCAAGGCGAACCGGTGTGAACCGGTGCGAACCGAGACGCGTTCGGCGCACAAATGGCTCATTAACATTGCGGTCGGACCAGTCAGTGGGAATGTACCTCCGGCTGGTTGACGGGGAACTACCGATGACCACGACCAGATGAACGATAAAACTGGTGTAGGCGGTCAATTGGGTGATGATGATAATGATAATGATGTCAAATGGGTTCCAATCGAGAGGCATGTTGGTGGGATTACCGAAATTGATACACACCACGCATCGCTTGAGCGGTGATAACCCAGTGGCTATTCGACCTCTCAGTCGTCGGGTCCGTTCGCATCCCAGTGGCACGCACCAATGACTTGCGCTGCGCTGCGTCTTGACGCTTCTATACATTTTGTATGAAAGGGACGCGATAGAGACTGGGGCCTGATTCTGTATGACCCAAAAGCTTTCCTGTCGATATCGTGTGACATCAAACAGTACGTCATTTCATGAACTCGGCACGACAAAGAACCTTAATGTCTATTCTATAAGGCACACAATAGATTGTCATGATATTTGACTTTCAAGCCTTTTTTTTTACTTCTAATCACGCGTAAGATACGACATTGCCGCAATACGAGTGTGAATGGTCATACAGAAAGCCATGGGCCCTTTGAATCCAGCGGTTTCCCGCTGTCTTCTCCAGCTCAACAGTCAATGACTATTTTACAGAGTTTATGTTATTGACGCTTGGTTACATTATAAGTGCATTATGCTGCAATGAAATGAACCCATTATCGGGCGTTAGTTACCGATACTCCTGATAACAGATAGCTGTTATCGCTGCACAGGGCTCGGTTACTTGGTACTTCTAACTTTTTATATAGAAAATATGTATATTTTATATAATAACTGTACTTATTCAAAATAGATATATGTATAATATATACTTCATCTAAATAGCGTCGTAATTGTATGCGACTCTATCTTGACTATTGAAAGTTGCTTAAGACGGATAAGATTTTGTAACTATGAAAAGGCATACATTCCGCCACTGACTAATACGCTTTTTTGTTAAGTCTAAACCGCTTTTAGCTTTTCAAATGTACCCTTGCGCTCGGCACTATAAGATAATATCCAAAACAAATGAAAACATAGACGAAGATAAACATAAACATTCAAATCACTTACGGTCTTTCAACAGAAAATTTAACCGTGGTCAGAAAAAATCGTCACCTTTAAAGTGTTTACTAAACTCTACAGTCCTTGAGAGTAACCAAAAAAGTATTAAAAACAGCACATAATGAGTCAAATTATAGCAATTTTGCTCATATTCGTATACCTAGCGACGAGGACGCGTCGCGGACAGGCGCAGACGTAGAGCGTTGCGCCCGCGCCCCGTCTCTGTATGTTTTGCGTCGCGACGCTTCTATACATTTTGTACGCGGTAGAGACAAATGTCCGCGCCCCGTCTGCGTCTTACGTCTCTTCTGTCAGTTCTGTCAGGCCTGCGCCTTGTGTGTACGTCGTGGTCTTCTCATAAAAACACTTCTTATCATCACTTGTCCCATTTATCTTTAGCGGGATCCCAAAAATAGTTTCATTATGCAATTAGTCCAAGCTCGGCCGAGCTTTCAGAAAGTTCACGTCGGCATAGCAACAAGATCGCGAAAATATGTAGTTAATTAGTTAAAATTATTATAATTTATACGAAATCAGCATGTGTAGGCTCGTCGCGTGTAAAGAACGTGTTTTAAGTTTATCAGCCTTGAATCTGATCAAGGGAGTTCATTATTCATTTTAGTTCTTACAAAAATTTCGACGTAACTACCGGATTTCTACTAAGGTCCTCCCCTGGCAGCTACGAGTACTATAGTTCTACCACCTATAAATGGTGTTACCACACTTACCTGGGTGTAAGTGTTTGTGACGTATTTAATAGGACAAACCTTTTTTCATGGATTTCTGTTCCGAGAACATGAATACTATTGTTAAAGTATTCGTACGGTAAACGTCAGTCATTAGTATGTCATATGTCAATCTGACATCTTCCGATACTTATGGCTCTCAATTCCATGAATCTTTGCAACATTTACGGCAACTTGTAACACAATAGTTTCTATTATAATAGAACAAGTTTGTTGTTGTTTTTGATTTGTTCTTTGTTTGATTTTTTTTAATTTTTTGATTTGATTTTTTTTTATTGGAAATTGATTGGATTTGATTGAAAATTGTTGAGTAATAATTATTACTCAACAATCATATCGGACATTATCTGTCTATCTGTAAAAATAAACTTTTTGATAAGACAAAAAATTTTTTGATAAGGCATCAATTTTGACCAAAAATTGTCCTATCTACTACGAGTAGGTACCTATCTTACTAAGATACTAAGCCACCTGGTTTTCGTTGCTACCTGAGATATGTAAGTAGGTATGTAGCTACTTCTGACGGCTCAAAGTTAAATTTTCGAAATGGTGCTTTTTCAAGGTAAGCCGTTGGCGTCATGAAATATAATTATGTGTTTCTAGTTTGTACATTTTCACTTCTATACTTTGTCAATACAAAATTGATTTTTTTTTAAATTACTCTGTCACTGGGCTATCACCGCTAATTTACTTAACCCATTTAAAACTTATCTCCAAAAAGTAGCTGTTAGTAGTGGTTTGTTATAATAATATGTGAAGGTTTCATTCCGTCATATTATTTACATTCTACTATGATACTGATACATTTCCAACCACACACTTCATTCCTGACTAACATTAGTGTTCTTGATCATGGTTGACGTCATTGAAATTCCCGCTTTTAATAGTTCATAGTCAACCCTGTTGTGGACAAAACGCTTGTCACATACCCCACGATGATAATATTATATAGCGCGTAGCCATCGGGCATGAGCCATGCGATTCTAAGCGATCGCTAAACCTGGACACCCGTTAATCTTTAAGTAAGAACGAAATAAGAAAGATAGAAATCCTATGTGAGGTAGGTTAGTTACTGCTACTCAAAGACGCAACATGTGTTTTGTTATGAGTAAGTAATCATCTGCTGTTACGGCGAAGGAAAACATCGTGAAGAAACCTGCATGCCTGAGAGTTCACAAAAAATGTTCTTCAAGGTATGCGAGGTCCACCAAGAAAGAATTTCTCAACCCTAGGGCTAGATCTTGGTGGCAGGTTATGAAGGCGATATGAGGTTGAGTTGTCTTTTGGGCTTTTAGTGAACGACCCTTTCATACGTCTCCATACGTCATCACAGAGAGATGGTAGCTAACCACTTATCGTTGGTGGTTGAACGAGGACCGTGTGCGTCAACCAGGATTATTGGAATCTGACGCATAATGCCATTGTCCCTACATTTACTGTTATTACATTAGGTACCACATATCTGCTGCTCTATTGTCCATTGCAGAGTTTATGTTTATAAAACCAACTGTCCTTACAATTCAATAAATATGTTTTCATTCTTAAAAGAAAGGTTTAATAAAAACGTCGAGATCAGTTTATTTAGAAGTTACTTCAATTGATTACAGATTTTTTGTCAAGAATTTACCACATCATCCAAAAAGGTCTTTGGTGCCATCGTTTACACCGCCTTTCTTGTGACTATAAAGTTTATGAAATGTTTATTGGTGATATGTTATAGTCGTAGATTAATGTAGATTCCGGACAAATAGACTATCTGTAAAAGATACAACTGAATTACGAAATTCTGCTCAAAACCTGTCAATGATGACAGTTGTACACTTTCTATTGACAGATCGTAAGTAGGTGTGTGATATGCTTCTAGCCTAATATTTTCTTTATTCTGAAGTTTCCCGCGTAACAACCTCAGTATGGTGTTACAAAAAATCGTTTTCCCTAACAATAACACGGCGTAGAATTTTAGCAAAACATAGAGTGAACTCGACAATGACACCGACTGTTTACCGACTCTCGGAATACCTGGAAACCATTAATTCAGACATGTTGTGAATTTAAAAACATTAACTCACTCTTACCCTGAAATGAACTTTATTGTGATGGGATATAGTCTGTTTTTGTTTGTCCACCGTTTAGAATTCTTATTAAGGCAACTTGGTGCCAATTCGAGAGTGTTTTACCCGGCTGCGGCTGGTGCGTTTCGTTGCTCTTTTAGACGGCCGAATGGATTCGGATTAAGTTTGATATAGATACCGGCCATTAATAATCTGAATTAAAATATAGGGTATAGCTGTGTCTTAAAAAAACTCTAAAACTCCAAAAATGTCTAACTTCGAAAGAGGTCACAAGAAGAATCGAAGCCACGTCAGCGTTTGGCGTCTGATATACCTCAGTGCCGGAAGTCGAAAGTTTTCGAGCAATGTATGTTGCAATGAAACTAACGACGTACTCGTACGGTGCTGAGACGTGGTCCCTCACTATGAGCCATTCACAAGCCGGCTGGAGATACCAATATCCTTCCTTGCAGACTATAACCAACTACAGTCCATATTTACACTTGTTTTATTTGTGAAACTTGCCACTACTTTATGTTTTTCAAAAAAATTCAAATTGCCTTTAAAAAAATTAATTACAGTTACTAGACATTTGTTTTAACGTTAAATGACAATTTGTTTTTAATCTTTATAATTTTGTGTCTGCGTTATTTATAAAAATCAAAAGCCAAATAGGACAAGTTAAAAAAACAGACTTTAGCTACCACTTACTTTTCAGTCACTTAGTCCGTCAATGAACTTTCTAAACACTTTATAATGTAAATAAAGTCATTTTGAATAAATGTAAATTTTATCCCATTTTGTAACGAAGTTCGCAATCTTAGAAACTGGGAATTTTTGTTATTGCCAAATTTTGATGTGTTTACATAACCTATCCTAAATTCTTTAGACACAAAGTCGCAAGATGTGTTGTGATATGCAATCAATGAGTCACATCGTCGCGTCACTAAACAAAATGCGTTCAAAAATTCCACTATGCCGTAGTATAGTGGGATCTTTTCGGGTTTGTCGCAACAAACGTGAATTCGACCATTATAATCAAGAAATCGGTTTAGATCGCTACTTTTTTCGTGATACTGGCATTATATTAAAAATAATGTTTATACCGAATACTTAGCGAATATAGAGAAGACCAATCGGTTTTCAATTACTACACTTCGCGACTAAAAAAAAGAACACACTTGTAGAAATTTTATTAAAAAAAAATTAAATAGTTTAGTTTAATACTTTAGAAATTCGGAATAAACTATCCAAATAAGATATTAAATTTTTAATGTTTTCTAATAATGTTTATTTCTGTTTTCTGTCGCGAGTGAGGTTAGAATCCTTAGGCCCAACGTCAAATAAAATTATCATCGGCTGATTGATAGCAGCTTACTAGAAACAAATGAAGGTCGAATATACTAGTATTACTTATTGTTTGAGCACCCACGATTTTTTTAAACCGAAAGATGTATCTGTTTTTGTTTTTTTTTTGTTTTTTTTCCTCTGTTTTTATTTTCTTTGAACATTGGTGTGGTCCGTTTGAATTTTGTTGACCAAATGATATTGTGACCCACACAATATCATTTGGCTATTGTTTTTTTAAATAACCAAAATAAAAAATATTGTGATCGCATCATTGTAAATTTTACTTTGTTTTCATTAGGTATACCTTTATGACTGTATTTTGACCATTATTTATATTATGTTAAATGTATTCGATAAACTGCATTTTTTATTAGTATCAGTCAAACACAGGCAAATGCCACTCCGTGCGCCCCCGTTTTGGTGTTTTCAACGCGTTTTTGTGTATCAAACGTCACGCGACGATTAAATTTAGCGATTTTATCTAACAAACAGGTTCCGAATGTCAGCAAAGACGTCATCAGGATAAAGTTACGAATTCGGCTGATGGTAACCACATTACATATATCTCAAAGATTTATATTATCTTAAACAGACTCAGTCGGAACCTACTTGCATTAAATTATAATAATTAAATTGTTGCTAAATTGACTAACAAAACCGGTCACAATCCAAAGTACTCCTTATTACTAAGGACGTAGAGATCATAATCAGTTGGAACGCGATAAAGTTTTCAGCTATTGACAAATATTTCGCTTCGTGCAACTATTTATCTAAAAACTTATCATATAAGACTTAAAGTTGTATGTATCGTATGATTATGAGCATCGCTTCGACCGCCCAGCATCAGGCACGCCTAGCGAATTTTTGCTAAATACCACTTTTTATCTCGTTTCTTTGCGAAGGAGTGAGCGGAATGGCCGAGCTGATAAGTTTAAATTCATACTAATTTTACTAACATTCGAATTTGTTAGTGTAAAGGATTTTAGTTCTTGGCGGGTCAAACACGGGTGGTATTATCGTATACTCGTTTTGGCGACTCCACTTTATGACTTGAGTAGATTACTTACACGTGTATCGAGTTTTTTCGACCACCTTCAACTTCCCTCTCGCTTAGAACCGTTAAAGTTGACATTGAAAATAGAACCGCGCAAAAAATACAAAAAAAAAAACAGATTAAAAAAATTGTAGAGTCCGTTTCTAGTATCGTGTATCGTTTATTGCCAGTGGGCCAGTGGCTAGGGGTTTGACGTTTATGCAAAATGTGAATTAATAAGATAAAAATAGAAATTGAATTTTTAGCATTTTTAATGCGTTGTTGCATTAATATAATAATATAAAAACTTAAATACAATTATTACAAAAAAAACTTGAAATCGTATTAAAACTAAAATCCCAAATTGTGAAATAAAAAAGGTAGAGTTCTGCAATAAATGATTTTGAAAAATAAAAATTTTAATATGATTTAGATTCTAAATAAGTCTTAAGACAAAAAAGTTACATTCAAAAATTTACAAAAGTCACAGCAACAAGTAATCTAATAATAATCTTAATAACGGAGTGTAACAAAATGCCTAAATTGCAATAGTCTACGTCAGGCATAGATAGATACTCGTAGTAATAGAGCCAGTAATTTGTATATCAAGCTGTGATGATTTAAAAGTTTTTACACTACCTATTTTTTACTCAGACACTTGTTACAATAGCACTAGTTTGCAAGCAAGTTACGTAGGTACTTGATATTTAAATGTGATTTTGGTGCAAAAACCAAAACGCACGGAAACGCCAATATTTACATTTTAGTTTAGTTTCATAATCGGATATTTAGCGTGGCACATTCGGTGCATAATTTTTTATTTATTTATAATTTTTCTTATTTTAAGTCATTTTTAACTATTGTTGGTTAAATTACTTAATTTTCGCTAGACAATTCCGCACGCGAAAGTAGAAAGGCAACCTATGCCTTATCACCTGATAAGTAGAGTAAAGAGATAAGTAAAGATGGTCACTAGCGCAAAATTCAAATTCAGCAGTAACCAACTACGTAATTGCAGAAACGCACAATACGAACTAGAATAACCCAAAACATTAGAAAGTGACGTTTTTGTGCGAATCTGAGCCGAGATAACCAGCCTTTACGTTTAATTCACGTTATCCTCATACTGTCTCTGTCCCGCCAGATCGGTGAGGTGAGATAGCTATATGCAAAGCCAAATACACCTATACACAGACAGATAAAGATGCGTCATATTGACAACATTACGATAAGAATCGCTTGATTTATAATTATGATATTACGAGGTATTATGTGTATTATTCTATTTATCTTTATTTACAATTTTTGTACACAAAAAAATTAAGGTAACTTTTTTAATTTTTTAGTCTTATTTTTTTCGAATAAGAAAAAACTATAAGTATTGGTAACGACTATGTCACACATATCCAATAAGATTCAATAAATTCACGTACTGTATCATTTATTTTTATTTTCATAATAGCTAATTAACATATAAAATAACAACATTCAATGTTTTCGAGTAATTTTTGTGTCATAATACATTACATTCGTAAGTGAGATAAAATAGTAGTAGATATTAAACGTATTCAATTTTTGTGTGTCAATCTAAACTGTCTGTCTATTCTTATTAAAAGTTTTAACGCTGACACCACTCAATCAAAGAGAAAATAGCTGAACACAATCAATTAGTCTAAGTCGTGTAGGTAAATAATATTAGATGTATGTAGGTATATTTATTTGTATTTATACTTCGCATATTTTTAAATGTCTGAAATAGGACTGAATGGAAAAAATACTATTAAATTAAAGACAGAATTTCATTTCAAAAATGTTATATTAAATATTTCATAAATTTTATCTATTTGGCAAAATGTCAGTTTACCAAATTGTATCTAAAATAATCTCGCATTCGAAAAGAGAATAGCTAGTTTTTGTGTGTCTAAGATTGATGAACTTTTTTGTAGTATGACTGGCATTCAGCGGTTTTTGCTCAGGCACTTTTTATTTCTACTTAATGTTACCTACTTGAATTTATGTGTGGTGCTTTACTGATGGGGCGTTATAATAACTTATTGGCCTTAAAGACTATAAACTGATAAAATTAATATTTTTTTTCTTTATTTCGTCATTAACTATCAAAAGATCTATTTAAAATTAAAACGTACCTACAATTCATAAGCTAATATAAATCTTTCATAAACCTGTTTTCACAATAATTAATGTGTTATTTTCGTTCGTCTATGGATTTTAGAAAATAAAAGCTTTTAAAAACGTCATAACCGATTAAAAGTGGACAAAAGCTGACATAACTCACCGACTGGACGCCCGGGCAATTGTCTACAACTTTCACTGACTTTATGACGGATTTACAAGCGAGTTGTCTTTGAAAATGCTAGTGCTAGTGTACATTCTGCTTTAGTATTTTCATTAATGCGCCAGCGCAGTGTGTGTGTCAGTGCGATGCACAATGTTGCAGGAACATAGAAAATTTGTACAGCGAATTGAGAGTCAACACTGATATTTGATCATTTCCTCTATATTTAGAATTATAGATATACCGCTAAAGAGATTAACCCCTATTATCTCCTATCGTTGCAATAGATTAAAATGTTTTGAAAAAATATTGTTATTTTTTGATAATGATTATGAACTCTGACCCAATAAAGACGTTTCATTATTCTTATCTTTAAACTTAATCATGAACATAATTAAACATTATCAATCTATAAATAAGTGCTTCAGTATTTTAAAATATGCAGTTTATATGTAGAAAAATATTATGTTTACCTATGTTATGTTACTATACAATTAAGTTCCTAACAAATATAAATGAAAAACTCACGTGTTCGCTCAATCCGATCCAGGAAAACCGATACCTCGTGCCATTTGATGTATTATGTAATTATAATTGCATCATGCGAATGCAATTACAAATAACATAGGTATCGTTATTTAGACGGAAAACGTGCTGCGCATACTGTGTGGTATGGGCTCTGATTGATGGAATTGTGTATGTGATTTTTTTCTAGCTTGAATACAATTAACGCGTGACAAGCGGTGTTATTGTCATTTTTAATGTATGCTTATATGAAAAGCGATTTAAAAATACTCAAAGACGGGAAGGGTAGGTCGCAAAAGCAATATATATTATCATGTTCCCTCGCGCGGACAAACGCGTTATTCATTATGTTTATGCAGTCAATGTGCATATGTGTTAGAGTCTAACACATATGCACATTTAACAGTTAGACCATCAGTTACGGTAGCACACATGAATTTTGGAAGATATTTGCGGAAATATATCTTAACAGACTTTAAAACAGATATAATGTGTGTTACTTTCACTGTCAAAGCTACGCTTTAAATTGCATCCAAATCTGTTCAGCCGTCTTTGCGTGAAAGAGTAACAAAAACCTCACAAACTTTCGCATTTATGCGAGTAATAGTAGTAGGGTGTGAAGCAATCGTCCATTTCGCAGTTTGCCGGTATTTCAGGTTCAACCGCAACGCTCATCAATAGTCCGTCGATGTGTGTGTGCGTGTGTAATCAGGTGTTAAGTGTGTGCGGCGGCAGGGAATCCCGCTGTGCAAATTGTTGTCTTGGTCTATTTTTAGGGTTCTTTAGAAGTCTGAGTTACTCATTCCAATATTAAGACAAGGTTGGTGCAACGTGTTTATGCTGTGGTACAACAGTGATTGGGCTGCGCGTATTTTATATGGAGATTTATGTTATATGGAGTCATATATTTTGCGTTGAAATGAAATTACTAGCTGACCCGGCACATACAAACAAATGTGTGTGATAATTTGTATCTAAATCAATTAAAAACAGAGCTCTAGAAATAAATTCTAGGTGTAACATTTATAGGTTACTGATAATTTTCACATGTTTAGAGATTTCGATAAAAAGTGACATTGAGTGGCAAGGGGTCCTAAATTTCTTCCCAAAAATATTTAAAATTCAAAATTTTAATTATTATTTTTAAGAAAAGCGATGTAGCGGTGATAGCCCAGTGGCTTATAATTCGACCTCGAATCGAGGGGTCCGGGTTCGAATCCCAGAGGCACGCACCAATGGCTTTTAAAAAAAGTTATGTGCGCTTTATAAATATCACCTGCTGCTACGGTGAAGGAAAACATCGTGAGGAAACCTGCATGCCTGAGAGTTCAGAAAAAAAAGTTCTCAAAGGCATGTGAAGTCCACCAACCCGCACTAGGCCAGCGTGGTGGACTAAGGCCTCATTGTGAGAGGAGACCCGACCCTGTAGTGGGTCATTAATGGGTTACTGATATGACGATACTATACGCAATACGACAGTGAATTCTATTTCTTTCTCTAGTTAAAAATACGAACTACATGTTTTCAAAATCGATTTTCTTCACGATAGACATCCGAATTTCCACCTATCCTATGCCTACTATGCTTACGACACTGAATTAATCTGGAAAGTGGAGTCTCTATTATAACCGAGTTATTTATCCAAGTAATTATCTCTTAACACGATCTTGGTCCTAGGAGTAACAACGTGTCTCATTACAACCGCAGACTCTACCTCACTCCGCTTTGAGGTTAAATGTGTTTGTCCAAAGGCTGAACCACTTAATAACAAAGCATACTCGATTGTTACTTATAAAAAACAGCACAATTCACTTACTAAGTCCTTGTCCTAATTGGCTGACAACTAGAGATGCGCCGAGTGGTTTCACCGAATAACCGAATACCGAATACTATTCGGTTTAACGAGCGGTGATAGCCCGGTGGCTAAGAGTTCGACCTCTTTATCGAGAGGTCAGGGTTCGAATCCCAGTGGCTTAAATTAAAATAAGATGTCAGTTACAAAAGTACGTACATAATTAATCTATATTTTCAAAAGTAGTTTCTTCTAGTGATAAGAAACACATTGAATTGGAAGACCTAATCATTCTAAAGATCGCATATTATTTTTCATGTCGCCTCAAAAAATCTCTACATTAATGAATCTATGATCTCTACATAATCAATCAACAGTTTTAGGAGCGATATATCTCGAGCTGGAGGCTGCGATGTGCGGGGGTTTAGTTATGATAAAAGGACGATGGTGGAAAGAATTCCTTGACCCACTTAGAGGAGACAAGGAAGCTCTACCGTGCCCTACAAAAATGTAGAGAGCATTCCTTAGATGGCATTTTTCTGTGCGAATTTTCTTATGTTTGATTGGTAGAAGGAGATTAAAAGACGAAACAGCCTTATTGTCATGCATCCAAATGTAGATAATTACTTATACTAGAAATGTCACGGATATTGCGCAGTATTTGGTGTTTGAATACTTTTTTAAATTTCGGTATTCGACCAAATACTGAGAGGGATTCGACCCAGTAAAGAAGGTTTCGTCTACTTTGATCACCTCAACGATCACTTGGTGATCAAAGTGAGATAAATCATATTATTATCAAGTGCCCTGTTCTGTGCAAGTGCCGAAACAGGAAAACGCACATATCATTCAAAAATCTATTTTAATCACAAATGATAACTATAACTCTTACTTAAAATCGAACACTAATACCAAAGAATGAATGAATACAATTTTTCAGTATTCGTTGATAGCAAACGATTGCTTTTTTCTTTTATTTGAGTATAGTTACTACAGTTTGAAGTGAAAAGGATTGAATAAAATTGTTAGATTAGAATTCACGACAGACAAAAGTTTTTCGTCTCAACTTTAGGCATTCCAATCGTTCACCTCAGCGATTCACTAGAACCTATCAAGTGGTCCGATTCGACTAAACCCATTGTACCGGGAAACCACAAAAAAGTTTATATAAACTACCTCGATCGTTAGTCACACAACACTAGACAGACATCGACGTTGGAACTGACCTTATGACTAGCAATGCATTTTATATAGGTACAAATAAATAAAATTGGAGTGTCTGTTTGTTATATGAAAAAACCGCTTCTTTCTAAATGCATATGTATATATACGGCACATATACCAAGATAACATTTTTTACTATTTTTATCTGTCTGTCTGTTTGTTCCGGCTAATCTCTGGAACGGCTGGACCGATAAGGACGGGATTTTCACTGACAGCTGATGTTGGTCGCCTCAAAGTTCGGTATTTCCAGAAACCACACCTCCCCAACCGAAACACAAGACACTACGTATCAAAAATCACTGTCCGCATTTAAAAGCGCGCTAAAAGCAATAATATAACCTTAAATCTTAAGATTTAAGGTCCAACGCCAAATTCAGAATTTAGCGAAACTAAAATTGAATCATAAGTTAAGTCATAAACCCAAAATTTAAATTTCTGTCCCGCAATAAAAGGAGAATCTGTGCCATGGTTAGCTTAAAGATCAGTTACTGTTGTTTATTTTCCGTCGATGACTTCAGATGAACAATAATTAAACGGTGACATCTTTTATGGTTCTACAATCTTCTTCATACACGTAAACAAATTGATAGTATCTCAGATGTCTAAGGAAATGCGGCGGAAATGCTAGTTTTACTTTAGTTTTGAATTTTTATTTTTGAAGCAGAGAACTACATATAATATATGAGTACCAAAGGTATTTTAGTAACTGTAAACTGTAAAGTGAGGGTTCAATCCCAATCATACTCATATCATACAGCAATTTAATACAGCACGAGCGTTTTTGTTTGCTAATATCTACGTAGTTTTTAAAAAAGAAAATATTTATTTATTTCAAAAATTAATTAATAACTAATGATTACTGTCAGTGGGAAAGATAACATAAAACACAATATATGCTCTACCTAACTTTCTACTGATAGTATAACCTCTTCGTAGACGTTCGTAGAGCTATCTACGACGAGCTTTCTGTACAAAGAATTTTGGTGCTTTAAGCACTGTTGACTGTTTTTATTGTTTACATGTAACAGTTAAAAAATTGGAATAAAAATTCGTACAAATGTTAGTAGAACAAAGAAAACATGTGATGTCGAGGATACGTAAACAAACAAGTAGGAGGAAGTCTACTTTAATTATGAAAATGTTTTCTTTATGAAAATGTTTTAATTATGAAATTGTTCAAAAATTACTTGCAAAAAAAATCTTACCACACTTTACGTAATACGTAAGCCTTTCGACAGAAACCAAGGAACATAAACTCAGATAGTTCTCATTACGCAAATAAAGCATAATCTCATACAACAATTCTACTTGAATACAAAAAATACGAAAAACAAAGAAAACTCAAGAAATTCTCGCAAAAGACGCTCGACCCGGAAGAGGGAGTCTTACTAATCAATATAATAGAGCCACTATGCGAAAAAATATATATAGGTTCCTATCTACGCAGACACGGAACCTTCAAGCGAAAAACGACCCTTTAATGAAAGGAATAAGGCTCTAAATAAATAGAAAAGGATCGGCACGAGGCTGCCCTAGTTATAAATAGATTTTCACGAAAAAGAAATGTTACAGGGACTTTGGTGCAAGCTTGGCACAGAGCAGCTCACGACAGAGTGATTTATTATACTCGTAGCTTCATTATAGTAAGGAGCCTTTTTATCTCTTAAATTTTTTATTTTTATCTTTTGTTGTTTGTAAAATGTAAAGGTATCTATCGGTAGCCTATAGCTTTCTGTTTCAGTTTTTAGGCTGTTTTCACTTTCATACAGTGCTTTTAAACATAAATTATACATAAAAAAAGTTACGCCTTCATTTCTTTAAAACTCAGCACTTGTCGTTGCTATAGGTAAATTAATTTTTAAGATTTTAATTTGACAGGTCCTAACCATCAATACCCGTGAAAAATTAAAATTAATTAATTAGCGTGTAAAACCATGGTAATGTTACTTATTTTAAGGATTTAAGTCATGGCATACAGGAAAACAGACGCAAAATTATATTTACACTTATGGAACGAACAAAAATTCCACGTTCGCATTAAGCACTTATCTGTCGGGGATGGATATACCGGTACAAAATAACATGGAATGTCATAATTATGTATTAATTGCTTGTTAGTTGTATTGTGTAATCAAATACTAATTGGAGCGTGTAATAAACAATGTGTATTGGAAGCGAGGACGAATTAATGTTCAGTTGAGGCGTCTCGGCATTGTCCTGTTTGATCTTCTTGTTTATTGATAAATTACCCAAGTGGCGCAGTGGTTAAAACACCGGTGCGCTGCGCAGAAGGTCCTGGGTTCGATTCCCAGCAGAGCAGAGATTTGAATAATGAACGTACGCTTTTGCCTCGTACATGCAAACTTTGGAACCACTTACCATCAGGTGGCCCGTCTGTCTGTTTGCTTGCTCTACTTATAAAAAAAAATGAATTTGAATTTCTGTTTCTGGTCTGGGTGTGTTGTGTTCTTGTCTTGTGTGTGTCCATGGCACCCACGACACAGGAAATCCGAGTGTTATTTTATTTTATTACATAATGTAGTTCACAAGCTCAAGCCTGTGACGTATTGGTATACCAATCCTTCATTTGATTTTAAGGTTATTTAATCATTATTTCAGGTTATTCATTAATCTTTTGAATAATATAATCGATATTTTTTTCATTGCTGGATTTTCAACTATCGATATTTACAAGCAATAATACAAATAGGTTTATATTAGTTAAGTAACTCTTTATATTATGTTCGTAGAATAAACGACGTAACTTAAACTTAAAAGCAATTAAACTGTCAACCTACGCCTAAAAATCACACAAGATTTTAAAAAGCAACCGTCAACATTATCACAGCCGTAGCCTCTGTTCGCAAACTACCCGTGCTCTAATTTCTCTGGACCACACTCTCACAGACGCAATTAAGGCGTACGCGAGGGGGTTGCACCACCCCGAGGGGGAAAAAATGCGAGAAAAACGCGGAAGGCGGAAACGACGACACGTGACTCCGGCTTCCCGGGCGAAGCGTCGTCATGGCGACGGCGAACGGTTATTTTTGTACGTACGTTCGAATTTCGAATCGTTCTGTACCTCGTCCGTGTTACGCAGTTTCGTTTAGCGACTAGTGTATCGAGCAGCCGTTAGTATTGGAAGATGTCAAACAAAATCACATATATCCAAATGACTGTTTACGAACATTTACAACACAAATACTACTACTACCACACCTACTACTACTAGGTACCGAACAGATACTCTGACGGTTCATGCTCACGGTACTTTTGGTATATTTGGTTTTTTCATACAGTTTATATGGTATCGTTCAGGATGTTGTCACAAAAAAATATATTTTTTTAAAAAAACGTAGCGTCATATTTTGTAATTAGACGTAGCCGTCTACGTCTTTTTAGACGTAACGGTAAAAATATGACGCTACTTTATTTTTAAATATTTAAAAAAACGTACTTTTGACTCAATTTTTTTTTGTAGGATTCATATTTTTACCGCTAAGCCTTTTTAGAGTCAAAAATTGTAGAAAAATTAATTTAAAAAAAGAGACAACTATGAACATTCAAATAAAAACAACAAACATCCCGGGCGAACCACCTAGTCCAACACACCTCCACGTGTAAGGAAGCGAAAGCCACCGGAAGTAAGGCGGCCTTGAGCCCCCATAGCAACGAGGAGAAAAAATCTATACTACGATAGATGCAGGGCGCCGCCCTAGCGCCGCACAGCCCCCGGCGCTGCTCGGCGGTAGCTATACGTAGGTAGTACCGCTTAGTATTAATAGTATTGGAATAGCTTAGAAAAGCCCCCTATCCTACTAGTAGCTAATAGTGTGGAACTAGTAGTGTGAATAACTAGTAGTATGGAATTACTTCAACAGCAGGAGAATGTCATAAACTCCGGGTTCTTTGTTCTTCTGTACTTTAGTAATCATTTTGTATGGTGATACTGCACCAGGTGAGAGTATCATAAGAGTTACGAGAAGTATCAACCGTTCTCTATATTTATCTACACTAATATTATAAATTATTTTTCTCCTTTCAGGTCGAAGCGTGTTGTTTCGACCTGAAAGGAGAGAAAACAAACAAACTTCACACAAAAAATCTTATCAATATGATACTCGATTAGCGTCACAAGCTCCTTTGTTGAATCTTCGTTAAAATATAAGTGTACCTACTATTATGTTTTCTGTGGTTAAAAGTGGAATGAAATTCCTATATTTCTAAGATAGAGCGAAGCCTGTAGGGTCACGCAGACAGGTGGAGTGATAACACATAATTGTATGTGTATAAACATTATATTTATGTGGGATAAACAATGTTTATCAACATTCTAAGAATAGTAGGTAATAAGTAAGTAGTACAAACACCAAACCTGTTTGTGATCGGTTGCCGGTCGTCTGTAAATCACACCGGGTGTTTATTCGCACAACAATATAATGTACTCATTACTTTGGAGGGCATTCAATGACCCGTCGGATGTTTGTCCATCTAAATTTTTGTAGTCCGAAGGTCCTGTCATAGTTGGTTCACAGAACCGACCGACCAAACAACACGACAGAATTTAAACACCATTCTGTATGTCAGTAACACATTATTGACCCAATGCAGGGTCGGGTCTCCTCTCACAATGAGAGGGATGTAGACCTTAGTCCACCACGCTGGCCTAATGCGGATTGGTGGATTTCATCTTTGAGATTTTTTTTGTGAACTCTCAGGCATTCAGGTTTCCTCACGATGTTTTCCGACACCGTAACAGCAGGTGATATGTAATTAATTAATTATATAAAGCGCAAATAACTTTATTTAAATACAAAGTCATCGGTACGCGCCACTGGGATTCGAACCCGGACCCCTCGATTAACAGGTCGAATTATAAGCTACTAGGCTATCACAGTTTACCGATTCTGTATAAAGCTGTCTAAATAGAAATATGCACCGACATGCGACAAAATGTACCAAATGTCTGAACTTTGTCGTACGAGCAACTTTTGCGTGCGATAATTATGGCAATTCGGACACGGGGTAAGTGGAAAAAGCAAAGTTTACCATAAATTTTACTTCTTCCTTTTTCTTCGTATAGTCCATTTTTATTCTCTTGTCATATTTTATAAACAATCTTAGCATGTCTTTTTATTTTAATTTGCGATTAAAAAATAATGCAGACACAAAATTATAAAAATTTAAAAACAAATTGACATTTAATACAGAAACAGATTTCTAGAAACTATAATTTATTTTTTAAAGCAATTTTAAATTTTTTTTTTTCAATAAAAGTAGGGCCAAGATTGTTTACCAAATAGGTAAGACAAGAGGATAAAAATGAACTGTAAGTTGAATTACTAACAACACTAAATTGATGCTACGTTATAAAATAATCCTGTGTTATAAATTACAAGTTTTCACTGTTGTTTTGCGGCTTCTTATCGTGTATGTTAATTTAGGCTCCTTTTTATCTTATTGCAGATTTCATATATCAGTTACTTAAATTAAAATAAGTAAGTCCACGCACATAATAACTGTAGGTAAGTAATCAATTATCTAAGCTGCTAAACACTAAAGACAGACACTCAGCTATCGCATCACCTAATTGCTTAGCACCTGGCACAAAAACGAGAAAAAAGAACCTTATGCCCACGTAATAAAGGCTACCACAGTTGGGAGCGTTCAACGACGCAATGACTATAATGATTGAACTTTCAACGTTATCGCTAACTATTTAACAATGTTCTTGTGACATTGGACAATACATCTTATTCTGATGACAATAGAGTGCGAGGGATCGGTAGAGATAAGGTTGTCGTATCTGAGTGTGAACCAAACAAGGCCAGAGTCGAACCGAGTGGCAAGGTTAAGGCGAGCAATAAAAACATGTGCATAAAAATAAGTTTAAAAAAACTTAATGGTGCAAACAACAGAATATGTTTGCTTAAAACTACGCCCAAGGAATCCCGTCAGAAAGTTCAAATTAATGATAAACTTGAGCTAAGAGATAATGTTATTTAATGTTTAGAAAAAGACGAATGGATTAGATTAGAAATTAAGACTGTTTTTTCCTGTGACATCACTATTAGATTGATAGTATGTGATAGCACGTTATGTTTGGACTGAAATTGAACAACATCTTACCCAAAATAAGATTGTATCTTAATGTCAGGTCAGTTCTCGTGTTTAATTTAAGAGGTTGCAGCCAAGGTGACCCAAAGGCAAAACCCATATTGAGTTTTGGAATGCGTAAACAATTATGCAATTTCTGACATCATAACAAATACTGAAAAGTAGTAACACACGTAGTATTTTAAAACATTTTGGAATAATGGATGCAGTCGATTACATTCATTTGACTTTTCAAATTGATGTTTATCGGTACATCATCTCTACATTAGTAAAAATGGTAAAGGTATGGTAAGGATGGTACAGTGAATTTATTACTTTAAAATTATAATAGCAAGTCTAAAGGACGTGAACCTCGTAAGATTTCGAGTTTTTCATCAGCAAATGAGGAAGTAATTTCAGGCGGATTTAATTAATAGTTTGGTGTTTCGAAGAATTTTTAACGCTGCCGAGTCTCATCACCACAGCTTTTTTGGAGAACGTTGGGAACATCGTAAAATCACATTGTCGCGGTGTTTTTATTACATTGAGGTTTTCAATGACAAGGTCACCGTTGAGCCATTTGTAAACCTCGAATGGATGGAAAAAAACAATTGCAATAAAATCAACGTCTGACACTTGAAATGAAATACTACGCTCACGGTCTTTGGTTTTTAGTTGACTCTTCTTATTTTTAATCCGTTTAAGTGGTTTGTGATGTCAAATCCTTTAATGAGGTCTTACCATTGTATGTGTCTACACCTCTACATTTTCAAACAGGCAATGTTTGATATTCCAGCGTTTTTAGCTTCATTACCAATGGTGCTAATAATTTCTTCAATAAGTACATTAAATAAGTTTCCGAGATTTATAGAATAACGTGTTATGGATGTGAAGAGAATTGTAAAGCAAATGAGTGGTTCGCGGTGCATTAATGACGTTAATGACTCAGCAGATAATCAGGTGCATATCGGAGTTGCTTGCAATGACCCTGCATCCCAGTAATTATGTGCGCTAAGTCTGTTTCACGCCAATCTTCTGATTTTCCATTGAAACAATACCTACTATATATCATTAATTGAAATAAATAATGATTAACTGATCCTGTTCATGAAATAAATGTTTTGCATTAAGAAAATTGTTATCTTAATCTATTAAAGTTGAGTGATTGACTGACCGAAGGGCCCAATAACTCACACACTGTGTAGTCTCACAGTCCGTATGAAGAGGAAGAGTTTTGTGCTGAATACGGAATTTAGAGCATTAGGAAAGATATTTGGGAAATCTACTCCTAAGGTGGTAAAAAGAATAAATGACGAAAGAGAAGATAAAAATTTTGTATGCAATCCGTTATTAAAGTTTGTATTTATCAATTCAGTATGGGACATTTTCCAAGTATGATGCGAGCAAAGCCAGGGGCAAAATTCTTGATAGGATATAATAAGAAGTGATCATGTGTTAGCGAACAACAATGTGAAACGCAAATTGAGCTGTTAAAATGTGTGAACAGTTCCAATTAATGTTACACGTTACATAGAGTTGCTGGAATTCAGATTCTTGGAAATATTGTTTATCTCCTCCGTTTAAACTCTACGCAGAATTATATAGAGGTGGGTTTATCTTGTACACTTATAAGAAAATGCATTTGACATGTATGTTCAAATGGATGCAAAGTCCCACAACAACAAAATAAAAATGTATAACTACAACATTGTTTCTCTCGATCTATACTATGATCTATTATGTGTACGGCTTTACAGCGGTGGTCTCCTATGATCACTTCATAGATAGCTTCAATAGTTTTTCTGTTAAACGATTTATTGGCGGCGTGTGCTCCTCCACGTGCCGCGGACGTGATAAATAATGTATGAGCGCACAGATGAGATGCAACCGACAAATGGCCGAGTCACGACTGCAGTTTTATAGCCCTATATTCTTAACTAGAGGATAAAGATAACAGAAAATAAATAAATAAATAATAGAAACTCACCTGAATTTTCCTTCGGCGTGGTTCTCCCACTTTATAATTGACGGACAATGGTTCGGGTCCAGCAGGAGATTCCTCAGGAACTCCGGGACCGACACGCTCCTCGGACGCTTGTTTGTTATCTTCCTCCCGCTGCCCTTCGGTCGTCCCGGCAACCTCTTGATAATCTTTCTCTTCTCCTCCTCGTCTCCGGACTTGCTCCCGTCGCTACCGTAGGGACATTCCGGAGACGCGGTCTCTGAAAAACGGAAGTCCTCGGCGTCGTCGCTGGAATCGCAAGCCGGCGGAATGAAGCCCATGTCGACCGGCTTGTAATCCGAATATTGTCTGTTTTTGTGCTCCAGCGAGTCCAAGTCCAGCATAGTCTGCGCCGATTCGTGGTGCTGATACGGGTCACTCTCTGCGTATCTGAATACCGACGTCGGTCTGAGCGTTTCCTCGTTGAGCCGAACTTGCAGCTTGTCGAAAACGATGTCTCCCAACCTTCTGGAGGAGTGCGGATCGACGCTGGGATGAGACATCCTCTGGATCACTTCCTCCCTTCTCATCCCTCGCAGCTCGACACCGGGCACCTTAAAGTTGTAAATCGGCACTTCGCACTCGCTGAAGCCGTGAGCGACGGCGCACTCGTGGATCCAAGTCATCGTGTCGTCCTCGGTCCACTCGACGACGGTCTTGGTGTATCGCCACTCCTCGCGGGGGTACTCCCGCGCCACGAGATTGTGGTACACGTTGCCGGCGTCGACTTCGGTCTCGGAGTAGACGTCGAAGTTGTTGTAGTAGTTCCCGTAGATGTAGGAGGCGTTGCCCTTCTTGAAAACTTGGAAGGTCTCGAGGCGCGCGGGCGCCGTCGGCGTCGAGGGGAGGTACATGTCGCACATGTTCGTGTGGTCGTAGGGGCGCGCGTAGTCGAGCATGGCGGCGTGTGGCGCGGCCGGAGGTTCGCGGCGGAATGGGCGGCAGGCGGCGAGCGTCGCTTATGAATACTACCGATATGCTCGGCGGTCGCGAGCGCTCTGTTTGTTTACATGGCTCGCGGCCGCGCCACCTCGCGCCTCGCCGCGTATCGCGTATAGTAGTAGGGCGTGCGGATAATTCGTAGTACGTACGTTGTTTATGTAACTCCACTCTAGTAAATAGAGCGATGATAAGGAAATCTTCTCAAATTGTCGCTTCGATGACGAGTTCCTATTATATCAATACAAATTTGTGAATGTTTGTATGTAAATCGCAGAAGGTGGGCTCTGAAAATTTGTTTTGCTGGAAACCAATTTGATAAGTTTGTTTTTCGATAAGGGGAAGATCATAACAACATTGCTACATTGTTAATGAACTGAAATGGTAATTTACACCTTGAATATCATAATTAATTTTCCAATTCAAGCTTTTTAAATACAAAGACAATTCCGACAAAAAAGACAAAGACGTAATCGAATTAGATAAAATTCGAATTATTCTGCTCGATACGTACTTTTTAGACTTTTGCATAGCGTTACTTTGTAAATATAATTAGGTATTTTTATTTAAAAAAAATCTTAAATCAAAGAAAAATCATAAAATTGCAACTCTACCTACGTGACCCATAGAACGTTGTTCTTCGTATAATTAACGTTTGACGGCATCGGCTTGTCATCAAAACAGTTCATAAACAATGCATGAATCAAACTGTACCCCACAATTAACAAAAAAACGTAACGTTTAACGTATAAACGTACCAAGTTCGTCTCTATATTTAATTTTATATGAGCGAAGCGCGCTTAGCGTTGCTTGAGGAGACCGAGTGTAGCCAGTATACGATAGGAGATGAGATGGATGATGGACTACTAGGTCGCTTATGTCAGAAAATCAGGACAACGCCAAAAAGCAACCCAAAAACCAGTGGCGTAACTATAGGGTGGCAGGGCTGAAGGGGCCCCGGACTAAGAGACCACGGGCCTATACGAAGTAGCCCTAAAAGTTAAAAACTAAATGAAATTAAGGAAGTACTGGGGCCCTATCCAGTAAATCAGCCACGGGCCCAGGATGGTATAGTTACGCCGTTGCCAGTAACAAACCGATGTGAAGGGAAAACGGGTTAAGAACAACGACCACAAAACCTTATAGACACCACATGTCATAGTTTCTACAAAGAAAGAAATTCAGTCAAAGCATATGATTGATTGAAGAAGAAAAATAAAGCATCGTGATTGGTCAGTTCAAAATCGCAATGACTTTTTGTTTCGAACTGGTGACCTGACCACTGTAAGACGAGCTCTATACAAAGATAACAGCCATGTCCCTACTGATATATCTGAATTATTACCAACCGAAGGAGTCAAGGGAGTGGTCGGTACTAGCATAGATCTCGCCCTCGTTATCCTGTGGATGAAAATGTTAAGTCTTATGTGTTTTTTGAAAGCGTTCGCCTAGCATGGGGTGTCTATTCGGCTATGAAGTCGTTGGTTTAGACTGATTTCATCGCTGCACTATGTAGTAATGTGTAATGGTGACTCGACACATTTGGTGGCGTCACGCGTCACGCACATCGACGTGTCGGAGCGGTAGCGGTGGATAGCAAGCTGCCCACCAGTCTGGCGAGTGGGAAAACGCGATGAATCACTGAGTGTCATATTTCGCACAAGTACGTTAAAAACACCTTTTGTTTTTTTGTGTTTGTGTGTGCTTGTTTATGAGACTAAGACGGTTGTTGGACTTGTCAGTAACCCATAAATGACCCAATACAGGGTCTTCTCCACTCACAATGAGAGCGATGTAGGCCTTAATCCACGCTGGCCTACTGCGGGTTGGTGGACTCAACATGCTACTGAGAACATTTTTTGTAAACTCTCAGACATGCAGGTTTCCTCACGATGTTTTCCTTCATAGTCATAGCAAGTGATATTTAATTTTATAAAACGCACATAACTTTTTTTAAGAAATCCATTCGTGCGTTCCACTGGGATTCGAACCCGGAGCCCTCGAGTAAGAGGCCGAGTTGTTACCCACTGGGCTATCACCGCTGGACATAAGCCTCCTCCTCGATCATGGGCCTCCTATCGAAGCCAGTCCACCCAGTCCTGGGCCTTTTAAATCCAACGGGATCCCGCCGTCCTCAGTTCAGTTCATATGCATTCAAAACATTAAAATTACTATTTTTCCTGAACAAAGTTGTTTCTCTAATTTAATAAATTTCCTATCAAATAACTGAAATAGTTTCCTGCTACGATATATAAAGCAGTAAATGCAATGAGGTAAATGTTACACGTCAACAAGTACAATTTTTATTATACAATGTTAATAATGTCATGGGGTATTTGATATTATTTCCTGTTAAATTTGATGGAGGAAAATTATACATACAAATGCCATGAAACTGGCAGTAACCACGTAAACGCAAACGTAAAGCTTTTACCAATCAATTTAAATGGTTGAATATCCATTGTCGTTCGTCTGGGAATATTCCTCCCATCGTTCCTATCTCTTCTTAATATCTTTCTTCTATACATAATAATACAATATGCTTTGTCCAGAATGACTGAGGGACCAACGCCCAGCCTGAACCGCTGATCGCAAAGACCTGAAACTTGGTGTTTGTTCATTGTATGACGTAGGCATCCGATAAGAAAGGATTTTCCGAACTTCTACCCTCAAGGGGGTTAGAAACGAGGGCAAAATTTGTATGGGACAACGTGGTACAATGTACTTCAAATTTTGTAAATAAAAAGAAAACAGAAACGGGAGAAAACAGAAACAGGTACTTACCTTAATTTTGATTTATTAATCCTTAAGCATAATATAAATAAAATATTTGTTAATGCGGTGTGATACTCGTTCGTTTTTCTATCTATCATCGGGCTATAAGTAGTAGCGGGCGGTAAGTAGATACTTAGAATTAGTAATTTTCTCAAACGTAACAATACAATACACTGAAGACTACACGTCATATCGTTTCTCGTGGCAACCCTAACCTATCCCAACGCTATCAGCAAACATCGTTGCTGAACAATTGTCAGCTGTCGCGAGTTCATTAACCCCGTGCATATGCAAGCCCCTATTGCGATGATAATGCGATAACCGAAGAGGAAGCGAGGAAAACCCGCGATCTCAGGGGATTACCCATTGAACTAGTAGCTGGGCTCTAAAATGCTGCTAGTTTGTAAAAGTGAAAACTGAAAATTTTATGCTTGTGGATTAGTTTGTGTTTTCACGTGAAATTTTCCATCAATTTATATTCGCCTTTTTGGATGTACAAATTGCGATACAAGAAATAACTTTTTTATGCATATAGCCTCCCGAAATGTACGCGAAGTTCTAACAGACGGAGTTGAGGGGAAATAATCACAACATTGTGGTACTAGAATATTTGGAATCAATAACCTCTATTATTTATGGTGGATAGGTGAATTATACATTTTTAATACATTTTTAATACATATGGTCAAAAATTCGACGATTGATGTACTCTTTATAATGAGTTTATACGGTCGATAAATTGTTGGGAATTACCTCATATTAGTGTGGAAAAGTATTATAAGAACTTGATCCAAACTGGTACTAGAACATTATTTTAGACGATCTTCAAGTCATGATAATAATTTTAGTGTCTGCGCTAACTTATATTTCTGGAACTCAGACTAAAATCTCGTGCAGTCTTTTCGACGTAACCGGTTTTGATAGAATTGAACTTGAAGGTCAAATATTTATATCTGACCTTTACAGCTTTGCATTATGTTCGGTAATTATGTTGGCGTGCTTATCATTTGGCGGAGTATCGTTTTAATTTTTTACAGGTGTATATGTATACGAAGCATCTACTAAAATGAATTCTATTTAATGCTTTGTTATTTATACCTGCAGGTTTTTATAACACTTTTAAACTCAAACCGAGATAATATCTTTCTATATGCTACACACAAGACAGAACACGCCCATCAGACAGGAATCCAAAAACTTAATATTTGTATAGTATAATATAAAAATTGTTTTACAATATAACTAATGCAACGTGTAGATAGATTACTTCTTATACCACCTGGTACACCGTGGAGGAGCGCGTTTCCAGTTATGATATCAGTGATACTGTATGCAACCTATTTATCGCCCAAAATTGGACACGAGTCTATCCACACAACATGTCTGAAGCATACCCCACCACGCTGCTCCTAAGCGAATTGACAAGCATAATGGCCACCCCGTGTCGGATGCTTTCAGACCGCCCGTAGCGCCTCCGACAAGGTTTAACGACTGCTATCGTATCGATAACAACCGGAGCCGACGGCTTACAGTGCACGGAAGCGGGCACTTAATTCACCGCAGCGATCACCCATCCAGTACTGACCGCGCCCGACGTTGCTACTCAAGCAGCGGGAATATGCGCGTTTCACAATAATGAACTAAGCTAGGCATAGCTAATGATTAATGGATGTAGATAACTATCATTCTCACGGTGTCTGCAGTGGATATAGCACGTGCTTTACCTCACACGTGCCATAGAGCATCTCTATGTAGAATGTTTTCGTTATTTCTGTAAGTTTTCCTTATTAAAACTTGTCGGAGGAGTAAAAGCTTAACTCTGGTGAGTCCGATGAGTCAGGGTTCGAATTTGAGCGTTCGTTTAGTAGCAAGCGAATACTGGCCACCTTGTGCTAAATTAGCAAAACTCAGAGAGTTCTTCGGTATAGGTTGAAAGTGGCTTACATCTGTGATAAAAAACTCTGTAATGTGTGTTACATAGATGTATTATTCTAACTAACGTTAGAGATTGGCAATGTGAAAGACTAAGAATACAGTACGTTAGAACGAGACAGATATACCAATTTCTTTTTAAAAACGAAGTCGCCCTATAAAAGATCGGCAACTGCATTGTCAATATAAAATCTCGCCGTATTTTACAAAATAGGTAATTAGTTTCAAGAAAAAAACAATTTCAGTAGATGCACAAAACATTAATTATATCTATGGTGTGTTATGGAAATATTTAACATATTATTATCTGAACTAAACATTAAGTTTTATGAAACAGTCTTTCCTTGTACAAATAAAACAAGACTACCATTTTTTTATGAAATAAAAACTTTGACGGTTGTTTACTGTGGTGTGGGTGGAGTATAAAGGATAGGTATATTCAGATGTCGGGATACCTATTTACGGAATATAGGGAATAAGCTACAGGCACATATTGCCGAAACATTGGAAACCCAAAAACGGAATACATGGTTTTGTTTAGGCATTAGTAACCTATCGGGTCTCATCTTACAATAAGAAGGATGAATGCATTTTGTGGCTCGCAAACTACATAATTATATTATTATCCTAATGAACTTATGAGTGAATCAATTAATACAATCAATACCTATCGTGACATCACTCGTGCACTGCCTCAATGATGCCTCGAGGAAATCCTAAGTAACATATTTGAAATACAAGGAAACCGGCTCATGTAGCTTACGTATTATTTTCCTGTTAAATTTTCATTCATAGACTAACTACGATACACTTTCTTGATCATGTTCGTATAAAGAAAACAAAAACTTTTGATTTTTAGTGAATTAAAAGTTTAATTTTTAGAAATGGTCGGCTCAAGACTCGCGGACAAAAAGCTGAATCATACGCTCACCTTCTTTAATTGGATTAGCAAAAGAAATGAAATGAAAATCATTTATTTGCACGAATGTGAATTACTTTAAGGGTTTACGGCATTTTGACCAATCCATTCACCTTTTCAACTATACAAATTAAAAAGTTACAGTATAAAAAGCGCTTGCAGACCGTCCGATGTTAAATTTAAATGACTGCTGATGATGGTGAAAAAATCCCATCGTAAACGGCATAAGTTTGAGTCTTAGGTTGTAAAGTGGATTCGTTTCTGATATAAAGCTACCGACTCTTCCTTCTACGGTTATCTTTACAGACTTGTCTGCTTATAATTATTCAGAAATCATAACCCATAGTTCCGCTGCTTGAGTAGATGCTGCGATCGAAAAAGTTAAGCAACGTCGGGTGCGGTCGGTATCTGGATGGGTGCTCTGTCTGTAACCCACTACAGAGTCGGGTCTCCTCTCACAATGAGAGGGATGTAGGCCTTAGTCCACCGCGCTGGCCGACTGCGGGTTGGTGAACCGTGGAAAAAAAAACAAAAACAAAAAAAATGTTCTCAAAGGCATGTGAAGTTGGTGAACTTCACATGCCTTTGAGAACATTTTTTTTGTGAACTCTCAGGCATGGATACCCATCCACCACTAGCGATCACCCGATCACTAGTCGTGAATTAAATGCGCGCTTCCGATCTTCGAAGGGCATGTTAAGACGTCGGTACCGGTTGTTACCGATAAGACAGCAGTCGTTAAACCTTGTCAGAGGCTCTATGGGCAATTATAAAACAACTGACACGAGTTGGCCACTAACCCATTTCTTCACCGATCCGCATTGGAGCAGCATGTTGTGGGTAGATACCTATGCCCAACAGTGGGCCATGAAAGGTTTGCAGCCATTCAGAGATCTGAATTGGTGACGAGGGTAAAAATATGATTTTTTTCAGGTAGATTTTTACTTAGTTCCTCTCATAAGACACACAGACAGAACAAATAAATTTTTAACCCTGAGCTATTTCCCCCTCTATTTTCTAGTGTTGCAAAACCAGCACCGTCATTGGAAGTCGTGATCATCATAATAAGCCCCACCTGCCAATACCCAGTGAGTAAGCGTGGGGATGTGTTTCCCCACGCCCGAAGACGCCAAGAATTCAAACTGGTCTTTAAAACTAGACCGGGAGACATGTCTTGGAAATACTAAGTACATTTAACTTTTAACTCGCTTATAGTACCGCTGTACCACAATACTAATTTACTGCTATATCTCAAAAGCTCAATATCGCTCTCATATTCGTAGCTCAAAATCAAAATTAGCAACCAAGAATATAAGATTATGGACGAAATCTTAATTAATCTTTCTGTGTCATATTTAAAGTTTAGGGTTTTATGTAGGGGCTCCACACTGTAATTGCCGCCTGTAGGCCAAAATTATAGAGCTGTGAAAGAAATATTTATGTATTTTAGTGAAATTAACGTTTATTAAAATTAATATTCTTCTAGCTGTATTTAATTATTAATTTATTTTTGATAAATTTCAGCATGTTTGTCATTTAGGTATTGTTTCGGTTGGGTATATAGACGAATCTAGACGATATATAGACGAATCTAGACGATATATAGACGAATCTAGACGATATATAGACGAATTTTTCAATTAAGACTCTCGGTCTACATCTGCTCTACGTGTGAAAGCTTGCTTCAACTTCAAAGGAGTAGTGACGTGGATATATAGATCTACTTTTTATATTGCATGGAGTGGGTGACGGGTTTTTACAAACATTTATTAAAAATCGTCAAATTAATTATTTACTAGGAAATCATATTATATCGAAACGTTTTCGAAGAAATATGATGCTGATAGTTTTATGATCTTTCGCAATTCTTTGTGTTGTTTATATTTTAGAGATTATATTATATCAGTGCAGTGAGCACGAACACACTCTATTCGTACGGTAAACGTCAATCGTTAGTAGGTTAGACGTGTATAATCTAGTCGTACTGGCTAAATGTTCTCAAATAATGTTGCTCCGGGCCTTCCGGCAACCATCCCCAGCCGAAACACAAGACTTGAAGAACATGTTGCTTTACGACGGATTAAGAGGCTGGCGGTAAGGTATCAACTATAAAAATATATATTTCGCAGAAGCCGTTAAGGTCGCGGGGTTTGACCTCGGGGGTCGTAGGTAACTCATGAGGATCGGCCTCAGAGTCATTCGTATTAATTAATCATTCAGTGTGCACGCCCGGCACAGGTGACCGATCCAGATGGACTGCCCTTTAACCATCGCACGTCCCGAATCGTCACACTACTGAAAGACTTTTTCAAACTAAGCACACGTACAATCAAAACAATACAAGTCATTGTTACTCTCACATATATTATTATGATAAAAACTGCATAAAGACGACAACTTTCTCACAATTTTTCTATCAGAAATCATTTAACGAGAGCTGTGTCGATGATATTTAAACGAAACAAATGAAGCGAGCGCTATAAAATACTCGTATAATAAAATAAAATTCTTATAACGCATGACATCGCAAGTCTCGAAGGAGGTTATTTCGAAAAAATTATGCAAAATATAATGAATACGCGTCAAATCACAATCTATACATGAACAAACAACCTGTTGTTGATGAAATGCGTTTGATTGGCTAACATATTAATATTGTGATCGGTTTATTTATAAATCGCTTGTTTTCATCGCGAGCGACCGCCTCTCAGGGTTGTTACAACGCACCTCCCACCTCTAGGCAAAAAATACTTATAATAAAAATAAGTACAAAATTGTGTTTATCTTTTTGTATAACCTATCGCACAATAGCCATGATTAACGCTATTGATTTTCATTACTTCAGTAAGTTTTTAGGCGGTAGATCTATACCGGGGAAGTACCCAACTACCTCTTAACGCATCGTAAAGCAGGACCCTTAGTCTGTCTGAGTTTTAGTCGTCAATGCCGCTAGTAAGCTGATGATTTACGACGTATCTATTACACATAGATACGTCGTAAATCATCAGCTTGAAATTATTTTTTATAAGACATTGAATTCAGTCTACAAGTTCTCCAAAAGTTGAATTAACCTTACCATTTAGGCAACATTCTGATGTATTTATGACTAGAATTACCTGTTGTATACACGAGACTAAGTTTTTTTATCAAATAATGATGATTTTACGCTATGTTCACGAATATATGTTATTTGTAACAGTTAATTTAGTTAATATAAAAAAGTTCATGAGTATTATTAAATAATACTTATGTATTTTCGAACAACAAGAATAATTCGTTCTGCTATCAAACTTTTAAGGATAATTTAGAGTTAAATTCTATAATCATCAAACGCATTGCACTTTATGTTAAGACTAAATGGACTTTCCAAATATAATATATTGTATCAGGCGTTACTTTGCGTAAATCCATTGTTATTTAAGTTGTATTTATATTTCTTTGCAACAATCCGCACACGTGGAACTTGTTTTGGTATGGACCCACCACCCTCCCTTATCTCTCTAAGTAGGTATATACCATCACAACTTATTCCAATAGTACACGACACGTGTTTCGCCCCAAAACGGAGCATCATCAGGTGATGTGGACTCTACTACGGTCAGCAACCAACGGTCAGCAACCAACCGTCCATACCAAAACAAGTTCCACGTGTGCGGATTGTTGCAAAGACAACATACAACTTAAAGGACTTTCCAAAGTAAAGTTTTTAACCACACTTTAAAACATGCGACCGAATTTATCTGTTGAAGGGGCGGAAGTTGCGCAATATTGCAATGTGTTGCAAGTGAAATAGTGAGCAATAGTTGGTCGGGGTAGCCAGTTAGTCACCGCCAGCGCCAACACCGCTGCAGATTTTCGCATGATACATAGCTCTTAAGTGACGGTGCAAATCTTAAAGTAGGTGAGTACTGTGGCCAAATCAGCGGTCTGATGGTCGGCCGGCAAAACTTTCCATCGCTTGCGATTGCCTTAGGAATTCAAATGAAAAGTATTGCAGATTTCATATCATCAATCCTATGAAAATCTACATCTTCAATTGATGCCACATATATGCCGCATATAGATGTTTTGAATTCATGTTCAATATCAAATACGTTGTCGACTGTAAAATTTTGTGGTCTTCACTCGAGGACTATTCTTTGCTAACGCAATTTTAGACTTTATAATTACAGGGTATAAAGATAGAAACAGATATGTATACATATAACGTACTTATAGCTTCAAGCCATCTCTTTTAGGCAACTGAAAATCAAGTTTTAATAGCTGTTCCATTGGTTTATTTCAATATATTTTTAGTCTCCTTATTATCTTCTTCTTGGTTACCCTATGTCAAAAACGAAATCGCGCGATGCACACGTGATACCTATGTTGTAACGGACATCACTATTTTGTAGCACGTCTTGCGAAATTCAAACGATCGTCCGTTTATTATTGCTAATTATAATTGCACTGATTATGAGCATTTTTGAATCGACTTCTTCCTACAATGGCTATAACATGTGTGCTGAATGTGAAAGTAGTTAGGCCATAAGTTTTTTATATATAAGAAACATTGGGATGATATTAAGGGATTATTTCTGACGATTAGGTATCTTTTCAAATTTTTAATAAAATTTCACAAAAATCTCTTCAAACATTACTGGAAATTCCAAAGAATACTTTACAGTAAAAACCTCGGACAATGAACAAAAATTCTACAATGTTACTTACGTGCTTAGAATTTTTGGGACCAATGGAACAACTAAATAAATGAATTCTTAACACTACATGAAAAGCAGTATCTAAGAAATAATCAAATTTAAACAAAAAGAAGATGATCTTATTTAATTTTATTAAGTTATTTATACATTTAACTCTTTAAAATATTTGCGTACCTAAAAATGGCAAATATATATAGATTAATCTAAATAATTTGTAACAACTCAATACCTATTTAGATAACTAAATAAATGTTTCGTCTTTGTCATGTCTTTTCTGCTTCTGACATCTACTCAAGAAGCCTTCATTACTGCCTAGGTATTTTAATAAAATAACAGTATCAAATTGTCTATCATGATCATGTTCTACGTCTACACCAAAAACTGGTTGAGATATTTTTATTTTGATCAACGTTTTTGGCTTTAAAACCTGCCCATCCGCCTATTTGAGGATAAAGTGCTGATAATATTTCAAAAATTTGCGCAGTCGATTATCCTGATGCTATTTATAGAGATGTATGTTTTTGTATTATTATTCATTGTGGTCCATCAACTTCCATCCATCGTCCATTTTGAAATTTGGCACAATTAAAGTATAGATGGAGTAGAATCCACGAATTGTAATATCTATCTATCTATATACAAAAGGTAAAGCTGATTGTATTGTGGTAGTATCAACTATCAACGCACAGGCCAAACCCTTAGGGAGAGAAACTTGAAATTTCGCACACGTATTGCATGTACTAAGGAAGAATTTTTCAAAATTCAACCCCCAAAGAGGTGTAATAGGGGATGAAAGTTTGTATGAAACTTTTTACTCCTTTGACATGTATTTACATGAAATTTCGTATAAATTGAGTACGGCAAATATATGAGTAACGTATTTCAACGTTTTCCAAAACTCAATATTTTGGATAAATTAAATAGGGGATGAAAGTTTTATATAAATTTCAAAAGATTTATTGCACAGATATATTCAAAAAATCATAGTATTTGATCACATGAATGCGTAACAATTCATTACAAGATTATAAAAACTAAGAAAATGTGAAATTTAAAAAATGTTTGTTTAATTGTTCTTAAAAACAATAAGTCAACAATATCGAAATTGAGCGTAGACATCACTACTTGACGTGTATATTTTTGGTCTCGCCTCTATCATTTGACAGCCGATCTACCTTATATTATATCTTCTATGTACCAATGAATAATATCTTTTGATTTGTTTTGATTCGACATAATGACAAGTTAGCAGACGCGCTCCCAGGTGACCCGTACCACGGTAATATTACGTGCCCGTACTCCGTGCGTCATTGAGAGCTTTTTTTGCTTTGCACGTGCCGCTCAAGGCTATGTTTTGATATTCTTTCATTAGGATCCAAACAGACTTAGAATCCCTAATCGAAGCGGTGAGAAAAACGTGACGCGACCTGTTGTTTGTTTTGGATACCTTTCTTGGTATTTATAAGATTGTTATGTTAATTTTTTGGATATATGCAACTAAATTACCCGTATCAATGTAGCATGGTATAACATTCTTATAGGCCTTCTTCAGCACTGTCCTAGGTCGGTTGTGGTGATGGTTAGTGGTGGTTTAAGGAAATCGTACTAGTTACGAGCGAAACTTAAGAGAATCTTATGATCTTATCAAATCGCAGAGGTGACCACAAAATAACCCTCTAAAAAGTGTTGTTTAACGTATGCATACAATTGCTAGATTTTAAAATTTAATTATTAAAATACATAACGAAACGAAAATAACAACTGTCATTATTGTAACGGACGTTGTATGGAAAAGATTCATAAGTTATATATTTTCGTTTTATTATTCCAGAGTCCTCTAAAACAACTTATTCGTCTTATAACCAGTTTTAGTAATCTATCTTTGGATTTTGATGTTTGGTTGCTAGGCAACATTTGATATTTCAAAGAAATTATACTATACAAAGTATCTTCGCAACAAAACAGCATCAATCTTAAGGCATACCTGCAGATCGATTATTGAAACCCACTGTTAGTGAACATCTAACGGTAATGAAGTGAATTCGCTCAAACTGGGTCAATTCAAATCAGAAAGTGATTTCCTCCATTTTTGGAAGCGAAAACGAAGTAACTATTTAGTAATCTGTGGCGAAAAGAAGGAGACTATCAATCATTCATCTTACATTTAGCGCCGTACGTTGTTGAATTAGACTCATTTTGCATATTAAACAGACTTAGACGTCAAGCTTTGTCCTTCGAAATAATAAAAATAAGCTAATTTTAAGACGTAGAGTGAAGCCTTGCGTGGAGTGACTCGTCTACCCACGTCACACGAAGCGCTAAAGAAGAATTACGATATATATCGACATGTCGGTGAAGGAAAACATCGTGAGGAAACCTGCATGACTGAGAGTTCACAAAAAAAATGTTCTCCAAGTCATGTGAAGTCCACCGACCCGCAACGGCCAGCGTGATGGACTAAGGCCTACATCCCTCTCATTGTGAGAGGAGACCCGCCCTTGTATTGGGTTACTGGTATATCGACATATCGACAATTTTTTTTATAGAACGCCAGCAGCTTTTTTTCAAACTTATACGTACGTGAATTAAACTTTTTTTAATACATGTAACAATTTTTTTGCATATTAAAATTAAAGAATACCATAAAAATACTCGTTTCATAAAAAATACAAATTAAACCGCAAAGGGGATTGTCCGTTTGTATGGGTGTTTTGGCCCAGAGTGAACAGTCACTAAAAATAAAAACGATATATAGAATTAGTAGCTTTAACCAGTAGGAATCAGAAAAATTATAAAGTTTTGTATCCAGGTGTTCCTAATTTTTTTTAAAGAGATGTTATGAACAAGGTTTTTGAAATAAAATAATTCTTTATTTTTGATAATTTTATTATTATTCATCTTCATAAGTTACCAAAATGTGGTCCAGGAACTGGGCAGGTGGATTTATTATCTCTTGATGCCTTGCCCAGCTCATAAACCAGATAATGGTCATAACATGGACACAACAACCTACTGTCCGGCGACCCACTATGCAATTGCAACAGTATTGTTGAATAGCTTCTCTGCCTTGTCTGTTCAGCGTCATCGGTGTCCATTATAAAGCAAGGTCGAGATAAAAAACAGAAAAACAACGAAAGGATAACAATTATCACAGTATTCACAATGTGCACGAGTAACTTCCACAACTC
Organism: Erynnis tages; assembly: GCA_905147235.1. Lineage (NCBI taxonomy): Eukaryota > Metazoa > Arthropoda > Insecta > Lepidoptera > Hesperiidae > Erynnis > Erynnis tages. The sequence goes on along the minus strand of LR990082.1, from coordinate 234,301 downwards.
CACAAACTCCACAAAGCTAATGATATTTGTCAAATTGACAAGTCATGTCTATGAGCTGCATAGGTTAGTGCAGCCATAAAACTCGTTACCGATGAAACAATTAAATCGATTTTATATATAATCGAAGTTTACGATTCTTGCAATATTAATAATTATTTATTTCTTATTTTTTGTGTATAAGTTTACTTAAAACTTGATATTTTGCGTTTTCGATATTGACGTTCACTATTATGACCTCTCTAGCGCAGCGATGTGCGCTGTGTTTTATAAGCTTAAGCGGTTTCGATTCACGGCTCGGGTCAATTTGGGAACATAAGATTTCTAAATTGCATTAAGTCTGGTCTAGTTAAGTTGAAGGCTTCCTTCTTAGTTACTGACAAACACATACCACCAAGTGATTTAGCGTTCCGGTATGATGCCGCGTCGAAACCGATTGTGCATATTGGTTCAATAAAAATCACCATAACCCTATCAGGTTAACGAACTTCCATCTTATACTGCATCGTCACTTACAATCAGGTAAAATCGCAGTCACACAAAAACATATCCATTTTTTATGTACCTTCCCAATTATTATTAAATTAATTACATCGATTTATAGAATATTATATTCAATCGATTTTAGTAGTTATATTTTTTGCTGTAAATAACGTAGTGTTTAAGTACTCTGTGGTGAACAATGAACATGGCGAAATCAAAAAGCAGACCGGAAAATATGTTTAATTATCAACTGAAATACTCATTTTCTATTAGTGTAATTTGATACAACCACGATTAATGAAAAATCGTATTTTAATTGACAATATTTTTTGGTATAATTGTTTTTTTCTGAGCATTCTGTCCACGCTGGGCCAATAATGCACAATCTCCTTTGCGAATCACCAAAAACGCTGCGATACGGTTACGATACGATATATCGATACAACACACTTTTTGTGCATCCCTAATGTATGTTAATAATAGCATTCGTATGCAGAACCTAAGTTACGTCACTCGAACAACTTCAAGATTCCTTAATACTTTAACGACTATGTCTGCGAAAATATAATTAATTTGAAAATGGTAAAAATAAATGTAGGAATTTGCGTCAACATCACCAGAACCATCTCCGATGCGTTTTTTGCTGTTTCTTTATAGAATGCACTATAATATATTGTATAATTAAATTATAATTATAATTTGCATTAAATATTAATTGCGTTAAATGCTACTTATCATATCTAAGGCCGATCACGTGCCTTTTATGTACCTATGAAAATTTTAATTTAAGAAATAAAAAAGTAATTCGATAAACATTACAAATTATTCTATTAAATTACATGAATTAATTCTAAATTAGTATTGAAATGTTACGTTTCGTAACCGTTGCATAAAATATAATTTAAAAAAGTTAAATTAAGCGCTTGAGATATGAAAGAAATTAAACAATTACAACGCTGAACGTAGAAATTATAGCTCTAAGGAGGACAATATTTTTTCTTTCCTTCCTCAAAATAAATAATTCAATTATCATTTATTCTGAATTATTATTTAATCTGAAACTGTTTAATTTAATAGAACGACTAAAATTACGGACGAATTCTAGTTGTTCCATTACATTAAACAGTTTCAGATTAAATAATAATACTTCAGAATACTAATTAGTAGCAACAAAGTTTAATTAAATGCAAACCATCTCCGATCTTAAGAAGTTTGTTTTGACAGATCCCAATGTCAACATTCCAGCTTTTATGATATTTTTACATCAAATGAATGGCAATCCCATTGAGAGTAACTTTCCTTAACACTTGAAAACACAATTTATTAACAACAACAAGTTAAAAAAATAAATAACAATATGTTATATTCGAAAGACCATATCCGACATTTTTTGCTTCGTAAATGTACACCGAAATCTTGCTTAGATCGTGCAGGAAAATAACATTAAAGCTGGGTCAAGCAAGCAGTTAAACAATAAAGTCATAAACAAAAGGTAAAATAATATAGTAATAGAAGATACTACGACGTCAACGATCCTTCCTGTTGATGAGAATGCTGTGGATGTATCACGGGAGTTCAATTTACAGGGAAAACGGTTATTATTGCTGCAGCAATGTCATAATAGAGCTACTGTAATAATCATGGATGTATTATAACTAACTAACGGTAGAGATTGGCAATATGAAAGAGAAATGACTAAGAATACAGTACGTTAGAACGAGATAGGGTACGAGTCCTGTTACAAGTATATTTCAACTCTCTTTTATCAATTTAAGATGCTATGCATATTTCTTTGCTTTTAAATCTTAAAAAAATAATTTGAAACCATGGAAACATTCCCCGAGTCCATCCTGTTCTTTGCGGTAGGTAATGCAATCATGGTTAACCCACCACGCTACGTAATGATTGATTGATCACAAGGCCCTGTGAAACCATTAAGTAACCTATCCCATATTCGTGCAAATAAACGGTTTTCTTTTATTTTCATACTAATACGACGTTCCAGGGTTTCTAGAGATTTTGAAAATTTCACTTTCAGTTTACATTCAGAAACATCTCTTATGAAATCCCTATCGACACTGAGATTCAACTTCTTCAGACTTCAACACCATTAAACATCTCTGACTGCAGCTGTAAAGACATTTAAAACAGACACATACCATATTACTGCGGAAACGCATTAAGTAAACAAAAACTTAGACTCAACATTAAGATAACAAATGTAGTCCACAAGACGTAGGCCACGTAACAATGGCGATGTTTACATTGGTGGCAAGGAAAAGCCCGTGGCCGCGACTGGGCGGCCGTGGCCGAGTGTGCATGGCCACCACACGGGCCGCGACGCATCCTAAACGCGCTATTAGCACGGCGCTCACGACTGTACGCAGGTCGTAGCCGAACCTTCTGGGTTGTGTGATTAACACACACACACACACAGCCCCGCACCACGCAGCGTGGCGCGGGAACGCGTGATCCAGCGTTGTATTGTTGTTGTATGTATTTCCATTTGTATAGAAAACACGCACATTCCAACGCACAGAAAACGCAGCTGGATGTAAATGAGAAATCCACCGACCCGCAGTAGGCCAGCGTGGTGGACTAAGGCCTATATACCTCTTATTGTGAGAGGAGACCCGACCCTGTAGTGGGTCATTTGGTAACTGACAAATCATTGCAACGATACTTCGTCCAGTCAGTATAATCAAGAATTTTGGGGCAGATTCCCAAGTAGCTTGTTTGTGCTTTCGGCGTCACGTAGCTCGCATTAGGATCGTATCGGCGAGGCCTGGTCTCGGCGCCCAAGGCCAGGGTCGGGTCTGGGTCACTCCACCTCCGAGTGCATCGTTACACGCGCGCGTAATTGTAAACAGCCACAGGTTTAACTTGAGAAAACACTTAAAGCTGTGCATAAGCAGTTGAAATGGCCTAATGTTCATCCTAATGCTTATGATGTTTATGAAGCGCGCATAGCCCCGCTGCAGTAAGTATACATCGAGATCGAAAAAGTTAAACAACGTCGGACTCGGATGGGTGACCGCTAGTGGCGAACTGGCGAATTACATGCGCGCTTCCTTGCTTTGGACGGCTCGTTATGGCCCGGCCCCGGTTATTATCGATAAGATAACTGTTTCTTTACTTACTCTTTACTTATGGTGGATATTCGAAAAAATTAAAAAGGGTCGTCGAACGGCAACCACACCTTAGGAAAAGGAGTACCTACAGCTTCGATCAGATGGACTGACGATGAAGAAGACAGCGGGGAACCGTTGGTTTCGAAGGGCCCAGGACCGGGACGGAGTGGGTCGATTAGGGTGGGCTCATGTCCAGCAGTGGACTACAAAGGGCTGTAATTCAGCGAAAGCGATTCAAGAAAATAACGAAGCAGGTAACTTTAAGAAGTTCAGTAGTTCTAAGGCCAAAAATCCTAATTAAAACTATAATTAAGTTAACGCATGTTTAAATAATATTCAGCCTACACGAAGCTTCGGAGTACGTTTTATCTTCCCTATTACAATAAACGCATTAGGCATGTGATAAGAAAACCTATAATGAATATGTTATTTAAATACTAAATAATGCATATTAAAAATACCCGGCACCAGGACCTCAAATACTTAATTAGTAACAGAAAAGCATCATTATTTTAATTTTTGTATCAATACCTAATTGATTATATTTTAGAATGTGGTCTAAAATATAATCAATTTTTTAGCCATAAATTGGTAGCATTACGATATTAGTCGTTAGTCACACCAAAAGATATAGGCGAAGAACAACTCATTTCACCGTCATCGCGTCACCTCGAAACAGAAATCTCACTGAGTTATTGGCAGACGTTTGAGTAGGTACCTATTATTTCTTGGAAGCACGTCAATTTCTTTGTGTTGAGAAACGTTGGAAAAAATGATATTATTCCTAATATTTTATGAAATTTCACGCAAAAAATGTGAAGTTTACAATTACATTCTGACAAACTTTAAGCATTTAATTTTCTATCCCTGATTTCAATAATGAACATCACGTTATCTTATCTTATACTTACATATTATTATATTAAATTCTCGTGTCACAATGTTAGTTACCATACTCCTCCGAAACGGCTTGGCCGATTTTTATGAAGTTTTATATGCATATTCAGTACCTAGGTCTGAGAATCGGCTACTATCTATTTTTCATACCCCTAAATGATAAGATTGTCCAACCCTATAATTTTTTGGACATTTTTTTTATATTTTAATAATGTGGCAATAAAAAATACATGCAACCCTAAATTTTCACCCTTCTATTCTTCTATCACCAACCCCTATTTTTTAATAGTCATTATAGTAATTTAATAATTTTTCATCCCGTTCGAAACTTATATGGCAAAACGTTGCGGGGTTAGCTAGTGTTAACATAAGCAATAAGGTTTTTTTTTTTTTTAATAAAACATCTCCCTCGTTCCCTCGCTGTCCGTAGACTTTAAGCTTAACTGAACACCGCACAACATAGCAGGAGCCTATTTGTGGTCTGTTATCATTCTGCGTCATAACCCGTGTACCACAGCTGATAAGGCTAATTAAAACGGTATGTGGTCGAATTATCGAAATACTCCTAGCACCCGAGGTCTATCGATAGCTGCTAATTATGGACCACTGTAAACTTGTTATGTTTTACTATTTTACTCTTAGACGGTGGCGCTGGAATTACGAGCAATTATGACGAAGATGTTAACTTCGCGTTGCAGTTACTTACATTAGGTACTAAAATACTTCACTTTTGCATTTGGTGTTTGCGTTTCTGTATTGAAATATTTGCATAACATTTGACGAATGCTCCACTATGCACATATTCACAAATAGGGCGTCAATACATTATAATGACCACACAGCCAAATAACAAAAACACATACGTTTTACAAAAGGCGATATCAGTGTTGCGTCAAAAAACTGACGACTTTGGCGTATGAAGCAGCCACACACACACACACATACATACCTTTGAAATTTCTTTATTTGGAAGAGCAAAGTCTGCTGGTGCCTCTAGTTTACAATAAAAAAAATAGTTAAAAGTTTTAACCCAAAATATACCTACCGACTTACCTTACAGCCTCAATAAAATTATAAGCGTAGCATTGAGGGAGCACTTGGCATCACTGTCACGCGCGCAAGGGGAAACACCACAGCCTTCGTGACGTCACCGGGTAAGGATAAATTTTAAAACAATTGCATAATCTTTATGTACCTACAGGTTAGTTCTGAATTTATTCTAAACATTTCCTCTTCTTTAATTCATTCATATGTTATAGGGAAGGTTATCCGGTGGACATCTTTATGTGGAATTAGTACCTAATGTGGAAAATTTAAAACGAGTCAAAAATAACCCAATATTTTTTAATCTTCATTGAGCTGTATTTTGTTCTTGTTTGATATAAAATATTTAAAAATATAAGTTTAAGGATTCACGTATCAATCTGCCCTTGAGTGATCTCATAAAATTAAATTAAATAAGCTTTCTGGCTGAATAAATATCAGTTTATGACTAGACAGAAACATCTATTTCTATACAAATGGACGCGCACCCTCGCGAACGAAATAGCGTTGCATGTAGTATTTCCATTTGTATAGAAAACACACACAGTCCAACACAGCACACGCATCTGCATGTACGCGCGTGGATGTATTTTCTATACAAATGGACACGCACTACGCTCCGTGATGCGGGGCAGTGTGCTAATCGCTTAACTTGGTTAAAAAATCATTTTTATAGCGACCTCTACAATACCAAACACCTCTACACTAATACTTTCTCTATTGCATGATAGATGGCGCTGCACCAGTATAAACATATTGTTTAGTTTTTTGTATTTCACGACATCTAGTGGTGAATAGAGGAAGCTTTATAACATCTTCAAGTGAAAATAGTACAAAGAAAATGAGTCTTGTTGTAGATGGCGCTTCTTACACTAATAACAAATATTTTATTTTTGGAGATTGATTTTAAGTAAATATAAATAACACAAGTAAATTAAATAAATTTTTTTGCAACTTAAATATTTTATTTTTAATACATATCAAAATTAACTTTCAGTATAATAATACACAATTTCTAATTTTGTAAAACACAGGCAAATATTTCAGACAAGCCCTTTATAAAAAGGCACTCTTGAATACTAACCATTAATCAGGGCTCATGATCAACGCCGAAATAATTGTTGAATTAACTTTCGAAATAAAGTATATAAGTATACGTACTTGTTAAGTACCTACAAAAACATAATCCCATTTACAATCCAAAATGCTGGGCATTCGCTATGGGCATTGAGAATCAATTTTAGACATTGTTATCTATCAGCAGTCCATGGTTCCTGGGATGACTGAGGTTTTTGCGGGCGGCGGAAGAAGCGAGGCCACCATCTTTGTTCCGTGTTTCCCGCCAAATTATCCGTGAACTACCGTTCATCGTGACGGTGACGAATTACCGTTGGGTGCTAGTTACTAGTTGCAGCCATCTTGCATCCGGAAAATAATCGATGCAGCGACTTTTTTGCTGAAAAACCAGCAATTAAGAATCGATGCTCGCAGACAATTAAATTAAATGATGCCGCTGCCTTTTCTACAATACCTACTTCCTCTAAAGAAATATTTAGTAAGAGCTGTGGTAATTTAAAAGTTGACAGATAGTAGTGTGCATTTCAATGTGAACTTGTTACACTTAGCCGCTGAGTTGGTTGTGCAAGAAAAAGGTCATTGCTGGTCGCTATCGTTTCGCCACTACAATATCTCGGGTGCATGGCCAAGAAATTGCTAGAACTATTAGCTTGGTTCCTTGATGTTGTCTCAGATATGGTTGTAAACTTGTGACTAGTATTAAACTTTAAAAAATGTCTTCTATTCACTAGTCACGTTCAAACATCCGTTTCCGTTTTCAGTTTATTTTAATATCTATACGGCCGCAATATCTTCTATTAGGAATTGGTGTCATTATACCCGGGTAACACAGGCTCGTATTTTTAGTTATTTGAAAAAAAAAAAACAAAATAGCAAATATCGGGACGGCCAGCTTGCAGGTATGTAGGTAAGTAAGTAAATAGTCAAGAATATAAAGAATCATTTGGTCACCATATTGAGGTCATAATAAATAATATCCACTTGATTCAGTGAACCAGAATAAACAACGCTTTTTTACCGTCCAATCATGTCAGAAGTATCGCGAGGCATTTCCCCGTTATATTGACGTCGACAACTTGTTTTTTTAGGACAATCTTTGTCTCTACCTTATAAGTCGTCTCTATGTAAAAATATTTCATATAATAAAACGGTAAAATATTTTGCTAAGCGCTAATTCATTTATTAGACAAGTGCTGAGAATTTGGTTCCGCTTTTTAAAAACGCGAATGTTTGCTGTACCTACCTCTAGCATGAACGCAGTTTCTTTCGTTTAGTAATCAGCCCGTAGTCAAGTACTAATGAATGACGTTTATCTACAATACGAATACTTTGGCGATAGTGACATGAACTTACTTTCTTTTTATATTCTAAATCCTAGTAATCCTAATAGTCCTAATCCATGTACGTATATAAAACAGAATATTATGCTGTCTCTATGTTTCTAGTACAAATTGTGAATCTATATTACCTGCCGTAAACGTCATGTCTTGCGTTTCGCTTGCTGGTTGCCTGTGATTCTTTAACCGATGATGTCATTAGAATGAATGACAAGAATAAGATGGTTGCTTCCGTTAAAGTTTAACGGAAGTAACCAGCCTATTCGTCGACGCTGGGTGCCTTAAAGACTTAAGACCCTAGATTTCTGTAGGTGTCTTTAAGACTCACTGACCACCGGCTTAAACGACACTTACATTAAGGATAAAAAAAGTAAACGGGTAGGTGGTAGATCCATAGCACATCGTCCGCAGAGACCTCACCGCCAGCCTCTTACCCCGTTGTAAAGCAGCATGTTCTTCATGTCTTGTTTTTTTTAGAACATTTAGAACACTCTCACGTCAGTTGATCTATGTATCCCTAGTTCCTTACACATTCCAACGATTTCTCGCAGTATCGAAACGTCTCGAGTAATGAGCCCTCGATCATCGCAGGCTCATTACATCTGGGTATCTACGAGTAAGTAATCACCCGCTTCCCATTGCAGCGGTCAACAGTATTATGCACTTAACCAATGTCTTTGCCAGCGTGCCTTCATAATTGGTCGGTATATTTAGCAGCATTTAGCAGCAGTTCGTTTAAGTACCTATACTTAGATTGAAACTTTCGCACGTGCCTTGACTGTACTAGACATTAAAAGTAAGACGTCATATTCTTTGGAGGTGTACTACGTAGGAGGAGTTTCTTACCGTAACCTTAACGTAATTGTTATATTTCTTGGTATATTCGTATCTTTTGACGGTATATCTCCTTACATAAATCTTCATTCCTAATCTCATAGTCCACGTAGAATTACGCATTTGCCTGAATTATTTAGGCCGTTACTTAAATCGTTATAAAATGTTTTCAAAAAAGCCACTGATCTAAGAGATAAAATACTCAAAATATAATATTAAACAATCGAAAATCTCTTAATAAGTACAATTCGGATGTTAATGACCTTTATACACTCTTGTTGATAATAACAATTATATTATTAAACACGTACCTAATAATAATTAAAATAAAACTTGTACTAGTTTACGATTTGTTAATAAAACCATAACACCAAATGCTAATCTAAAAAAAATTGTATTCTATGCCCAATGACGATTAATAATAAAATTAATTAGTCAGCACGATTTTAATATTATTATTGTAGGTACTATGTAGAATTTGCTTGCGTTGAAAATATCATTGCAGAAAGTTTTTCATTATTTCGACCACCATATCGAGGCCCGGATAGCTCAGTCGGTAGAGCATTGGACTTTTAATCCAAGGGTCCAGGGTTCAAGTCCCTGTTCGGGCGGTGTTTTTTTTATTTTATTTATTTATTATTTCATGTAATAAAATGGTTTCATCCAATTAGATACATAATTTTTTATAACTGCACCTCAACATTTTTATTATTTCGATGTTTAATTTGAATTTAGCATGATTTGGCTTTATTTAATTTTTGGTGGCTTTATTTATATGTAGCTATTTTTGTTTTGTGTACAGCTGGGCATGGGCCGTACAGACCCTACTGTGGGAAGCATAGAGCACACTGTACCACGTTTCTTTCGCTTTCACTATAAATACTTCAACTATTTGCGGTTAATTTAATTAAATACATACCACAAAAATATTAAAATCGTGATTTCCTAAAATCACTCACCGACAAATACTGCTTAAGGCTAAAATACCGCCATTCATACATTCATACGAGTTAGCGCGACCAACCGCGCGTCAAGCACTAACCAGCCACCATCGGTCCATTACGTGACGATGACGAGAGGGTATTGTCCACGGACCATTGTTCGACAGCCCTCCGACCGTTCGGCCCCTGCACCTGCTGCACCGCCGCCGCGCCGCGCCGCTCAGTCACAACTCACCAGTCCACCGAGAGTACGCTGTAACGCTACTCACTCGAACGCGCGCACCCGCCCCGACCGCGCGTTACCGCGATACGTAGCGTAACCGAGTGCTGTGAACCAGTAACCACCGATATACTCGTAGGCATAAAATGTCCCGCGCCTCCGTCTTCAAAACGCGATTCTAAAATGACCAAGTACAAGCTGAACAACACCGTCCGCTCCTCGTCCGAGGTCACGCTGACTTCGTACCTGGGGAGCACGGACGGGAAGAAGGAAGACAGAGCCTACGACATGCCCGAGAGTGAGAACGACAACGTGAACACCGAATCGAACAGGAACTTCGAGGGGAAGTGTCACGTGTGCCGGTCGTGCGAGCTCCTCAAGGCGCCGGGGAAGCTGGCCGCGTCGCTGGAGAAGCGAGACAACAAGTTCGGACTGAATGAGCTGAAAGTGGAGAACCTGGAGCGGAACGTGTGTCTGTGCGAGAAGTACAACGGGGGCTGCAAGCTGTGCCCGCGGCCGAGCCTGGCGCCCACGCTGGCGCTGCGGCCGGACGAGCGCGAGTGCCACGCGTGCCAGGACGCCGCCTGCGGCTCGCCTTATCCAAGTAAGATAGAACAATAATAAATAAAGCTTCACACTCCTAGCCCCAAACTAGGACTCCCTGTGTCGTGGGTGCCAGGGACACACACAAAACAACAACACAACACACCAAGACCAGAAACAGATATTCAAATTCATCATTCAAATCTCTGCTCTGCTGGGAATCGAACTCAGGACCTTCCGTGCAGCGCATCGGTGTCTTGTGCCACCACTGCGCCACTTCGGCCGTCAACCACTTCCTTTAACATACTGACATGTGACAAAATGTATGCAAACACGTTGTCTTACGAGCAACTTTTGTAGCAATTAGGACACGGGGTACAATGAAGGAAAGAAGTAGAGAAGTGGTTAGTTTTCTAAGATACAACTTATTATTAATTTTACAATCAATACCAAAATAACAACTATTTACAAACAATCATAACACCTTGCGTTTTCGCATTTTGCAGAAAAAACAATTAAAAATTCATTTCACACTTCGAACGTGTATAACTTGATAATGACCTCATTTTATAACGGAGTTGAGGTTAATGCACAATTATTAAGTAACCAAATGTTAACAAATTGGACGCGATTATGTAAATACGATGACAACATTGGGTGTGTTTTGTTAAGGTTTTAGTACATGCAAGCTATAGAATACACCCCGTATTGTAAGCAAGTTTTTAATTTACTAGTTGCAGATTTTTGAATAATCAAGAGAGAAATTAAAGATTTTTTTTTATTTTATTGCTATTTTTGTAAACAGTCACTACTGTCAGTGTACGAAATTTCGTTTTTGTCTGTTCAGCTATTTTAGCACGAAGGAACACCAAATATCCTGATAGTTTCTCACAAATATTCTAAAGAGTGTTTAGACGTAAGTAAATCTTTCTTAACATTACAAATTGCAATAGCTTATTACGCGTACTTCTTTCAGACAAGAAACGGCGTCAAAACCGGTCCATCCGTTTGGATTTTAACCGGACATGAGAAATATACACAAACGGATAAACAGACAAACAGACAGACAAACGTTTGAAGCCTATCGTACCCCCTTATAAGTCGAAGATTAAAAGTAATACCACATACTAAATACACCTATGCTGAATAAACGTTAGGTAAAATCCTACATTTCATAAGTAAGGAAAAAATTTAAGCACAAAAATTTTTAACAAATTAATCTGTTTAAATTGTTCATTATGTAGCAATTAAAGTTTTAATCTGCTAATCAAATCGGTAATAACCAATTTAATGGCCCAATAGTTAGCAAACTCGCAATTTTATGCAACTATTAAGTTTGTACTATTAACGTTGTAAGATATGTGAATACTTAATCGCATTTTGTGGAAATGCGTCATCAAATGCAAATTAACTATTGTAGAAACGCGTGCCGCGATGTTATCACTATATTATTATGAATACAATACTATACATAAGATCACTACGATCGACCGTTGAGCTACATAAAGAGAGACTATCTTCTTCCTATGAACTCGTAACAGTAGGTAGTGTAGTGACAAACAACAGAATAGTAATTCTGTTTTCTATGGTGACAAGCTAGGCTGCTCAGATATTGGCCACAGACCCTGAAAGGGTACAAAAATTATGAGAATATATTCGAGTACTAGACTGTGCCCGCGGCTTCATCCGCGTGGATTGTAGACCTTAATCCAGAGAGGGATCAAAAGTATCCTATATGTTAATCCAGGTTCTGATCTATCTGTGCACCAAATTTTATCCAAATCTGTTGAGCCGTTTTTGCGTGAAAGAGTAACAAACATCCATCCATACTCACAAACATTCGCATTAGAATACATAATAGTACATATAGTAGTAAGATGAAATATGTTTGAGTCAGACTGAATTAGCCAAATTTAGAGGTAATAGCCACCCAGGTGTATATGAGTAGCAAATGGGCCAACTGATGTCTGGTTGTCACTGGCAGTCACTGCAGGCAATGAAAACACACAGTGAAGAAAAATATCATTAGGAAACTCTCAGGCATCCCTGAGAGTTCTCCATACTACGAGTATGTTCTTCAAATGAATGTAGAGTCCGTAACTCGCATTAAGCCAGCGTCTTGAACTAAGTAAAGCCTCCATCCTTCTCACTGTGAAAGGAGAGCCGACTGAGCAGTGGATCACTAATAGATTCCCAACACGTACCTATTTGAAACCGCACTAGATTTTTTTTTACTTTCTTTAACTTAAAATTATTCAATTACTTTCATCCTACACTTCGCGGACTAATCGTAAAAATAAGGTTCAATGTGAAACAGTAAATATAATTGAGAAAATAATTTGAAAATAAAACATAGGTATTCTTTTATGGTGATGATATCGGAATATATCGGATAAGTGTTACGATAGCGGAAACATCTACATACACGTAGAGCACGTAATGTTGAAGACAAGAGGCACGAACTGCTGCAGTAGTACTCTACACAGTCTACACACCTACGTCATTATTGAGATATCGAAAGGCTATAAAATAGACTTAATTTTTTTATACACACAATAAAATTGTAACACGTTATTTGCGAGGGAAAAGGATTTCTAATAAGTAATAGATATTGCACTCTCTGGACTCCATCGCACAGAGTGGCGGTAGAGTCCAAAAATATTTAGAGTATTCCCTCTGCCTGTTATGTAACCAGATCCACCCAAAGCTATTGATAAAAATCGAGAGTATTTTTTTTATATACCTATAGTAAAAAATGATTTTGAAATAATTGTAAATACGCATTAAATTTAAACTTTCTGGGTTTCTTCTCCAAAACTATTATTTTTATGAATTTATTATTAGGTATTAACTTTAACAAATTTGTATACAACTATTTACATAACTTATAACAAAAAAAGGAATAGAATAAAAATAAATAAAAATAAAATTTTATAAATAAAATAATGATTCCAAACCACTGTCCTGCGGCAGGGTACCCCTTTGGATAGCAACACTTATCCTTTGTCCAAAGAAGGATCCAGCTTAAATCAATTTAAAGTAAATTTATTTCAGGGATGCCTGAGAGTTTCCTAATGATGTTTTTCTTCACTGTGTGTTTTCATTGCCTGCAGTGACTGCCAGTTACAATTTAATACATTAGATAAAGATTGTTCTTCGTAAACTAAATTCATCTCGGGAGTGAATATGAGATTGAGATGCACAATAATCAAATAACTGTACCGGTCTGTACCTGTGTACAGTTAGATACTTAAGGCGGAGTTCCTTACAAAAAATTGCTTGTTCATTGTACTCGTATCATGATTGTCGAGAAAATCAAAAGAAGTGAATATAAAAGTGGATAAATATTTTGAAGAGTTTGAAGACTGACTTTAGACTTTGAAGAGTTTTTGTATCAAGACAATTTGAAATATCCTCGCCTTAAATATACGAAAAAATATAAAAGACAAACCATTAATGTCGAGTAGCACGCAAATAGGGCGGGACGCTTTTTGGTCGTTTTATGCATTTAAAGTGTAAAGTGAAGGAGAAATTCAAAAGACTGCTAAATTCTAGACAAAAAAGTCGGCGAATTTTTTTAGCACTTATTAATAAGTCAGTTCTAAAATTTTCAAACATCGCAGCACGTAGATAGTCTATATGCTGGACTTCTGGTTCAAGGCTGAATTTCACGCGGGCGATGTCGCTGACCAAATCGAGCGTTAAAATTTAAATAAGGTGTAGCATTTTATACAAACATCGATCACAACTTGAATAACGATTGCATAAATTAATGATGCAACACGAGGACAAGTCTAAGGAGCGATCGCCGATGTTCAGCTATCGAAGAGTATTTGCCGGCAGATCGGAGGGAGATGGACCGCGAGTAATCTAGACTGAGCCACTGAAAGCCGGCATTTAGGGCTGCCACCATTAACATGGCAACCGTTTTGCAGCGCAATGTTAGGTACGGGCCTCCCTCCACAATAGGTGGGAGGCGTGAAGCTTACTCCACCACGCTGCTCCAATGGATTGGTGGAGAAACGGACTAATGACCAGCTCGTGTCGGATGTTTTTGAACCACCCATAGGGCCTCCCTGCTGTCGTTCTTTGGAGTCTTACACTTACTTAATAGGTCCTAAAATGCAATTGTTAACCCATTGCAGGATCGGGTTTCCTCTGCATAAGAGGAGAATATACGAGTAGGTCTGAGTACAGCAAACGAGCCAATTGCACGTACGTGGACACTGTCAGGTCGATCCTCATTGCAAAAAAAATATCATCAAAATCACTTTGCAACCATCGCAGCCATCGAAACCATCGAAATAATCGCAGCAAAAACATAAAAAGAGAGAAAGGGTCGGTACAATAACTAGCTGTTTTTCGACACAAGGGTGACTGTAATCTCTAGTTTTGTAGACACACTTGGCCTTTTTCTGAGGAGGGTAAAAAAACTTGCTTGATTTTGACAGAAAACGTAAGGTGACTGCACCTAATCTCTAGTTTTGTAGACACTCGGGTCAGCTGGTCACATTCTACGCTTCTAAGTGTGAGCGCCGGTCTGTTCGCTGAGATATCTTTAAAATGGATACCGCTTTTTGTGTGGTCACTTCCTGGGCCCGATTGGAAAGGCTAATTAGGTTTTTATCATTTACTAATTGCGCTGTCAAGGTAGCCATTCGACTGAGGCTTCCTTCTGTGTTCTTACGCCGCTTTTTGTTCGACTCACAACAAAATGCCTTTGGCTTTACGTAACTCAGATATAAACGTGAAAAAGCCAATCGATTTTTCGGATTAAACGCCATTTTACTATTGTTAGCGAGGTAACGGTGAATTCATAATTTATGGTAACTTATGTTGAACCGGAACAAATTCTTTCGTAGAAAATTCCTTATAGTAAATGTAAATAAAATAATTGGGTTTATTATCGTTTTCAACGCAATAGTGAACCGCTGGCTCGGGTCTACTCTCACAGTGAGTACTCTCACAGGTTGTAACCTTAGTCCGCCGCTGACCTATTGCGGGTTAGTGGAATTTAAATGCCTTTGACAACATTGTGGAGAATTCTTCTTCGTACAGTTTTTCGCCCATGTTTTTCTTCAGCAGGTCACAATTAATTATTGTAAAAGGCATATCATAACAAAAGTTAGTGGTGCGTGCCACTGGGATTTGTACTCGGACTATTAAGTTTGTACTATTAACGTAGTATGTACTATTAATTGAATTCATAGCCACTATCCGGTCATCACCACTGGGCTATTAGCGCTTGGAGCTAAGGACCTAAATTTGTATCTACTTAATTGTGTTTATGCATTTTGTTGATTTGTGCATCGTCATTTTAAAAGTAGGATCTAAATCTAACTAAAGTGCTAGCTAAAAAGTGAAACGTTAGTTGTTGGAATACAAACTTATCGCAATGAAATGATGTATAACTACAATAAACTACACATAATTCAACAATCGAGCGAGAGGAATTCAACCGTATCCTTTTACGAGCATACCGTATGTTTAAACTAGTTATGTACGCATGGTGTAAATGTATGCGTAACAATACTGTACTTACTGATCATTTGAAATGTATAACGAAATGTCTAATTTGAAGGCATTTTTGTGTTTATTGGGTTCTTAGTAATATACACAATCCGGCTCATTCCAGAATATTGGGTAGTAAAGGACGTATCGCCCTGTCTACCTAACATAGTCTCCATTAAATCTAGCTAATTCTCCGTTTTCACAAAACCAAGTTCTTACCAAATACTAATACCTAGAAAATGTTACATACTTAAAAAAGAGGCGTGGCTTTTAACTATCGGGATTAAGGACGCGCAACAAAACTAGGTACCCGAGGCTTAGATCGGTCTTCATTGGTCTTCCGTATATGAAGTAGAACCATTTCGCCAAAGGAAACTCACAGAAACCAGTTTGCCGAATATAGTGATATTTAGTCTAAAATGCATCAATACTATTTTTGTGGCATACAAAATCCAGAACACTGTATTATATAAAAAACCTGTTTAAAATAAATTGACGACCTTACGTTTGTGTCTGGAACGGAACGAGCAAGTTGCAATGACGAGTGATGGATGTGGTGTGGTCGGATGCGGACGTTTACGAGCAGGCCGGAGCGAGCCGCCCTGCGACCTGACGGCATCTGCTCCCTCGCACCAGTCACACCGATTTTTACGTAACAAAACTTGCTTTTAGATACATTTTTATGGAGCTAAGTCTAGCAAACAGGTACGGGCCACCTGACGGTACTGACTATCAGTGGGGCTACTCTTGAATTCAATTCCGACCGATCGTCATTGGAATTGTTGCACACTAGCGCATTATTTTTCCAATGTTGAACGGATATTGCAGAACTAAATGAAATTGTGTCATTTCGTTGCAATCTTCCTAATGCCAAAGAATAATGCCAATTGCGTTCAAGAGTACCAAATCATGTACAGATTGGATCGGAATCGGAATTGAAATTGATATTGTTTTCAAGAGTAATGCCACAGGTGTCAATTAAGCTACAACGCACTGGCGAAATTTTGTGAATTTCCATCCATATGACTGTGTTGGCGTAAACCCACCACCACCAGGTAAACCACCAGGTATACCGTCACTTCTTCTCTTTCTCAGTTGTACACTCATGGCGGAGTGGTCGTAGTCATGAATAGCCTTTTTTGGTAGGAAGCTGCTTTTGCGAGAATTCTCCATTTCTATACCATCACAAATAATGCCAGTAGCACACAACACGCGTTTCGCTCCAAAATAGTAGTTTGTCGTAGCGACTGTCATGCATTGCCGGCTTAAGCTGTTTTTGGCACCCTTGCCTAAAGATGGAACCGGTTAACTCATCTTGCCGAACTCTTTCGATCGCTTTCTACCTACACAAGCGACTGAGCTATGGGTCCTTAGTCTCAAATACTGTAGAGATATTTCTTTGATTATATGCTGTTGATTAGTTGCTGCTGAATGTTAATCATGAAATGATTCTGCAAGAATCTGAATAACAGGAAAATGAGTTAAGGATTACTACATCCACTTCAGTTGTCGGTATAATTATTGTACAATACGTATTAAACGGTCGCTCTTGAGATGTCGAGTAGGATCAATGTTTAATACATGAACTAACTGGAATTATAAAATTGCATACAATAGTTAAGAATTTGGATTTTTCTGGTTACGAGCGAATTCAAGTGTAACAGATCAAATTGGATGCAAGATACGAGTATTGAATCGGAGCACTTACGATTAAATGCCTGAGAGTTCACAAAACAAAAATGTGCTCAAAGGCTTGTGAAGTCCACCAACCTGCACTAGGCCAGCGTGGTGGACTAAGACCTACATCCTTCCCATTATGAAAGGAGATCCGATAGCGCGGTCCCGCATATGTGATTGTTATTTTTCTCGTAAAACAATTTTATGGGCCATTCCTCCCAGTCGTATTACTGATGTCCCTATATCATCTTTCATTTGGCAACTTGCGTCATTGTATCTCCGGAATGAACTGCCATCCTCGCCTTGACCAACCCCGCACTATTACCGGCCACTTATCGCTCCGACGCTAAAATTATTCGCCATCTACGTTTTTAATCCTACACTTTGAGAATTTCTATTGAATTCTACTTAACATGATTGCAATTGCAAAATACTCGTAGTAAAAAATGCAATGCCATTAAAAAATTACAAATCTCCACTTAATCGTAGGTAAATATTTGTGTAACTAAGTTGGAATCGTTGTGGTATTTGTCCGATTTTATAATCTACTTTTTTCATTCCTCCCGCCTTGTGTAAAATCGTTTTTTAAAGAATGTTTTCGTTTTGGGGGCCAATTAGAATCTAAGTCTGTAGGCTTTAATAACGGTTGATCATGTCTCGGCATTGACAAAACAATTTGTCTCGTTTACTTTCCGAATTTCGAAAGTTTCTAAAATTCAAAACTGATTTAAAATTAAAAGCAAAGTTGTTCAAAACGTTGCAAAAAAAAAAACATGAACACAACCCTGAATTTTTCGTTATGTATATCAGTATTTAACGAGCAACCAAAGCTACAAAAAACCACACTGAGTGTGTCACACACACGTGAAAAATCATCAATTTACGTCACAAAAAAATTCAAAAAATATGTGAGTATAATGGCTACCATACGTACCTACCATAATTATAATTTTTTATTATCATTCATACCATAGAAAAAGCTTCCTATTACCGGCAATACCATTCTTACCATGGGACTATTGTACCATACAAACGTTTGCACGTGCCATGGCACGTCTCATAAGACCGATGGCCATAATCTGCCATAATGAGGCACCATGCTGGCACGTGGCGCGGTGATAGGCATTCATCAAGGATTCGAGCTGGTTATGGTCACTAGGAAGGAAATTAGTTTATACTTACAGCTGGATTTGTGATGCAACTCTTTCGAACGTTATTTTCATATAGGGACTAAAGGTAAGCGCGCATAGCCGCTGCTTGTCGTCGGTCCAAGATTCGGTTCGGTTTACATCGTGCAAATAAATATTTAAGATATGTAAGTATGTACCCAACGTCAACATATTAATCCGTCTGCATTGAACATTTGCAGAACATAATTAATGATAATAAACAATAATAATCAAATTGTATACATACAATGGTTTTGTCCCATCATCATCGCATTATCATTAATGACATAAACGAAGTGTATAATGAATCATGAATGATTGCCGATGTTAATGATAATGGATTGCTGTAATGTTATGAATGAATGGGATTTAAATTTATTTTTAGGATGATTCTCAAAGGACACTTGGATTTCACATTAATTAAGTTTTATTATTTGAGCTCTGCTGTTACTATTGCTAAATATATATAATATCAGATAATTATCATAATACCGCCTATTATTAAGCGCCCTTTTCGAATAAAACCTTTTAAAACTTTCATTCAGCTAGCTATAACAATTCAAAACCTAAGCCAAAGTTTTAATATAGGATACCTACTATCAAAGAGGCATTTGATTTAAGTGCTTCCTGTTATGACTCATAAAATTCAATCTACAGACAGATAAAATCAGATACATCTCATAAAGTAACGGTGAAGGTCGTGGAACCAACCCGCGATTGGCCACCGTGGTGGACTATGACCTACAACCTTCTTATCCTTGAGAGAAGACCCGATCCCTAATTGATCAGTGACTAGACTGGGTATGGAAACCCGTTATTTTGATCTTCGTATTCGCTTCCTAGAATGTGCTTCATTGTACAATACTTAGTTTGAAGGTGTATGTAAGGCCTTACAGCGAGTTCATAAGCTGTCAGGATCAGGAATGCCGTCTAAGGCCAGTTAATAAGCAACTAGATATCCTTAGTTCACGGAAAAAGAACAACTTTTTGCTGTGTAACCTTTTGGTCTGTTCAAGAACTCCTGACCTTACTAATTGCTACATACAACAATTTCTATACTAGGTACCTCAAAGAAGCAGTATCGTATATACTAAGATTTTGCGCAAAATAACCTACTTTGTAATGTTCGCTCAAAATCTTATCCTGTGAGAAGGTAATGAAATATTTGGGATTAAAATGTCTATATTTTTCCCACTTTCTACTGGGTGTTCTAAATCGACAAAATATGTAATAGAACTGTGAGACATTTCATGAAAAGTGTTTCAACTGTTAATAGTTGACTTAGCCAATAGTGGCACATTTGGCTAATTCTGATGTAGCTAGCTTAGTGTTTCATAAAAATTTCGGGTAAATTTTCAAAGCCTTTCCTGAAAACATTCGTTAGTTCTTGGACTAAATCTGACGTAACTGTTGGCTTCATCCAAAGAACTATTAAAAATCAAACGATAGTATCAGATCTAAAGGAGTCGGAGTAAACAATAATACCTACCTCGCGAACGGAAACATAATATATTATATGCTGGCGGCATTCAGAAGGTCGTCTACCAACAAAATATTACCAATATTACCATTACCAATTTCTATGCAAGAAACATCCAGAAATAACAGAAACTAGCCACTAACAGTGACTTTGTCCGTGTTATATAGATTTAAAATGTAGTTCAGTTCTTTTATAGGGTTCGTAATATTATGTCCGTTTAAAATTAGACCACAATCAGCTCAACTGTTTAGTTTTAAGAGCGTAACTACAGTTTTAAGTTTACCTTAAAATTAGACTCTAGGACTCTACATTTTTTAAAATGCACTGATATCTGTTGAATATCACTGCTGAGCTATATTATTAGTTTTATTTAGCAAGCCTTACTTGAACTGAAACCCATTCATTGAAGTCAGTTCAACAATCTTTAAATTCACCTTGTCTATAAAGCCATTAATCACCTTTAACGCTAAAAACCATTATTTATGCTTTTATTAAGTGGTTCTTAATAAAAGCATAAAAACTTCTCTTTAAGTCCGTTAAAGTTAAATGATTTAGACGACTCAGAAATCATCTCTAACCATATCAAACTTATGTAAACATCAACAATACCATTCAGGCTTTCACCGAATCCCTGGTTTCCGGTGTTACACAACACACGAACACATCACACCACCGCTCATGTAGCATTCACCAAGTGTCAATTGTGCCATATGGTGACGTCACAATCAACATTGGTGCATCAATACGCTTTTCGCAGACATGCAACTTGATATGAGTACTTCGTCCCGCGCAGTATGATTCGTATGAAATGAAAGGATTCGATTCGAGGTCAAATTCTAAGCCACCAAAATCTATCACTGCTAAAAGTGCCTCCGTTCCTTGCAATGGTGCTCAAAGCACTCTTAACTAACTAACCAAAAGTGGTGTGACAACGTGTCAGCTGACGTCACGTCTCAGCTGATGGTTGTGAGGATTGGGCGGCATTCGCATTGTTTTGAGAATTCCTCGTCCGCGTTGCTTCTACGCGGTCTCGTATTTTGTACACGGTTCAGTAGCAGATAGCAACATCGCTGTGACTGAGTTGCGAGCCATCTGTTGATAAATATTACTTGCACAAGTCACAAAGTTTAGAGATCATTCAAAAACAGTGCCTTCAACCACTGACGATACACTTAGGTACTCGTAAATGCGTGCATTTTTCATTAACATAATCCATTAGTTTTTTATTCATTTAACCATTTTCTATGTTGCAATCATGGTACCTATGTTCTTTTCTGTAAAATAAATATAGGTATATTTTATAAAGAGTTGCAAACCTAGAAGTTCTCATTTAAGGGTTCGTAGCTAATCCACTGGTTCGATATTTCGAATGTTTTAATCCTTCTGAAAGTCCTTTGATTAACTAGCGAGTGACAACAGGTGACTTGCCGACTCATGGGATGTACCCGCCCACTGCGTTTTGTGCCCTCTATTATTCTTTTTAGAAGGGAATTTTTTCTAACCCCAAATAAGACCAAAATTCTGTTTGAGTTTGTTGGTTCTTGCATGCGGTGCGTTGCATTACTGCTCTTGAGGACTACTATAGTCATCTCACGTCACCTTCCCAATCAAAATGAATGGTATTATTTAGAATGGTTAGAATGATGCGATAGGTATAGGTGCCTCCTTAGTAAACCTTGCTATGTTTTAACTGTGCTCCACTTAAAACTTGGAAAGCCCGAGCCTTGTAGGGCAGGCGGCGACACGGTGTCGTCGTAGAAAGCTGTCCCAACACTCTTCGAACTCTACGAATTTCTCTAACTAGGTACCTTGATGGTCAGGGCAGGGCTGCCAGTTGGATCTAGGCCTAGGACTGTAAAATGTACTAATGTTGGTACTTTGTCAATTTCTTTAGCAATGCTCTGCTATTTAATAAAATCAATATATTTGATTTGTTTAAAAAACTAAAAAACACGCTTTTGAAGAACAGCGAACTTAAAAGTTAAGCGTCGGGCGCTCAATAGGTATACGAAAAATATGGCACAAAGCGCCTATGCTGTGGACTTTCATTTAATAATTTGAATTAAAAAAATCAGATGTTTTTGCCTTCTATTCCCGTCGAAATCTTTTCTTTTAACTTTTCTTTAAAGTAATAAAATGTATATAAAATAAAAATTTATTTGTAGCCGACGTAAATTATATAAAAAAAACTATTAGCGAACCTGTCGCACACACAACCCTATCGGACACAAGACGAATGTCTACGGACGAACTTTCGCTATGCTAATGCAGTCTAGGGCAGCCTGAGTGTGTTAGAAAAGTTAATTAATCACATCATTTCCATTTTTTTTTTTACTTCTGATATTGACCAGTAGTGTTGTACCTAAAGTATATTACTCCGTTACTATTTATTATTTATTTATTCGTAATTCGTAATCGGATTATTTGAACTAAGTATTACCTAATTTCAGACCTATCCGATATTGTCGCTATGAGGAAACGAAAGACTATTACATACCTACAGACTACTACGTTGCTATGAAAAACGTTTACATAATTATTAATTATATACAATACGTAGATGCATTAATATGTATTTTTTCTGATGAAATATCTAATAGTAGTT
This sequence comes from Erynnis tages, assembly GCA_905147235.1. Lineage (NCBI taxonomy): Eukaryota > Metazoa > Arthropoda > Insecta > Lepidoptera > Hesperiidae > Erynnis > Erynnis tages. The sequence goes on along the minus strand of LR990082.1, from coordinate 211,355 downwards.
TCAGCACTATAATTTATATTAAAAGGGCCGCAAAAATTATTTAATTACACTTGTAACTAGATGGACAATAACACAATGTTTATTGAACACTTAATAAATCCCTGTTTAATTACTTACTAGTAACGATACTCAATAATAACCATTATCCAATAATAACCATATAGATTCTTACGAGTTGTTTCGAGTTGTAACGAAGAATTGTTACGTATTCTATATCTCTAAGTATAACATAAATTAACAATTAAAATTAAGTTTTAGGTTCCTATTAGGAAGAATAGCGTGTATCAGAAAATGATATCAGACAGATATTAATAAATATGATTAAATTGATAATAATAGGTTACTTAATTATTGTTTTGTTTATAGAGCTCTACAAACATTGAAACATTGTAAAAAATTACACATATTTTGTACATTATATTTGAGAGATAAGCAAACCCGAACATGAAAAGAACCCATTGCTAATAACAGAATAACCATTAAAGGTTTCATAATCATATTCGTCAGTTTTCGCTTATTTGGTTTTAAATATCTTGACTATAATTACTGTTATTAGCTTACCAGCGCTAATCCTATAGCGAACTGATTATTGAAATTGATTGAATTATTCATTCAATCTGCTGTCAAAAGGTAATTACATATATGTATATTAGAGTGTTAAATCTTTTGTTGGTGGGTAATAAGTGTAAGGGGAAAATTTTGAAACAATTAACAGTACAAAATATTTAAAAAATTAAACCGATATCAAAAAGTATTAAATGACATTTGTTATATACTTTAGGCCTCCTACTAACTACATATTATATACGTGAAAGTTTGTGAGGAAGAATGAATAGATGTTTGTTACTCTTTCACGCGAAAACGGCTGAACACATTTGGATGAAATTTTGCATACTGATAGACTTTAACCTGAATTGACATCATGATACTTTTTATTCCTATCTGGACGATTTTTTTTAATCTACGCGGACAAAGCCGCGGGCAAAGTGTAGCAATAATATTAATAAATAATGAATCCAATTAATCTGTATGTGTTCGGACACCGAGAAAGTAGATTATGGGTAATATGAAATACACTGCAGCTAAAAATATAGGTGATTGATTAATATATACCTATAAATCGGAAGGAATGTTGTCAAGTAAGCACACATTAGATGCTAATGTAATGAGTAATAAATAACGCTGAAAACACCTGATATAACAACAATTTTAGACTCAAAGTACATATGTTGTGGAAGGTGGAAGCCAATAAACCTTGCCGTATTTGAATAACAATGGTAATTAACTATTTACACATCAACACCTGCATCAACATTTCAAACTGATGGATTTGTTAGCAAAGGTATGACAGCTACGCAAAAATTAAAGTAAAAACTTACATATTCCTAAAAGTTTATGTCTCCTAGTGCGTCGCATACGTTATCCACAAGGATAAAATGTAAACTAAACAACTTAAAGTGGTAAATACAGTTGTCAGAATTCAGAATAAGGAAGAATCTATATTAATATTTTGGTGAAGACGCGACTATCTCGTTGTGATCTTCTTTGTTTCACGAGAGACAAGGATACGTAGACTGCATACAACTTAACGAATGTCAATAGAGACAGATAGAAAAATGGACGAGGCAAGAGAAAAGATGACAAATACGAAGAAAAAAGCTAGTTTCTAAAATGGCAAATTCAGAAACTTATAATCCATTGTCGGATAAAATGAACACGAGCGTTATTTCCACCTACTCGTATCAACAAAAACCTATCAACACTGAAAGTTCGCTGTAAAATGTATCCCTTGTTTACTGAAACAGATATTTCACAACACCATTCGATAGGTACACAGCATTGATATGAGTGCTAACCCGCGAACAATGAGATATGATGGCAGGACACGCCCTGAACGCATAAACACCGACAATGGACAGTTAACGTTGCCGCGGCTCTTTACGATACCTACTTCATCGAAGGACAAACAAACACCACCTACACACCAGACCACACTAAGTTCCGTGTTGAAAAACTGAAAGAAACTCGCCTTGGCTACTTTCCTTCAAAGTCAACGTCAAAAATTAGGTATGATGACAGTAATCAAGTATCGCCAAAATATTTATCTGATCTAATGAAATAGGATTCAAAGATTTTGAAACATGTATTTATTCTCTTATTAATGTCGAGATTAATACTTTATTTGTTAAAATAAATCTACAAAATACAGCAATCCGCCATGATAGCTTAAACACCCATCAGATCGAATTACGTCAAATTACGTCACGACTTAGTAAGCGTCATTTTTTTCGTAAGCATATTATACACGATCTGGCATTTTTTACTGAGCCGTGGCGCAATGACAGACGCCATGACACGGGCGAGCGTTTTGGAATGAATTTGAAATTTAAAATTTAAATGTAGTTTTATTGCACAAAAACCTTAATTTTCTACAAAAATATGATATATTTTAGACATAATAGAAACTTCTCAATATCATAGAAGAGTTTTTGAAAATTAGTCATCATGCCAATTGTGGCGCGCCTAGTAAGAGGCCTATGTCCACCAGTGGACAAATATCGGCTGAAAAATAATTAAAGTATGAAAAACTAGACTGTGCCCGCGGCTTCGCCCGCGTTGATTTTAGAACTTGGTGCAGAGAAGGATAAAAAGTATCCTATCTATCTGCGTACCAAATTTCATCCAAATCGGTGTAGCCATTTTTGCGTGAAAGAGTAACAAACATCCATCCATACTCACAAACATTCGAATTTCTAATAGAAAAAGTAGGATGGATACATGGAAACACCGTTTGAGAGCAGAGACGGACTCGGTCAGACCTCACGCGTTAATTCCTACTTACGTCCCACATTCGCTTCCTGCTTCATAACAACAACAAAAGCTGCCTTTACGTCAAAGTAGAATCTTGGTGAAATTGCGCGGATGCCTACAAGAGTTGTGAAAGAATGCCAAATGTTTCTGATTAGCATATGGATGTGTGAGGTTTCGTAATCGCATTGTCTTCTCGCATATACGGTGGTGAGCTCACGCGCTGATCGCTCAGCTGTTCAATGGTGTGTAACAGTGTGTGGCGGTGTTGGTAAGATGTTCCGTGCGGTCGTGTGCCATTCCAATTGCTTATTAGGATTTTGGTTAGCATATACATTGTTTTGATTGTTAATGTGCTTTTTTATAGTCATTGAGTAACAAATGGGCATGGAGGCCGCCTGATGTAAAGTACATCCATATCCAACTTCAAATAGAAAACCTCAAACACAGACTTTAGAATTTGGTCCAGAAAGGGATAAAATATAAAATATTATGTTAAATAATAGATTTAATATATATGTATGTTAATCCTGGTTATAAACTACGCGAACAGAAAATTTAATCGAAATCAGTTCAGCCTAGTTTTATTATTCGTAGGTTCAGCCGTTTTTACCTGAAAGGATAACAAAGATACATCCATCCACCCTCAAAAACTTTCACGTTTCTAATAGCAGTAAGATTAATATTCCGCCTCATTCGACACTTTACTTGAAAGAAAGAAATCCACTTACAGTAAACATCAGACTACTTGTAAAAATGTGGGCTTTGAATTAAGATGAACTGATACAATTCGGTTAGAGATAAACAAAATTCGGTTACAAATAAGACAAACGAAACGGTTCGAAACAGTGACTGACTGCATCCTGGAGAACTGAACTAGATCGTGGGGCGAGGCCGGTCACGAGTCACGAGCGACGGCTGCCCTCTGGCATCTGGCAACTGCACTTGCACCTTCAAATGTCCCGATGAAAATTCAGTTAAGATTTAGATTTGTATGTAAGTCTGCATGTAGAAGGAAATCTCTAGATTTTTTTATTTATTTTAGAAATTCTTTTATCAAAATTTACAATGGACAAGGCTGTAGTAGCTATGAAATATAATATATAGGTCGTTGAACCAATGCTTCGGTTGGGAAAGTTTGGTTGCCGGATAAACAATGAAGACACTTATGGACTTTAATTAAACGAACCGATCCAAGAATCCGATTTTATCGAACTTTGATCTTGAATTTTTCGCACACTTGAGACCGTTTGGGAACTTTCCACAATTTCATTATATTGGTATCTTTGGTAACATTCAAGAAAATTTTCAGCTTTTCTATGAAATATTTACAGGGGTAAATTATGATTGAGCTAGTAGGCTAGTAGCTTATTGCATGAGGAAAAGTCTGCTCAGAATAAATCCCTCATAATATAATTTATAGTTATTATTACAATATTGCTTTCAAGGCCGTATAGGATTTGTTTCAGTAAATACTTCGATATTTATGAATATTCAATGTTTCATAATGTATAAATATTAATAAACATTATTGTATCTTGTTTTAATATTCAATGAAATATGAATTGAATAGAAACAAAAAACACCCTTAAGGATATAAAACATGCAAACACCTCACAAATAGACAAAATGCAACTAGATACATAATTTGAAGGACTGGTGACTAACAACAAAACAGAAAACAAGGAAAAATTTATAGAATAAAAGCCAAGAAACAGATTAGGTTTACAGAGATGATAACTTTTTCCCAGGCAATGATAAGATATAAATAATATCACATATCTGTGTGTGTGTGTGACCTGCAGTGAAGTAGATTTAATATAAAAATAAAATAGATCCACAGTTGCTCGTCCGGGTGCCGCACCGCCAGCCTCATTCATAACCCGTAAAGCAAAGTGTTCTTCATGTTTGTTGAGATACTTTATTTGAGGCAAACATGTTTCTCCACATGAGTAGCAAAGCTTCCGCAAACAATTTCTTCTCTATTTGAGGTTTGATGTGGGTGACAACCAGCTGCAGTGAACACTTAAAAGTTACTTACTTTAAAAAAATTGGAGTCGATTAGGGGAGATCCATGTCTAATAGTGGACGAAGGGATGAAAGGAACGAAGGACCGTTGTCTGTTCCTATCTGTAGACTTAAAAAGTTTAATAGATGCTGTTGCTTCACATAACACTATCAAACATTTACATTTCCCGGATTACTTAAATTAACATCAAGTAAGAGTCATTATAGCGGTGATAGACCTAGTGGCTTAGAATTCGACCTCGAATCGAGGGTTCCTGTTCGAATCCCAGTGGCACGCACCAATGACTTTGTAAAAAAAGTTATGTGCGCTTTATAAAAATTAAATATCACCTGCTGTTACGGTGAAGGAAAACATCGTGAGGAAACCTGCATGCCTGAGAGTTCAGAAAAAAAAAAGTTCTCAAAGGCATGTGAAGTCCACCAACCCGCACTAAGGCCTACATCCTTCTCATTGTGAGAGGAGACCCGACCCTGTAGTGGGTCATTAATGGGTTACTGACATGACAAGAGTCATTAAATACTTTGTAAATACTTTATAACTAATAGCTAATTATTCCATCACACGCAAACGTGACTCCACAAATTTGACGTAAGCGACGAAACATCTGTGCAATGACATGTTTGTCAACATTACGGAACCCGAGAATGCGCTACTTTAACGAGCGATACTACTTTCTTTTAATATACTCCAACTGATGTCTGTATTTAAGTATACAAATTCTCCTTAAGTTAGATACCCTAATAACAGACTCCACAAATAAAATAAGACATTTGGCAATTGTGTGTGTCGTGTGCTGTTCCATTAAATAGGAGAGGCGTGACAGATATCAATCGTCCATGAATCCATTATTCCTGTTTCTGAAGTTCCGGAAGTTCCTGTAAATTTGAAATAATCGTAAAACATGAAGAAATGAAGAGTCATTAAAATTTTGTTCGTTGTTGCGAACATGTTATTCCTCACGAGTAGCAAAGCACCCGCATACAGTCATCTTCAGATGGGATTTCTTTCTCCATGCAGGAACCGGCGGGAAGTCATCGGGTGGCCTGCGTGCCCTTTGGCAATTACTTTAAAAATCTAGCCTGAGTATTTTAATTTTGAATCCTGTCTATCTCCTTTCCTTCTCAGCTTGCGAATGTCCTCATATGCATACGACGCCATTATGCATACGACGCTTCTAATATGACACCACCAATCCGTCTCGAATGGAAAGAATGCAAGGATCCCACGTATAGATTACGTTTGCAGTGTACCAGCTCCACGTTGTAATGTATAAGTTTTCCGTTTATTTGCCGTCGCAGTGATTACAAAATATCTTATTGTTTGTCGAGGTTGTTTACCTCGTCTCTCGCTGGAAGACTCATCTTCCTTCCGTTGGATGTACGTGTATATGTGATGTCTGTCTATATGTAAACTTTACACATTGCATGCTTGGCATGTTGCATACTTTATATTTATCACGAGCTGTGTCCGCGATTTCGTCCGCGTGGAATTTAACTATCTGACTTTAATACTTATATGCCTACTATATTTATAAAATAAAAGTAGCCTATGTTGCTCCTTATTACATCAGTTATCGGTCCAGCCATTCCAGAGATTAGCTGGAATAAACAGACAGACAGACGATGTTATTTTGGTACGCACCGTATATACAAAATTATGCATTTAGTAAAATCGGTTCTTTTTATATTACAAATAGACACTCCAATTACATTTATTTGTATAGATGAACTTGAATACGTTGACTTGTCATCACGGTATAAACACAAGCGGCAGTCAACATAGACAGGACCTCCTACTTATTGCCACGCAAAAGGAGGCAAATTGAGGCTTTTTAATTTCCCTTGAGAGTTGTCCATAATGCTCTATCACCCGCTTTAACACTTAAGGAATCGTGAGGAAACCATGCAGGTTTCCATATGAGAGTTCTCTATAATGCTGTCAAAGGCATGTCCACTGACCTGTATCGAACCCAGGACCCTCTGCGCAGCGCACCGGTGTCTTAACCACTGCGCCACTTGGGTCGTCACAGATGTCTAGAAGCTATTCATCTTCTCTTACCTTAAAATCCTTTCGTTTCCAGATGGCAACCCGTACCAGAGCGGGTACCCGGAGAAGGAGTCGACGCCTGCGTGGAGAAGGGACCTGGCGAAGCGCGCGCGCGGCTGCTTCTCCACCAAGACGCTGCTGCGGCGCGTGCCCATCCTCGCCTGGCTTCCCAAGTATACCTGGAGAAGCGGCCTCGCCGATATTATTGCTGGTCAGTTCATGATTAAAGCATTCTAAATCAAACGAACATCATTCGAAGGGCCGATGAGCGGTGTAAGAAAGGTCCTCGAATGGCAAAAGGAATACAGGCCGCCCTCCGACTGACTGACTGACTGACGGTGACTGACGACCTGAAGAAGATAGCGGGAAACCGTTGGATTCAAAGAGCCCAGAACCGGGTGGAGTGGCGTCGATTAGGGGAGGCCCATGTCCAGCAGTGGACTACGAAGGCTGAAATGATGATGATGATGATGAAACTACCCCCACAAGGTATATCAACAATGCTTGGCGATGTTGGATTTGGCTTGCTTTGTAAGCCTAAAGTGTAACAAATTTTATTTCATCCTTTTTTGAGGTTGGTTAAATTTTTTTTTTATTATTATTTGGAAACAGTTTTCCGACTGCTATCGGTCAGCTGGTGGCACGTGGCAGGCGGCGCGCGGGTTTCGCTTCGCCGACGATTTAATTACGATTGTCCACCAGTGACGAATCAACGATTCGGTGCAGTGCGACTTTCGTGTTATCGGCTTCCAGTCATTTGGCGTAATGTTTGGCGTAAAGTTTTGCGATGTGACATTAGATTAATAGTTCCTCCCATTTTTCATATCGTTTTTCATGTATAAAAAGTAACAACATTGTAGCCTGCCTGAAATTTTTTTATCGTACCTACATAAATATCGTAAGTTTAGGGAACTTGAGTGATATTTGAAAGATATCTAAGTTTTCCATATTCAAATCTCTCTTCGGGGAATCGAACACAGGACTGCGCCACTCAGTTCGACAAAAAAATATACACGTAGACATAATCCCTCAACGCCCCCGCTCCTAAAAACGCCCATAGAAAGGAAAGCTCGCGTTGGAATTATATAGACATTAGTCTAGAGTGCCTGACCCATAGAACACAGAATACTAAATCTGTCTTCTATGGCCTGACCTCTACAGTCGGGAAATGCATATCACACAAAGGTCAACGACTCGGCGACGAGCGGCTGCATTTTGCCAAATTGCGAGCAACGTCTAATGCGGCGCGGGACTCTGACCTTAGTACCGTCGCGCTGTAAAAACGTTTTTTTTCTTCTTCACTCAATGGCGGTATTCGAGCGTGAAATTACCGAATTTTCTACAGCTTTGTTTCGCAAAACATATTTTGTTTTACAGATTAGTGTCGATGTTTAACGTGCTATTTACGGAAGTTGGTGGAATTTCTAGTAGATTTGTACCTGCATAAACTTTATAAAAGCCAAACTTATTTAATTATGAAAATTAAAAGGAGGTAAAGCCAGGCTCTACAAAAGTGTTGGTTGGGACTTCGGAAAAACATGAAAATAAAGTAAAAATAGCTATTTTTTATCATAATTATTTAGTTATATTTTATTTCTCGCTAGAATAAAATATGGGCAGCAAATTAAAAGTTACAAAATAAACTAAAAAACGAAGCACGTGCAGAACTAAACGCAAATCAATAAGAAATTCAATCACAATAAAAATTACTTCAATAAAATTTCACTTTTGCAAAGATTCTTGACCTCGTTTTGAAAACTCTTTAGATAAATCCTTTGTTATAATATTTACTACTGTTATTATTTGTTCTGTTTATTGAATATTTTTTCAAAACGTAACGATTTGAGGTTAAGGTTGACGTTGATGTTTGAGGTTGATTGCTAAAGAATCCTTGCAGGACTTTATTGATTGACCTTATGCCATTTATTAGTACAGAAACAAAGATAATATATTATATTGTACGTCAGAAAGGCGAAAGGCCTAAAAGATTAGTCTGTTTTATGAGATGATTGAATAGTGTTGGAGAAGCTTCTGCGATTAGAGTCATAAGCAGCTCACAGTAGTTCACGAACAAGTTAACAGCGTCCTCGGAGAAATATATTTTTTATTACAAATTTTTTCTTCAACGTCCAAAATAAAACAGCCCAAACTTTGTTCATAATGTGTCCATTTTGTATATTCGAATTTCATTTTACGGTAGGACTTTCGTATTATGTAGGCCTATAATTTTGTTTTTGATTCATAGGTATTTTCCTGTCCGGATTTTTTGTCATCTCCACTATCATTTCTATTCATTTAAAAACAGTGATATCTGCTACAATAATTACCTTTTACAACTATTTCAAGGAAACCTGGATTGCATGTTTCCAAAGAACAAAAAATGTAATTTGTAGTGATCTTATTAAAATATTTCTCGTGACTGGCCACTTTTCTCATTGTCTCAAACAAATTACGAAAGAAAAAACCATCAAATAGATCATGAACGGCTCTGTGAACCATCTCCTTGTTATTGGCAGTGGATACGTATCTATGTATGATGTAATCATTATTGATGAGATTAACTGTACATTTCCTGTAATAGTCAAACAATTGATCATTGTATCTATCATTTTTATGGTATCGCAGGGAAATGGCAAAACCTAACCCCCATAGGTAATAATTATATTGAACAATTCTTGTTTATAGCACATGATGATAAAACAAATGGATGTTTTTAACAAGAAAACTTACTAGACCGGAGATGCTTCTATACTTAATATTTTTATCAGAATTTTAATTTTATGCACCATCAATATTGAATAACGCCCTTTTAAAGAATTCTTTGAACACTTATTCTACAAAGTATAAGTAAGATTCTGCAGAATTCCCATTTAAATATAATTTCGCATGTTTGGCCTTACATAGGTTCGACTCTTACATGACCAAGTCTTTACTGTAATGTAAATACATTTAAAACTGTTTTTTTAATCGTAATATTCATGTTCAGTAAATTGATGTGTTAATGTAATGATTATTTATGATAGTGGACAAAATCAATGAAACATATTAATTGTTTGTAACTTTTCTCAAAACAAGAGCAAACGTCGATCGCGATCATTGTAATCTGATAATAGGGTGCCAGCCTTGTAGAACAGTAGGTGCTATTGTACTGTGTTTCCGTCCTATGCACAATGCCCACTGAGCGACTGGGACAGACACGAGCTCGCTCTTTTCATTTATATTTAACTCAATTGCCTCAAAAACCCATGTTTCCGGATTTTGCCGATAATTATTTTTGACACCGGATATGTTCCAAAAAGGTTTTTTAACCACTTCCTACTTCGCTAATTTTGTTGTCATTTAGTTCTTTGACTATTGTTGGATACTATTTACGATGTTGTTTACATTTCAGTGTTTTTTTTTCTTTGCCTTATTGTGTTTCATTCAATCATGGGTTATTCAGGGTTCATGGGTTAAACAGTTTAAAACGCTTTTTTGTTTACTCTTTTAATAACGAGGATGATGAGCGTGGCAGAAATGCCTCCCCGGGACGCTACTTTACTAACACGCTTGACCTTTAGGTTTGCGGCTCGGGTCTCTCATATTATAAAGATTAGTCCACCAAGCTGGCCTAATGCGGGTTGGCAGACTTCACATGGCTTTGAGAACATTTTTTTTTGCGAACTCTCAGGCATGTTCATTCAGGCATTGCCTCACGATATTTTCCTTCACCGTTACAGCAAGTGATATTATTTAATTTTTATAAAACTCACATAACTTTCTTGAGGAAGTCATTGGTGGCGTGCCTCTGGGATTCGAACCCGGACCCCTCGAGTAAGAGGCCGACTTCTTAGCCACTTTGGCTGTCACCGCTTAGTTCTTATCCACTTGGCTGTCACCGCTTAGTTCTTAGCCACTTGGCTATCACCGCTTAGTTCTTAGCCACTTGGCTATCACCGCTTAGTTCTTATCCACTTGGCTGTCACCGCTTAGTTCTTATCCACTTGGCTGTCACCGCTTAGTTCTTAGCCACTTGGCTATCACCGCTTAGTTGTTAGCCACTTGGCTATCACCGCTTAGTTATGAGCCACTTAATTGGCTATCACCGCTTAGTTGTGAGCCACTTGGCTATCACCGCTCACACCACACTGACAGCGTCTCTTGTTCGCAGGACTGACGGTGGGCCTCACGGTGATCCCCCAGGCCATAGCGTACGCGGGGGTGGCGGGGCTGCCGCCGCAGTACGGGCTGTACTCCTCGTTCATGGCGTGCTTCGTGTACACGGTGTTCGGCTCCGTGAAGGACTCCGCCATCGGGCCCACCGCCATCGCCGCCATACTGACCCGCGAGAACCTGCACGGGCTCGGCCCCGAGTTCGCCGTGCTGCTGGCCTTCCTCTCTGGGTGCGTGGAGCTCGTTATGGGGATACTGCAGCTAGGTAAGAACTGATGCCATTTTGTTTTGTTTTGGGATTTTTTTAAATCTTTAATTGCTGTCCACAGACTCTAGGTCCGTGCCTTTTTGCATCACGTTAAATACTTGTCTGCATTTCTTATAATATATTGCTCCAGAAAAAGTTCGTCTCGTCTCTGTGGCTGATAGCAGTAGCCAGGTTGTAGTTCTCAATATCAGCTGTGTGTGCCTCTATGGCCTGTTTTGTTTTTGGGATTAACCCCGTTGAAGATACCCAACATCTTGGGAGGGACATTGGGTTAGAATTCTTACTAAAACACTTCTTGTGGTGCGCATAGTATGGATGGAGGCTCTGAGATTTCCGAAGAACCACACTGAGCCCGATCTACGAGTATTACCACTAGATGCTATCTAGGGCTAGAACTCTATGAATTTTTCCGGCCGTTTTCAGAAAAATATTTTATACAAATCTGAGTTTTGGCTATTTAATGAAATAGTTATGAGGAACCAAAATTAATATGTTAAAATTATTTGATCGTAAGATTCGTTGCTACCTTACTTCAAACATTATTTTAAAAAGTCGTTTAATACACCTTTCCATTGAGTAAATCCATGGTAAATAACCATACAATCAACTTTCAAAATACATGTAAATGGTAATATCAGCATTACGACAATTTTTCAGCACTTCAAGCATTATTTTCCGCAACTTACAATAAATTATGTATTTACATCATTATGTCATTGTTTACTGTGAAAACAAAACAACGTTTAACACTTTTGTTGAATGAGCACAATGTGGGCACCACAGTGGAAACAAAGTAATTGTCTCGTGGGACAATTGTGGACCACGCACCGCTCCCGGAGCTAATGCGTCTGACGGGTTGCCGCCTTAACACGTTCACTGCTGATCATCCTGAATCGGCCCGATGCGGTGCCAAATCCATGTGCGCACAGGAAAAATAGGTCCCTCCCGCCAGTGCGGAGCCTGTTTCCTGGGCATTTCTACAAGTAAACAGAGCCAAATATAGTTTTCTATTTGTGCCTTACAATGTAGAAATATAGCTATTTAATAACGCGGCAGGCCTTCTTCGACCATCGCCGCATAGAACATATAAAATAACGCCTTAACTAAGATAAAAGAGCTTTAAAACCACCCAGAGGTGTCAGGTCGAAAGGGCCTGCCACGCACCATAAGAAAGGCAAGTGGGGCCTTTTTGGATTGTCACCTATTATGTATCGAAAATGTTAAAGTATACCCTATCTATTGTCGTGTTAATTGTACAAACAAAATAATGTTTAACGCTTAATTATCGCACAAGCCAACGAGCCGATGAATGGGCACGCTGTGGGCAGAACAGTGGACTCATTGTCTCATTGCACAATGCTGGGAACTACTGACCACTGCTAATGCAGCCTGAAGGGTAGCTGTGCATCATTCAATTTAGTAGTGCTATGTAATTCTTTTATGAAATTAAATATCACCTGCTGTTAACGGTGAAGGAAAACATGGTGAGGAAACTTGTATGCCTGAGAGTAGGTACACAAAAATTTTTTTCAAAAGAATATGAAGTCCACCAACCCGCATTAGGCCAGCGTGGTGGACTAAGGCCTACATCCCTCTCATTGTGAGAGGAGACCCGAACCTGTTGTGCATACGTATGTGTATGTATGAAAATTGTATTAGCTATTACGTAACGATGTAGTAAACTGTTTTATTGTTTAGTAGTAAAATGCATACCGATTGCATTAGTCAGTGTCATATTTCCGCAACAAACTGATAATGCAACGAGACGTGCACGTCTTGCAAAAGTTAAAGTTAGTTATTTGAGTCAGCTGGTAGCCGGTGTCGTGACAATTGTAACCACCCACATACTTGTATTGCTTGTTTTCTTATTTATCTTGTAAGTATCTACTAGAGTTTGCCCGCTGTTTCGTTAGGGTGGCATTCGTTAGCATTGGTCCTAGTAGCAAGGGTTATAAACTACGTGCATATAAAATTTCATCCAAATTTGTTCTACTGTTTGCGTGAAAGAGTAACACACAATACATGCATCAATCCACCATCGAACTTCACAAACTTTTACATTTTTAAAATAGTAGAAAGTAGTGGGATAGGTACTCTTGTAAATCTGTGTAAAACTGTATAAGTAAAACGTTTTAATAACGACAAATTTTATGGCTTTGTATATAATTTGCATATAAATAAAAATATGTACGGCTTTTTAGCAAGAAATATTACTCTTTAAAAAGAATGTGTCGGTCTTTCCGTCTGCGTATGCCGCCTAATTTTTGAAACGGTTGGCAGAAGCAGACTTAGGGTAGAATCCAGGTTTAGGATAAAGCTAAGCAATAAAATGTTTCCAATTTCCATTATCTTACCATTACGTCCGTCTTAAATCATTGTGTCTTATCATTGTCCATTGATTTTCCGTTCGTGAATATAAACATTGTCTCGTTACCTAAGTACAATCTTTGGTTTCGGTATGTTGACATAAACAAAAGGTTTGTTTCCACAACAAGCGTTTCCCAATAATTTATCATTTATTAGGTAATGCAATTGAAATTAACAGTGACGTAAATGGTCATTGTTTAGGGTTTATGATAATTATGTGTACAAGGTATCTACTCATATTCTAAAGATTCACTTAGCAAACAATAGTTTTTATGTCTGTCTGAGCTTAGTGCGCAAAAAAAGTCTTGTAATGTCAATAACCCGTGAAACAACTTCACTTCAATGGTTTGCTCAGCAAAAACCTTTACCTACGCAATGCTTTATTACTTTGCGCATACCAAAAAAGTCTAGTCTAGCTAGAACCTTGACCTGCCTTGAACTTTTCATTTAATAAATTACAGGAATAAAAAGCATCCTCCTTATTTGTTAATTAATCCCAGAATATAGGTAATCTAAGAGTACCTGTGTACCAAATTTCATCCAATTATTTCGTCGCTTTTGCCTGAAAGAGTAACAAACATCCATAATAGTAGTAGGATGACTAGCCAGAAACATTTATTATAATATAACCTGGAAAACGTTAAAAAATAGGTTAAAGAATTAAGTTCTAATATGAATAGTAGGTAGGTACAGTAACAGTACGATCATACAATCTTTCACTCGCACAAGTTTTGTTTAACCCTGCCCTATTATCGAAGCCGGAAACCTTAGGTTATCATCGTTGCCACGCAAAAGACAGATGTTCTGATAGTTGTCCAGTTTTTTTATCAACAAGATTTTAAATGGTAGGTATGAGAGAGACGCGATGTACTAGATGCTTTAATTTTTTAATATAAAACAAGTAGCAAACGGGCATGCAAGCTACAATGCAAGATACGAACACCAACGTGCAATGTAAAATAAAATAGCAGTTCTGAGACCGTTCATGAAGATGTTCGCCTCAAATGCTGCTTCACAACAGGGTAAAAGGGTCTATGCTATCATCTTTAAGTTAACCTTTTATCCTTTTCTAAGCCAAAGACTTAAGGGCTTACATTGGGTTACAAGGTAGCTTAAAATACAAAGATGAGCATATAAAAAAGTGTAAAATGTCGTAAATAACATGTTTAAGTTAAATGATGGATATCGCACTTACCACAAATGGACAATATGTTATTACAATGTTTATTTTCACATTACCTATTGTAGTTTAAATCGTAGCGGTTGAGATGATGGGTTCCCATTCCCATCATGTTACTTGCGATTAACTTGTGACGACGTAATTCTCTTCCGCGTTTTTCCGCTACACCGCTCAGCTCGGATAGAAGTGTAAAAAAAATTACCTGATATACATATGAAGCATCGAACAAATTCACGAAATCGACCAGTAGACAAGCGGACAATGCAACATCATGCAATTGCAATTGGCAGGATATCTTAAAGGTTACATATGTTTCAGGGTTTTTAATAGACTTCATCAGCGGCCCGGTGTCGGTGGGCTTCACGTCGGCGGCCGCCCTCATCATCGCCACCACGCAGGTCAAGGACATCCTGGGGCTGAGCTTCCCTGGAGGAAAGTTCTTACAGGTACCCATTTCCTTGAAAAACACGCCTTAAATTAGCTTCGCCTGTATATACTTAATGGAATCCTTGAAAGTAATTTATAAGTAAATTAATTCTAATGGAATAATGGAACCTCCTAGCTGATCAACGTAACCAACCCGCGCATGGGCTGGGCATTTGTCTAAAAGCATTTTGATGATACCTTCGTTTTGGTTTCATCCGACTGATGACCGAATGATTTTGGAAGGTAAACAGAGCGTATTAGGACCCTTCATCAGGACCTTTAGTATAGGTATCATCAGGGATAAGAAATGTTTAATGAAATAAGATAAACAACCATCAAGCTCACCCTGAGTTTGTCTGCTTGTCAACAGATTACCTCACCTCTCACAAGTTTGGAAAATCTATGCTGGATTTGACAAAGATTTATATTTAGTTTTTTATTACAATAACAGTCTAGTGGTCTACAGCATGTTAATATGTACCCACTGGAAATAAATTCAGTTCAAACAATTTTACATTACACGAGAACAATAATATTTTTTGCATTAAACATTACTAAATGGTTTCCGCGTCCAGTTGTCAACAGTTTTTTGTTACCTAATAACATGTGACATTCTTCACGATTATCACTTTGTTTAGTTGCGTATGTTACAATATTATCTACAGTTTATTAAATGCTTGTATCGTAGTAACTAATTGAGTGCTTTAACTTTTTGTACCTTCAACTTAATTATGATTATGAAAAAAGTTCGTTCTGCTTGAACGGCGTTCGTTTACTTTCTATCGCATTCGGCCTTCTGTTGGTTACAGCTAATGAAATTCCCAATCCCATTCTTTTGTCTTTCTTCTTATGACGCTTGCAAAATTTGCTATTTTCAAGCATTAATTTATCCTTTATCTGTCCTACTTTTCTCTATGGCAGCAGGTCCTTTTATGTTCCACTGTTGGGCTCGGGTGTCTCCCCTCCACAGAGCGAGGCCATTCACCACGTTGCGCGGATTAAATTACGTCCAAAATTAAATTAATTATTCAGTAAAACAAGTTCTTTTCTACTGTTTATTTAAGTATACCTAATATGGTTTCCAGGTGTGGACCGGCATGTACGAGCACATCGGGGAGACGCGGCTGTGGGACACTGTCCTCGGCGTCTCCTGCATCGTGGTGCTGCTGCTGCTTAGAGTAAGGGTCCCTACTCATTCCTTCCTTCCTTTCAGCGGTAGTCCACTGCAGGATATGGCCCTCCCCTAATCGACGCCGGTTTCTCGCTGTCTTATTCAGGCTGTCAGTCCACCTGATAGGAGGGCGGCATGTGCTCCTTTTACCTTATTCATTACTATCCTTGAATATGATCAAATGCACAATCATTCTATCGCTCTGCAGTTTACTGAATGATGGAGCAGACCAATGTTAAGTAGTAATTGATGCTTCCAGTGAATTATAATTGATTTATTTGATATTAAAATGTAGACCCTTAGATATTTAACCTACATTCACGGAAGTATTCCAAGAACCCTTCCGGTATGGGCTTTGGTGAGCCGGGAGACTCAATAATTAGCACAGTTTTAGAACAATTTTTTATTTTACCTCTGGAGATGCTCCTCGATAGAAAACATGAATTTGTCACTAGTAATGTCATTGTAATCTCATTAGTATTGTAGAGGTTTCCTAAATAGGTTAATGTCTTCCTTTATACCCGCCGCGACGCTTTGTAATAATATATTTTACAACGGAATTCTAGTTTAGTTCAATGGTGTTGCGATAATGTTAACGATGTTGAGTTAAACGATACCTTTCTACGAAATAAAGCACTTCCTTTTCGAGTCATGTCAGGTGCAGATAGGGTCTCTTACGAGTAGTACAATCGGTAATTACTTCATGGAAAATAACAACCGAATAGTCTTAACATGATTTTGGGTAATTTGACATGAGGAAGTGTTTAGGTGACGACCAAAAATTTTATAAACCTTTAATAACTCTATCGACGTCCCTTGTGCCAGTAACCCATTAGTGACCCACTGCGGGGGATCTACTGCTTCTCTCACCTTCAGTACAAGACATAATTTTTTGTAAGCCTACATAGGTACAATACTCTACTGGGAAAGCACCTAATGTTTGTTCGAGATGATACTAAATTCTGGAATCTTACTAATTCCAGGGTTACAGGTAATATAACCATGGAATTTCACAAAAGGTGCTTCCCACGAGACATAACAGACCATGAATTAGCCAGACATAATTACTGGCAGAGGTCTATATGGTATGGTCTATAAAACTGCTTAGCTCATGGCAACAACAAGATATCCGTTGCATCACTTCCATCCTCCCCTTGTCACGCTTAGCAGGCATCTTAATTCCATTTAGCGGTTAGCCCTGCACCATGTAATTAAGTAATTTTCAGCACAAGTGACAGCTCTAAGTGTGGGTAATTAAGCGTAATAGCCAACAATCTAAACGCGAATAATTGTTCCAACAACGACACTGATTGCGCTGTTAAGCAAAAATAATAACCCTGAAGTTTAGATCCTCCTAAGATTTCTCGTTTTAGACCTTATCTTGGAGGAAACCACGTATTATGACCGCAATGTCAGTTATAATCGTCTGCTATGTAAAATACTAAGTATCTTTTATTATTTTCTTTGTATTGTGTTTCTTAGTAGTACTTAGATATGATCAAGTGGTGGCTTTCGTACCCGGAACATAGCATAAAATAGAAAAAATCCACCAAAATCAATAAACTGTTTTTATCGCCCGAAACTATTCTCCATTAATGTCGAGTTTGACGAGTGACGTCCGCAGTTGTATTAGTCGTGACGAGTGAATATCATCGATTATGTTAACAGTTCAAAACCTTTTTCAAGAATATTTACCAGTGAACAGTCATATGACCACGTCATTCGCCATAATTGCTTATCAAGACAAACAGCCCCAGCAAAGTCGACAACGCGAAATCAAATTAAAGACATGAAATGGTCATCGCTCTTGATACCACCAAAATCTGGACAGGAATCTGGATGAATAGCTAGCGTGTTGCCGGCACTTGCCGTCTTTGAGGAAGAGCTGTTACATTTGACAATTTGTTTCCACAGAAAGTAAAGGACATCAAAGTGGGTGGCGAGCGGCCAGCGAGCGCGGAGGGCGCGGTGGGCGAGAGCGCGGAGGGCGGCTCGAGGGTGGGCGCGGCGGTGGGGCAGGCGCTGTGGTTCCTCTCCACCACGAGGAACATCCTGGTGGTGCTGTTTTGCGCCGCGCTGGCCTACTACTTCGACACGCAGAACAAAACGCCTTTCGTGCTCACCGGTAAGCGAAAATTCTTACTTACATTTAAAATACTATGACATTTTTATGACTGGTGATAGCCCGTAGCTAAAAATTCGGTCTCTTATTTTTAAGATGCAAGTTGGGACTTTGCGAGGTTATGTGCATTATCAAAATGTAATGTCATCTATTGTACTTAACGCTGAGAGTTCTTCAGAATGTTTTCAAAGGCATGTGAAGTCCTTCAACTGGTTGGACCCCGATCTTAATCACTAATGGACTGCAAAAATACTGCATTCATTTACGTCAGCCTGTCGATTGATGATCCTACAAATTGGTTGATATTTAAATAAAGAATTTCCGGTAGGTAAACATTTTCAGTACAATAACGGGGCCTTTTTATAACTGCCGCTTGTGTGATTCAATGTGCAAGATTTTCAGACTTGTATGTTAAAAATGATCGCTTGAACAGAAGAATTCCTGTGCGTCGCCTTCGATTCCTGTGTTAATGACTTTAAGGAGTTTTTTTTTTTGCTTGGCGTTTGGTAAGGAAAACTCAAATACGTTTGGTTGCAGGTGAAGTGAAGCCGGGCCTGCCGCAGATATCGGCGCCGCCGTTTTCGGCGACGGTGGGCAACCACACCTACACGTTCATGGAGATGGCGTCCACGCTGGGCTCCGCCATCTTCGTCGTGCCGCTGCTCTCCATCCTCGAGAACATCGCACTCGCTAAGGTGTTTTGTAAGTTTGGTTTTTTCTTTAAGCTTTTTTTAAACCGCTTTTAGAAGTACCTACTAATTACTTGCCCTTTTTTTTCGTAGTGCGTATCTATATCTAGCCACACTAAAATTATAACTTTGCATCTGGAAACATCTCTACTTCTTGCTGACTGGGCTTAGTGCTTGGGTTGGTATTTGAATCTTATGTTAATTTCATCGCCTATCGAACATTATCGTTCCATAACGTCCACTTAGGTAAAATTCCTATCTGAGATTGCGTTTGGACAGGAAGGTGTGATTTTAATAATGACTAAAAAGTTCCCCTCAAATATAGTGTCTTATACAGTAGATATCTACTGCAACCCCGCTTTCCTAACCGAAACCAAAGCTTCACGGCGGGTTAAGAGGGTGGCGGTAAAGGATCTTCCTGTGCAAACTTCAACGATTCCACTACACTCGTATATAAACATTTTGCATGTGAGATTATGGTGCGTGTTGCTGGTGTTGCTATGTGTGTTGGTGTTGCAGCGGAGGGCAAGTACGTGGACGCGACGCAGGAGATGGTCGCGCTGGGCGTGTGCAACATCGCGGCGTCGCTGGTGGAGAGCATGCCGGTGTCGGGCGCGCTGTCCCGCGGCGCCGTCAACCACGCGTCCGGCGTCGCCACGCCCGCCGGCGGCCTCTACACCGGCGCGCTGGTGCTGCTCGCCCTGCAGGTATGCTCTACACTCTGTACGAGTAGCGGTGATAGCCAGTGTGCAGTGCTAGCTCTAGGGCGCGGCTTATGACACGGCGGCGGTTATAGCGCTGGTGATAGGAGTAGTGCCAGCGAAACAGGGAAGGAGGCGCGATGGTGTGGTGGCTTAAGAAGCGCCGATGTCTAAGATCTCCTGCCTCCTGTGTTATCGACGCATAAAACTGCTCTACGCTCTAGCTAGGCTCTACGCTGATGGTAAAGATGAAATTCTTACACTATGTCTATTAGGAAAGAAGACCCGACTCTGCAGTTGAACACATAATAATTGTACAAATTAATCCAAACTTCTTAAAATCTTGCTCTAAAATCCATTTTTTGTTTTTCAGTATTTCACTCCATACTTCTACTACATACCAAAAGCATCGTTAGCGGCTGTGATCATTGCGGCTGTGGTGTTCATGATGGAGCTTCACGTCTTCAAGCCTATTTGGAGGACAAAAAGTAAGTCCCAAATAATTTAGATTTGTTTAGCCTTACCTAAGTAGGTACTTTGCTGGCTGCAACTCTCTTATGCATTCCTTTATTCATAATAAACTTATTCACCAATAAGGCACAAAGTATTCACCACTAACAAATCGCACTCGGGTTTCATTACCACTGCATAATTCAGATTGTCTATCATTTACCATCAGGTGGTCTGTCTGTCTGTTTGTCTGCTCATTTTATACAAGAAGGAAATCGTTAGACTGCGCTCAGTTTAGACGCGATTTCGTACAAATTTTACGAACACGTATCCAAAACGAGCGCGGCCTAAACAGCTGTGTCTGTGTCGGCAGAGCTGGACATCATCCCGGCGGTGGTGACGTTCGGCGCGTGCCTGCTGACGCGGCTGGAGCTGGGCATCGTCATCGGCATCGCCGTCAACCTGCTGTTCCTGCTGTACGCCTCCGCGCGCCCCTCCGTGCGCGTCACGCGCGCCCTCGTTAGTAAACTTTGTCAAGTCATTTACCTACACTTTCCTGTCCACAATGGATATTTGGTAAAGGACGATCACCCACCAGGCTAGATTATGCCCGGAGAGCGGCCGCACTCTGATCACGATATATCGGAGTTTTGTATTCTCGCATAATATGCTAGAAATGTAGAAAACTTCTATAGCGTGATTGACTCCTAAGTGGGTAAGACAATCACTGTTTTGCTCCATGTTCCATACATTACGACACGAGTTGCCTACGTTATTACTTTGCGCGATTCAACAAACAGCGTTCGATTATTTGATTCCGGGTAGTCTGAATACGAACTAGTGATATGGTAGCACAACACGCTGGTACGAGGCACTCGTGGAAACCACTCGGGGAGTGATGCCAAGGCGAGCGTCGCTCACGAGTGTCCTACCGAACCGTCTACACGCTGGCACTCGGCCAACTTGTAGTGCGTCCATTAGGTGGTCCCGCGTAATCCAGTGCGTTATCTGTTCCAGTCGGGCGACGGCGTGGCGTACATGATGGCGACGGTGGACCGCGCGCTGGCGTTCCCGTCGGCGGAGTTCGTGCGGCGCGCGCTGCGCAAGGCCGCGGCCGCCGACCCCGCGCTGCCGCTCGTGCTGGACGCCTCGCACGTGCAGGCCGCCGACTTCACTGCGGCTAAGGTCAGTCACGAACCGGGGTTACCCACGTCCTTCCTTTTAGTCCTTGGTAGTCCACTGCTAGGCATGGGCCTCCCTAAAGAATGCAACTCCACCCAGTTTTGGGCAGCGGTAAATAGATTCCACTTTACACCATTCACCAGTTTATAGTAGTGTTTCGACTGGAGAAGTGTAGCCACACTAGCCACCATCATGAATAGCAACCACCATTTTTTTAACTTTGGCAATTTCATCACGAGTCCTTCACTGATACATGAGAATCGAGTTTAATAAATGTAGGCCACGAAGCTAACGGTGTGCCGTTTGCCCCAGGGCATCAAGTCGCTGATCGAGGACTTCCACGCGCGCGGGCAGACGATCATCTTCTACAGGGTGAAGCCGTCGACGGCGGCCGTGTTCCGCGGCGTGCGGCCGCGCGAGTTCCCGCACGCCGCCTGCCGCGCCGGGCTCGACCGCCTGCTGCTGCGCGCGCACGCCCGCGCCAAGCGCCTGCCGCTGCCGCCCTGGTAAAGTGCTCACCCACCGCTATTGGCTTTGGCTGTTCTTACACACTCACACACACGCACACACACACAAACATTATGCATTCGTGACTTACACACACACACGTGCAGTCGTAATTTGCACACACACACGCCCACAAACACAAACACCCAGTCCGCCACCCTGATAAGGTCCTAAAGTCCACCTTAAGGCCCACCTAGGGTCCACTCTGACCTTACAAATCGAGCGACCTTATAAAATTTTTGTTAGTTGATTTAACCACAGATTAAATTGGCCACCGGGATTCGAATTTTAGTGTCAAAATTTTGCGACACACCACACATGACATACAATTTAAAAATACGCTGAATGTAAAAAAGAATGATGAGAATTATTCATAAGTATACTTCTTTCTGTTGCAGAGCACGGATAACCACATTTGCAAAAATGTGCGACGCGATCTCCACTGCAGTCTGGCCAAGGAGTCTGATTAGTTCATGCAAAAGTGTACCTTATTGCATTAACTTAAGATCGTTCGGTGCTACTGTACATTTCATATAGCAGCTTAGTTAAGATTCATCGCCATTCAGTAATTATTGCTTCGATGTAATTATCATTATCACAAAATAAGTAAGTCGTATTTGATAAGTGATAGGATACATTTTTGCATGATAACCTGTATTTATTAGTGGCGGAACAGACGAGAAGCATACAGCATTGTAGGCTACGGTAGTGTACACTATGTATTTATATTGTATCATTGAGTAGTGACCTAGTGCCGGTGTGAGACGAGCGCTGGCCGCTGGCGTCCGGCGCCGCTGAAGAGTGAGAATGATTCGTTGTTGTTTTCGTATAATTAAAAAAATCAAAGAATATAATAGTATTTCAGTTTATCTTATTACACCACAGTGTCCCTAACCTTTTTCCAAAAAAACCTTTGCTTGTTAACACCTGAGTGGCGCCGGTGCGATGCGCGGAGGGTCCTGGGTTCGATTCATAGCGAAGGAGAGATTTGAGTGATGAGTTTCGTTTTCTGTTTCTGGTCTATGTATAGTGTAGGGCTACGAGTGAAGCGTTATTTATAATCCGTCCTTATTGAAGAAAAGCCAACGTGGAGATAATCAAATGTATTTATTTAGTTTACAATTCTCGACACACGCCGCGCGCGCGGCCGCCTCATACAAAACTTTTTGGTTACCACGACTCCTCACTTAATGGCATCACTATTACATTACAATACAATACAATACATAGACACAATTGTATTATCAATACATCATAATACACGCTTATACCGCATCCAACCATCACTTGAACATAAAAAAAAAAATTACATACTTGGCATTTTCTTTTAGAACATTGTTTCAAAACAGATGCGGTATTTTTGTCGAACACAATCACAATATCCCCTTTGTACGAACAGATACTGAACTGGCTGTAATAACACAATGACCTGTTATTTCATATATCTTTACGTATCCTCAATTCTATAGTAAAATACTGTTGCGGCAATAAACATACACGAGATTTAGTTTAGTTCAAACGGTCAGTTCATTATTCGTTCCATACAAAGACAATCAATTGGGCACATCTCACTAGTGACGTATACGCTACTCATTTATCTATACTTAGAGTACAATAATTGTATAATATTACAAATACGAATATATTAAAAGAATTGAAACTAAACAACCTCCGCGGGATGCGCGTAGCACCATTCGCGTTCAACTAAACATTGAGCAGATATTAAATTCCTCTAGAAACGTAAACGTACGGGATCCCACTCGTAGCAAAAACGAGCCGGACCGTTTTGTAAATTTAAAATTTAGACATAGAAAGGAAGACATAAAAGACTACAGCGCATCAGTTGAAGTACATCACCGTCGAATGAACAACGAGGCGCCGCCGCCGGTGACGCCCGACGTTGGGCTATCGGGCCTCGCTGCGACCAACGTCTGGGTCAAATGTACGCGTGGCGAGCGGTCGCCGCGGGCCACTGTAGAACCGTATTTAATACACACACGATAAGGTTTAATTTACAACAGCGCGTCACGCCGCGGCCGCACTCACAGTGACGACGCCGCAAAGAAACGAAAGAACACCTCGAAATGTTATTTGGCATTAGATTACCTCAATCCGTATTACCCACCTAACTGGTACTAGTACGATATGACACATTACATACGTGTATAAACAAATTCGCACTCGGCGTCACGCTCCCGGTCAACGATTAAAATATATCACTAAACATAAAATGTAATCATTTGAATAATCAATTTAATTAACGAGCTATAGGATAGACGGCCAGTGGCGTACAGACTAGCGCTAACCGAAATCGTTCTTCATATATAATCTAACTAAAACCTAAACGTGTGGCGCCTTCGGGGAGTATTGGATAGACGTACGAGTACGTATAATATGTCGGCGATCGAAGGCGCCACACGGTAACGCCGACGAAACGTAACAATAATTGTAAAGAAAGTCAATCGTACAGTTTGCACTCGAGTGTCATACGAACGCCGACGATCGGTTCCTACGTGCTTACATTAGGACTACGTTACGTTACGTTAACAGTACAGAGTAAACATCATATATATCCTACTTTTAAAATATAATATAAATGCATTCGAATCTCCTCGACGTGATGTGTTCGTGCCTCCGCTCGAGGCTCATCTCGCTTCGACATCAGAGATCGCGTGGGTATCGAGAACAGTTTCATTAGAATCGACGACTTACAGTCTAATTACAGTAACAGCATTGTCCGTCGAAGGGAAACGAGCCTCAAACGCTCCTACAGTCTATATCACCTCTACAGTCTCCTACCTGTCCGCCCACTCGACAGACTACAATGCTCAGTACGAACGATAACCTCAGTCTAGTCTAAGAGTATAAGGTATACATCCGCGCGGCAGAGGAACTACCGGCACGCAAGTATACGAGCATATAACGCAATCAACAGGCTCACGACACTTGCGCTCGATGGTTCACTTATCGACACCCCGTTTGGTCAGTGGCGCTTCACGGGATTCAAGATTGGTATTCACATATTTTATATACTTATCATTAATTTCTATACAACTGACTATACATTGACAATTGTTTTTCCTAGTTGATAGTAAACTCTAAGTGAACCATCAAGTGTATGGGTCCGGTCGTAGAACGACGCACGGGTAGATCATTCGATTAGAAAAACAATTTAATACCAACCGAACCCACCGGGACGTATCAAAACATACTGTCATATCTTGAGCGGAAACAGTGTACGAGTACTGGCAAGCAAATAACACTTTACAAACTCATAGAAAAGATGCTTAGAAAACCAGCTTGTAGTCTATAAATCAGTGCATCAGACACAGAGACGAGTCTTATTTAGATATTGTCTTATCTGTTATAATGTTATCAGTTATGAACCATTTTTAAGCTATACTAAAGATTTTAAGATACCTAGTGACCTGGCATACATTCAAGTTGGTAAAAACACCAAAATACATAAATATAAAAAGCAAACATTTCATTCCTACTCACATAACTATTTGCAATATGTTGCCAGTACTCACGAATTTCAAAAAAATAAATTGCTAACGTTAAAGTGGACAGTCGAAATATGGCAGTTGGCGCTCACCGGGACTCGAACCTTACACTAACTTACTGGAGACCACGACCGACTACGATCCCATTGGGTCAAACTTTATATAACATCAATATTAAGTGCCTACGATATAATTGTACGAGGACCATTCTGCATTGTCGGATGAAAAAGAAAAATCAATGAAATATCAAATAAAATAGGCTTCAAAGACTGGGAAGCCTTTGCTCATTTATTATATCTGAGATAGAGTTAGATATTTGATAGTTATCCACCATTATGCCACGTTTGAAATGACTTAGGTACCTACTTTTATATTCTAATACTTTTATGGCAATATCGTTTCTATTCTACAATTTTTGTCAGAACAGTCCTCGTATTACAATGGAAAAATACTCTATAAGGATAAATATTGGCTTCCGCCAGATTGTCTCGAGTTGTACGTGCGTTACGTGGGGCAGCCTCAGTACTTGAGCAGGTCGTCGTCCAGGTCCGCGAGCGCTAGTTTACTGTCTATCACTGGAACGGAACAAAACGAAATCGATTACAAATAATATATCTACAAATACAACTCTTTTAAAGTAAATGTAAGTAGTGAAACCCCTGCAAATAGCTAATGCACTGGAACCTAGTCACATTGATGTCATTGTAGAGCATTAAAACAACTATAGGTCTTGCAACAAAATATTTCATATTGGCAATATACAAATTATTTAATATTATTGATATCAAAATTGGCAGCCCTTACCAGGCCTAGCAATTTGCGGGGTTTATACAAAGTCCATTTTGACGATCAAAATTCAACTGACGATATACTGCCATGGGAATCATAATGGCCTAACTATTACTTTTACAGTAATGAGTTTGTGATATTTTATAGGAAATTTTAAAAATTTAATCTGTGAATTGAATTTGAGGTGCCATATTGGCCTAATTACGATAGGTCAATATGGCTTGTCTATTGAATCCGCTATGGTTGACATGGTCTCATATTCAGGAAATATGATTCTTAAATATCAGGCATAGGTACTTTGCAGATAAACTTACTTCGGTCCGGGATAGTAGTAGGGCGGGGGTCGCTCGTACTCAGTGGGCCCGTGGTAGCGCGGGGGGCCCTCTTCCCAGTGCCTGCAACATGCCAACCCGCCGCCTTAGTGCCTCCGCGCCACCGCGCACCGCGCACCGCGCACCGCGCACCGCCTCGTGCGTGCGTGTGTGTGTGTCACAGTGTGATAATCCTCTCATAATAATATTCGAAATTCCTTGTGTCTTAATAATGGAATAGTAAAAATCGGGGCATCGGATTGTGATGAATGATTTTAGTGGCCAGTTTAGGTACGTATAGTAAAAGTTAGGTGAACAGGAGGTGTGTGATGTTCGATTAAAGCTTCATTCACATCTACCAGCACGCGTGGACACGGGCCAGCGACGTGAATAGAGCATTGGTGGCATCGTTTCAGTTCGCGTTTTAGCGGCTCGGAAAAGCGGTGCCACAACTCTCTCACGTGTGCGTCTTAGTGAGGTGGCTTCAATGTCGCTCCAGGGAGTGTTATAAACGAGGAGTGCAGGTACTCACTTTGGCGCCATATCATTATATCGGCGCGCGTGGTGTGCGTCGAGAGGCGGCGCCAGGGCGAGCCCCGCCCCCGCGACGGCCCCGCCCCCCGCGCACCCCGCGCCGCCGCTGCCCGCGCCGCCGCCCCCCGCGCCCTCCGCCTCGCGCCGCCCGCCGCGCCCGCGCTTGTCTGCCTTGTAGGCGCTGCGTCACACACACACACACAGATTATAATACACATTTATCGACACTTCGGACACACTCGCTAATTCAAAAGGATAAGCAAGGAAGGGGTGAAGAAAAGTTTTGAAAAAAACAGATTTGGAATAGACTCAGTTGATAAATTTTGATTTGAGGCGAGTGGAATATGAAATTGAAATGTTATTTTTGAATGAGTTTATGTAATATGAGAAATAATTTTGATTGTAAATTAAATTCATGGGCGATATTATCTTACGCAAGTATAATTCGAAAATATAACAAAAACACCTCGATAATCTTCTTTAAATAAAATAGTCTCTCCCATTTGAGACAAGAAATCATGAGAAAAACAACAAAAGGGAGGCGTGAAACATAAAACGCTTATGCAAACAAATGCTCAAATAATTAAAAAGGGAGGCAAATAAAAGTAGTAAAAATCATATACGATAAACGTGCGACCAATTATCTAAAACGTACATACATACATACATACATAATAGACGACTAGGTATATACATAGAGACATCGAGTAGCTAACTGAAGAAGATAATAATAACAAGCAAGTATCAACACCGATTATACAAAATACTGTTCATTTACAGATTTAGTTATACTATAAGAAAGTGCATGCCAAGACCACCATACAATAAAAAAAGAAAATCCCAAAACAAGGAAAAACAGGGTATGAATGAATGATAGTTAGTTACCGCTCGCGACCAGTGCGACTGTGCGACTGTGCGACTGCGCGGCGACCGCTCCTCGCAGACGACTCAGACACCACTACAATTCAGATCACTAGTGTTTCACGTACGAGTATACCTAACACATTCCTTACATAAACACCAACATGAAATACAATATTACCGAAGAACTATACAAAATTATATCAAAAGAATAAGACACAAAGAGAACACGTGTGTAGACACTTAACATTATGCACTAGCTTAAATATTATGAATATGTAGGTATCACTCAATACATGAATACATTTAAGTATGGTTACAATGTACGTACTCGTACTAAACTACTCAATTCACTGCAGTGCACACACTTACCCTACGAGAGCCGACGACAGCCACGTCGACGATATAATGCTACGTTAACGATATCATAACATGGCAGCTATATAATGATTGCATAATAATATATAAGCTTTCGATACATTGTATATTAAGTAATTAAGGTAACAATAAGTCACCTAATATCGAAAGAATATTTAGAATATTTGATAAGACCTAAAGTTAATTAAAAACCCTTTTCACCTACTTTACCATACACTGTAAAATTACGATTGGTTGAATTGATTAAACTGAAATTTAAGTTTTGCTCAAAATAACATTTATCGACTAAACAGTCTTTTCCTCTTTGCTAAAATGGATTGAATATTTTAATAATCAATTGTGTTATATATGCCAGCATAAATACTAAAATCCTCTATAGCTATCATAGATTAAGATATGCACAAATGACATGTATATTATTATTATGATTACATTTTTAATATGAATTAAACCTACGTTTTATTCAAGCTTTACGGTACTATAAAATGTGTCGAGCTTAACATGTCTACTACTTTCACAAATGTATTTTGTTACAAACACGTACAAATCGCTACTAAAATTTACTGCGGTATCAAAACTATGCAAAAATCGTTCAAAATCCACTACGATTGTATACATATGCAAAAATTCGTCGGCTACAGTATGAATAATTTTATATTATGGAAAATTCATCAAAAATTGTACAAGCGTTGCCTTATAGTTTGTCCGCCAACTCAGCAAATGTTTGAACAAGCACCTGTGTGGAGACATTTTATATTTATTCCAAACATCAATCGCACTCAACAATAAGTTACTTTTCTTTTTTGGTGATAGTTATTAGTATGAAGTACTGTTTATCATTGTAACTAAAATGTATGTATAATTAGAGTTGTATCAACACAAATGTTTGCACAAACATTGGCGCCAGCGCGGCGAGGCAGAAGCGGTGAGAGCAAATGGACGTATCGTGCGTAAAGCTGCTTTCAAAAAGCTTTACCAATCTATCAATATCGTGTCAAAAGTTTAGCTTTTACGTTGTTCCCTTGTGACAACCAAGAGCCTTAAATATTGTATTGTAAACAGTGACTAAATGAATAAGAATAGTCATATTCGAATCTGCTTGACGCATTATTAAATTTGCGTTTTAATAGTCAGCGTAATTCGATTAAAATTTATTACTTAACGTTTAAACGCTAATTGGAAAATTCAAAATTGGACAGCAGCGGTTGCTTCAGGGACTGCTAACTAACGCGCTTCCGTGGAAGACGAATAACATTATGGTTTTTTTAAACGCCTACATAAAATTGGTCTTTCTAGAAAATATGTTCCAATTAAAAATGCTTTATCAAAGGCTTCCAGGTAATTTTTTTTAAATGTCAAGAGATTTAACTTTTAAATGCAATATTAGTTCAATCTATGTAGGTATACAATCTCCATAACTGATATTGAAGTCGACTATAACTTGTGATGTTTTTTATAACAGTGCAAAAAAGTTTTATAATTTGTAACAAGAGGTACGATATAATAGGTACACGCCTCTTTTGAAGAAATATAAATTATATTTTTTAAACCTTTCCACATATAAATCAACAACAACAGATATTATCAAGCAAACCTCTACTTTTTCTTATATTTTCCCTATAGATGAACAATAACAATATATGCCCAAAAAGTAAGTATACACTTCACATTACAGAATCACATGGTATTTGAAATTTTTATTATTATAATTATTATAATACATACATAAGTAGATACAGCGGTAAAGTGATTTTTGACGCCTTTCCTC
The DNA here is from genome assembly GCA_905147235.1 of Erynnis tages. Taxonomy (NCBI): domain Eukaryota; kingdom Metazoa; phylum Arthropoda; class Insecta; order Lepidoptera; family Hesperiidae; genus Erynnis; species Erynnis tages. The sequence goes on along the minus strand of LR990082.1, from coordinate 181,110 downwards.
TTTTATGCTAATTTCGATTGCTTAAAAGTCACGAAAAACCATTTATTATGTAATTTTTTTTTGCGATTCAAATTCTTTACTTTTTTAGTATTGATGGTCGCATTTATTTAAACATATTTTAATGGCACGTAATTTGGCCATACGAGTAAAATGGAAGAAATTTGTTTGCAACCAATATACTTAGTATCAATATAATACTTTTAAAACCTATTCGATATGTAGTTTATAAATAACGATTTTTTTCTCCATCAGGGAAACTTTATTATAAAATCATTAAATTGTTCCACGAGAAGATTACCCAATTCAGGTTTTTATTAAAACTCAACACGACAAATAAATCTACGGCATTCACAGTGATCGCCAAATCTAAGTACCGATCACGAATGCATAGAAAACAGCCATCGTTTCGAAACGAATAACAATAAAATCGACGGGAGCACCGGTGCGGAGCTACTCGGCGTCGTGGATGCCGGACTCGCTGTCCTCGTCCTTGGCGGGCAGCCGCGTCTTGAGGTCGTCGATGAGCGCCGGCGGCAGCGGGGGCAGCGGGGGCAGCGGGGGCAGCGGGGGCAGCGGCGCGCTCGGCAGCAGCTGGCACACCACCTCGCGCCCCTCCAGCAGCAGCTGCGTGCCCGCCTCCTCCCCCGCGCCGCCCGACCCCGCGCCCGCCCCCGCGCCCCGCCCGCGCCCGCGCCACTCCGCGATCTTGCCCTCGATGTCCAGCGTGCTGCGCTTGGAGCCGCTGCCGCCGCCACACCACCCGACCAGCGGTTAGATCGCGCATGCCACAAACACGCAACGGTTATGTTTCCCTGGTATGCCTACACGAGGACTCCGTCCTTCTCATTGGTCTTCCGCACTTACATATTTATGCTTTTAATGAATCGATTGGATTACCTCTTACGATTGCATCGATTCGATGCGCCGAGGACCAGTTTGTGTAATTTGTTCAATGTTAAGTAAGTTGTACGGTACCGTACCGTACTTACCGAGCCGTAGTACGGTAGGTATACGGTTCGTAGCTACTCGAAACATGCATAGACGCAAAGTCTCAAGTCAATCTTACTTATCGATTCGATACTAAAATACACGTTACTCGTAACCTATTGCTAATTTCTGGCATGCGCGATTTAACGACAATATTATTTCTAAACATTGAGAAAGATTTGACACTTTCTAAACCAAATTGATTCTCATTGTGAATAGTTATAATCGTTCTCGAGATAGCCGTAACGTTGAATTCGGTTTAATTTAACAATGAAATGATCCCTAACGAAAATAATACTTAAAAAAATAATAAAACCAAAATAAAAGAACAAAACATAATTTAAAAACGAGTCCGTTTCCAGGTGAGCATGCGGGACAGACATGCGTCTCATTACTTCATTACCCGCCACAATCCATATTCACATGCCTACAAGTACATATATCTTACCAATAACTACGTAATTATCTCTGCATATCATTCACAAGAGTTATATAATTTAGGTTGCTCACATTCAAAATATGTTTATACTAAATATGTTAGTATTTTATAATTAATATTATTTTCCCTTTACCCTACATGCTAATCTTAGTTCAACTCAGGTGTCTTTAGTGACCTGCCAATACCAGAAATTAAGGAAGAAACACGGAATCATTGTAAGATGTCAACTCATGCAAAAGTGTAACAAAGCTGTAAGTAATGCAGGACATTCAACTCCATATAAAAAGAATAAATCGATGTTACTAATATTTTGAAACCATTTCAAGGTATTTAAGCTAGCCTAATAAACATACTCGTAGTTGTAGTTAGGTAAAAAATATGTGCTGCTAAACTATAATACCGTCGCTATGGAACGATTTTTTCGAACCGAAAACCTTGTCAATAATTTATACATATAGCTACTGCTAATTTATAAATTTCTTTAAAATCTTCCAATCCCACTCGATCTGCTCGGTTAACTGATCGAGTAACACATCGATTTATGCATGTCATACGAAGTGACGACCGCATACGTTACATTGAGTGCAAAATAAACCCACGTGCAAGTACAGAGGGTATCGTTCGTGCGTGAGCGGCTAGCGGGTAGCGGGTAGCGGAGAGCGGAGCGTGGAGCGTGTACGGCTAGAGGGCGCTAGTGTGGCACTTACTTGGCAAGGGGTACGTTATCGCGGTCCGCGTACGCGTCATACAAATACTCGCTGCAACAGAACACACGGTCAGTCAGCCGCGGGCCGCGACGGACCGAGGGCCGCGGACTTTTAGCGAACTCCTTATACAATTCACCTCAAAGCGACTATTATTATCCAATGGACATTACTTAGGAATCGGATTGCAAAACTTGTAACAAAATTGTGAGCAAAACGCTCCCTCAAATTTGTGAGCAAAGAGAGTCTATTTATTTTTTATGATTTATGCATTAAGAACAAATGCATCAAAACCAAACTAATTTGGAGTTCGCTAGATAGCCACGTGGCGTCGATCTTAGTAAACACAAGAAGGTCAAAACTTGGGAATTGGACATTTTGGATTAATATATTACTTATATTGGATCTTGTAGACTTTTAATATAATAATACAAGGTAAAAGTCGTTGTCTATGTAACTTTGAAAATTTGAAGTTACAGGTATTTCAGATAAGAATTTTAGCATTCAATCTGAACCAAATTATTGTTTGTAATTCTATTCAAAACGTTACACCATAACATTCTTTAAAAACGTCGAAAACTGAACTTAAATTTATTCAGTTAATATCCTCCACATTCTAGTTTGTTACATCTTATTCTAAGCAACTGTCTATATTATGAAAGACAAGTTACAGTGTTCTAAATAGTTCTAATGCGTCATGAATGTCGATGACTGATCAAAAGAAATCAACAAACCAAAATACCAAAGGAAATTAATTATCTTAAATTACGTGTATCTAAATGCTATATTGCTAAGGACGTATGTACATTAGGGTAGGGGGTTAGCGCCTCATCTACGGTCGCGATACACTGCTGGCTACGCTCGAGCTCTGGAGCGCAGTGCTTCACACAACGCTCAGACCGCAAGCAATGTATGCGTTAGCGATGCATGCCCAGTGCCCACGTACTGTACTGTACCGAGTACTGTACTGGTATAGGTCCTACGGTTACTAAGATACCACGTATAAACACCCAAACGGTTTGGTTCATTGGAATATTCATGCAGGAATCGTTCGTGTTCTAAATCAAGTCATGTTCTGAATGCGACATTAAATATACGACGTGTATCAAGGTAATACTGATGACTTAGAATCTAAGTCATCAGTATTCTATCTAGTATCTAATATAAATAAATAAAGTATCTAAGTCTTAGATACATATAAGTTTAAAAATAACAATTTAAAAATTACATGTTGTATACTTCAATGTCTACAAACCTTCAAAATACTACTAATGTCAAAGGTGTTATCGATAAAGGTGACATCGAAAAGTGCACATCATTAAATTTTAATATGGTAAGGTTTGCAGATAATGTTTCTGCAACATTAAATTTCAATACTTTGGTATGGGATCTAAGGAGATTTACAAGAGGAATATGTGATTTAACAATTTTTCATGACAGTAGTGTTCACAAACGTGTTTTACTAGTGTTCAATCCAAACTGTATGCTATGCCTAGCAAACAACATACAAATTCCAATGAACCTCGCCGCGCTACACGATGCTGGGGAAGCAAGCCGCTATGGGGTCGAAGAGCACAACTTCACGAGCGAAATACCGAATTACTTAGCGATAGGTACGGCCCGGCCGATACCGCCAACAATATCAACTACTTTGATCAAATCACCTTTTACGCGAATAACTTAATAGTTGTTAGGAAGAGGTATACCGAATGCACTTTGACTCAATTTGATAGATATTAATACTTCCTCAAATTAAAGGTGAGTTATAATATTTAAAAAAAAAGTTACTTCATTAAAATTGCCACTTTTGAATAGTTATGGAATAACTGATTTAAAAAAATATACATAAACGCTAAAAAATATCGGATTCTTACCCATTGTATCACATTAAATATCGAATTCCTGTACATTGAAATGAAAACTCAATAAATATGACATAGTAACAAAAGCCTCATCCTAAAACAACTAAAATGCCTGAAAGTACCAGGCGATCATGAAACGCGTGGAGACCGCGCGCTGGTGTCTTTAGTGGCGGTATCGGCGAGCGTGTGTGTGTGCGTGTGTGTGTGTTACCGGAGGGGGCGTGGTGTCACCGCCACCAGCCGCGCGCCTTGCACATCGGCTCATACTCGCTGCCGACAACACGCGCGCGTTAGTATGTGCTTACACTTATGGACACCTAGTCGAAACTAACGGAGACCATGTAAACGGATAAGTTTTATCCACGTTTCCATGAAATTATGATCATGAAATTATTATTGAAAACTTACAAGAAATAAGGAGAGGCCACTGCGTGGCATAGAACTATTCAAAAAACGAATTTTATAGATAAGACAGCACTTACATGTAAGTACTTACACTTACAAATACATTCTATGTAAGATTTTTTAGACATATATGAAGAGTGAAATACTTAACTTTTAATAAATTAAGACATTTGGGCGAGGGTGTTTAGTAACTAAACTACGCCTTGATTGAAACTTAATGGCGGTGAGTGAAAATAAAGTAAAATCAATTTGAACAATTAAAGTAAATCGGACTGTATGTTAGGGTTGTCATTTAACTATTTATAGTATTTCCTTTGTGCTGATTTCATGTCTCTTCATTTAAAATTTATGCATAGTAGTTTTATAATTGTCATAAATGTCGTACTAGATTTTTATCAACTGTTTTATCATTTAATTGCGGTTGATAAGACGTTTCATTCAATCGCCTTTTGATAAGAACTAACCCTAAGATTGTCAGTTTAACATAACATCAAAACTTATAAGTATTTATTGTGTACATTGTTTTTGAAAGCAGAATTCAAGCTACAATAAAGTAGACCTGAACTAAATGTTCGGCTACACACAATAAAATCAATGAATTGATTTGAGAACCGGTGACAGTAGTGATTTATAAATCAACATAATATTACAACGAGATGATTTTGAAGCCACAAATACGAGTCAATTTTCTACCCGACGAACAGCTCTTCAACCACACAGTGACGTGCCGGACTGCCGGACTGCCGGACTGCCGGGCTGCCGGCGGGACCGAGCGAATGGAATCTGTCTCATGAGCGACAGTTTCCACTTTCACTTGCTCAAGGAGAGAGAAAGATACTTAGTTCACATCATTTCATGGGTGCTATAATTGCCTTTATTTTGTCCAGTTGGTATAAATTCCTCTCTCTCTCTCTCTCTCGGTGAAGCTTAACATAACGGCTAGGGGCGCGGTGCGGTCCCATTCACTACGGGATGGGGTGCAAACAACCCAAAGGGAACATCGACAAATCATACAGACCGAACTCGGGGAACATGAACACAGCTCGCAACCAAACATAAATTAAACAAGTCCAAACTAAATTTAAACCAACCAAAATTAAGTTAAATAATGCGAATTGTTTGCAGCATTTCTAAAAATAAAATGTCAAAAAATAGACTGACTCTAATTTTATAAAGCCCGCTACAGACGTTCAGTTTTAACTGTACAGTCGAACTGTGCAGTTAAAACTGAACGTCTGTAGCGGGCTTAATTAAGATAACACTATCTGAATAAATACCCGTGTGTTTATAGTTATGGCACGCAGGCGGTGCGTGCTTCGCACTGTCAGTTAAGATATTGAGAGCACTAGTTCTTGCAAACAATTCAAAAATAACAGTAACAATGACGATGGCTGATGAATGATCTTGATGTTCAGCGTTTGAACCGACATCGCAGCCTAAATGAGTGTTATCATCTATGATTCCAGTTACACACAATGAATTGAATTGCACAGATTACGAGCTCAAAGGAACTATGCAATTCGTTAGAAAAATAACAGCTTAAAATTAATATTAAAATTAAGGTTCTTAGTTCTTATGTTACTTTTTTGCTAAATTTAATAAATATAACAATTTTTGATTAAGAAGTAGTAATTAAGAACTAATTGTGTAAAGTAGTTGATGACTGTACTGAAATAATGATTTTTTCTTAAATATGTAGTTTTAACTGTTGTGTGTATTTGTAGCAAGAAATGTCTTTGTATTTAACAAAAGTATACATGTGTTAAAGCTTTTGATACCTTTTGTTCATTTTCCAGGGCTTCTTCGGTAAAAGAATATTTAATGATTTTTTACCCACTTTAAAGGAAAAGGCTATCAGTTTTAAGTGTGTACTAGCATAACTCAGTTATAATTATTGTGTTTGAAAAATTACTTCAGAATCATCTCAAAGTCCTGAAGATTTGATAAAGTGCTTATGTTTAGTAGTGTGCGTTTGTCTGTGTGTGTTTGTATGGAGATAGATATGTGTGTGCGGGTGTGCGGTTGTGCGGGTGTAGGGGGTGGATACGTACGCCTCGACGAGCGGGCCGGGGTAGGGCTCGGCGTGGCGGTAGAGGCGCGCCAGGCGCTGCGCCACGGCCAGCGCGGGCGCGAACAGCAGCACGCACCACGCCAGCGAGATCCAGTACCCGTTCTGCAACAAACAACACACACACACACATACACATACACATACACATACACATACACACACCCTCTAAATTGACCGACATTTACATTTTTGGCCAGGGGAGATCTTCCGCCTGGCTCAGATTACGTCATATTATTATGTAACGGAGTTTTGTAAGTATGTCAGCGATGTATTAAAACTTTGATAGCGTGGTTCACTACCCGTAGTGCCGTCTCTAGACGAATGGGGAAAGTCAGCACAGTAATACTCACACACACAAACAATACTCGTATTGCATGGTGGCGGTATTACTTTGTTATATTTAAAAGATGGTTGGCTTGGTCGGCGATCGTTTTCGAACTGCAGTCACCATTCGCTTCTACTTCGATCGTATTCAGTCAGCAACGACCTATGTACGGCACAACTGGCTGACAGGTGGTGTGACGCGACAAGCGACGCGGGCGACGCGGGTGACACGGCGGACACCGGCAGCCCGTCCGAGCTATCGGGTGCACTCACGGTGGGCATGAGCACGGCGCGGCAGGCGGCGTCGCGCGTGGCGTTGAAGGCGTGCGAGAGCGGGCCGCAGCGGCCCACGTCGCGCCGCGCCGCCGCCACCAGCATGGCCAGGTACGCGCTCAGCTGCGCGCCCACCGCGCCCGCCCACTCCTGCGTCATCTGCAACAACGCAGTCGCACGCGCGCTATCGTCAGTACTGTCAGTATCGACACCATACGATAGTCAAACAAAACATGTTGTTAAACTTTATAATATTTATTGTTGTACATTGTATCGTATTTATGATAATGATGTTGCTATGAGTGTGACCGGCGCGTGTTATACGAAAACATGCGAATGGCTGGTGTACGGTTGCACCCACTGCAGGGTCGGGTCTCCTCCCACAATGACGCCTCAAATGGACGCCGTAGGCCACCACGCTGGCCTACGGCGGATTGGTGGACTTCACAGGCCATTGAGATTTTTTTGTGAATTGTTTAGACATGCAGGTTTCGTCACGATGTTTTCCTTTTTTCAAACCCGGACCCTTCGATTAGAGGTGGAATTCTAAACCAGTATTGATTTGATAACATAATGAAATGTCGACTCACATTCTGTATGAGGTCGGGTCCCTGCGTGTTGAGGAAGTGCTCGGCCTGCTCGGTCTCGTGCATGAGGTAGGAGATGGCCTCCTTCAGCGACGAGTGGTTGAAGCGCAGTCCGTCGCGCAGCTTGGTCGCCGTTTGCTGTCGACACGAATAACGTTCTGTACTAAACGCCGACTCGGTTAACTTATAACACTTCAAGGTAACTTGGTTGTTTACGTCCTTCCTTCCTTCCTTTTTTATTGTTACTGTGTTTTTGTGTTTATGAACGTCGTGGTGCAGGCGCAGGCGTGTGCGGGTGTGCGGTGTGCGGGGTGGGGTGGTGTGCGGGGTACACTCACGTTGAGCAGCGCGGTGTGGGCCAGCATGCGCGCCACCACGTCGTCGTGCAGGCGCTGCAGCAGGGCGGCGGCGGCGCGCAGGTCGGTCCGCAGCGCCGCGAAGCCCGCGCGCGCCTCCACCGACCGCGCCGTCGCCTCCAGCTGCGCCGCCAGCCCGTCCAGCGCCAGCGACGTCATGTTCGTCTCCAGCTGGAACGTTTAACGCACATTATTATAAAGGACGTCGTCCTCGGCGCGCGGCAGGGCGTGAGGTAGCACGTGGGTAATGTAGTCACCGCGTGCAGGATGCGGTCGAAGTCGAACTCGGAGAGGCCGGTGGCGGCGAGGCGGCGCAGCTTGTCCTTGGCGGCGGGGCGCAGCAGCGCGAGCGGCGCGGCGCGCGGCATGGCGGGGCGCAGCGCGGCGGTGCGGCGCGCGATCTCCGCGTCCGCCTCCTCCTGCACGCGGCTCAGGTTCAGCAGCCGCTCCAGCTGCAGCGTCTGACACACACCACACACACCACACGATACACTCGTATTACACGAAACAAACGACGAAACTCGTACTGACATCATTTTTAACATTTTAATGCTAAAATAAAAAGCGATAGGAGCCACACCGCACTAGGAAGTCATGTGACAGAGCAACTTACTGTATCCACCATTATACACCAATTTAACACAATTAAAATCTCCTGGTGATGGTTTGGCGACGTCATCGATTCACAATTGCAATACAATTTGTTTGGATACACATGACAGCCGTCGCCGTCGCCGTGACGTTTTGTATGGTATGGCTCTAACGCATTACAGTTCGAGATCAATTAAAATCCATTTCAAATTCCTTAAATAAATCGCCTAAAAGTGAGTTAATTTCTACTCGACGAACCATACGAGTTCGATGAGGTAAAATAATAAAATTAATAAATAATTAGGTAGGTAGACTGTTCTTAACTTAATACATGTTTCTTGTGTAACAGTGAACAATAAACGCATTGTTTTCTTTTCTTTTGATGGATAATTAGTCCATAAGGGCTAGTGACTGGTAGACCGCAGCGCTCACCTCGTAGATGGTGCGGTTGCGGTGGCAGTGCACGAGCACGCTGGTGAGGTTGAAGGCGGGGTCGGCGCGCTCGTTGTGCAGCGAGTACTCCAGCTCCACGAACCGGTTCACGTCCTCGAACAGCCGGTTGCCGCGCGGTTCACTGCCAACAGAGCATCACATCACTGTTCATATACTGATTGGGGAGTTGAGACCGATGAAGATTTCAAAGTCTTTAAAAACACATTTCTTAAACTCTGGACTCGAAAACAAGCTACAGTATGTGCAGCTTGTTGTAAGAGGTGACCTAAAGGAGGTGATCGGTGTTGAGAGCGGAATATATGTGACAGCATACAGTCTTTAACGCCAGACTATAAGAGCGACAGACTCCATCCGGGATTTTTTTGAAAAGTTTGGTCCTCAATAGTTGCAATGAGCTTCCATGGGCTCCAGTGAGCACTTTACATCGAGTGACATTTTTGATGACGGATAGAGTGTAACATAAACAAATGGCTATGGTCGGTGGGGTGCACTCACGTGAGCGGGTCGCAGACGAAGCGCTGCGCGGAGACGCCGAGCGCGAAGTAGGCGGCCAGCACCAGCGCCACGCCGCCGCCCAGCAGGAACGTGATGCCGATGCCGCTACACATATAAACATAGCATATTAACGCTTCAATACATAATATGATACATAGTATGTAATTTAACGCCACTAACTATTAAGGTAAATTGTCGCTCGGTTAAAACAACGATACAACTAATTTATAAGCCATTGTAAATTGCCGCATGGTTAAGATACTAATTTGAATTTTGTATTGCATTGAATAGTTATAATGACAATATTTAACTTCACAAAAACACGTTGCTAACGTGCGACTTAATCTGCCGAGTAGCTACTGTGCAGTAACTTGCACTTGTCAATAACCCGTTAATGGCCCACTGGCGGGTGGGGGCTCCCCTCACGATAGAGGGACGTAGGCGTCGTCCGCCACGCACCACTAGCGTATAGCGGTACCGGGCCGAGGGCCGGGGTGGGAGTGGCAGTGGGAAGGCGGTACCAGAGCAGGCAGGTGGAGCCCTGCGCCTTGTTGCAGCAGTCGCCGCCGCCGTACGCGTCGGGCCGCTTGCCGCACACGCCGCACACCAGCCCCCACGCCATCACGCAAATTATCTACAAAAACAACACCGTTTTAATTTTCATTGCTTGTATGTATCGATATATTTATAAATGTCACTCAGGACGAGCGACTTATGGGGTAGTCATATATACCAGCGAGCAAGTGGAAGGCAAAAATATTTTACGTATCCGTTTCAACGGGGAGGTCAGCACTGGTCAGTGTTCTCGACAGCAATATTTGACTACGCTGGCATGTATTTGCTTGGTTTAGTTAGCCCGGTTATATCTACTCATACATAGATTATCGTCTGTGTATGTCAACCACCTACAGTGTTTTACACTCTACATGCTGGTGGAGGTGAATGAAAATTAACATTAAAATTGTAAGAAAGCTGTTGAAGATTAAATGCAAATGCATTTGTTTCATAAAGTAGTCTGCTGGCGGTCGAGGTAGGTCTGTGTGCACGGGTACGCACCAGCAGCAGCGCGGCGGCGGCGGCGGCGCCCAGGTAGCGGCGGTAGGGCCCGTAGCGCGCGAGGAAGGCCTGCAGCGCGTCCACCGCCTCGTGCTGCTGCTGCAGGCGCGCGCTCGCGTCGCCCGCCATCGCCGTGATGCGGTCCGCCATCGCCTCCAGCCGCCGCCCTGCTCGCACACAACGTTCGCCGACGTTAACTACGATGTCATGGCTCACTCGACCGCGGCGCCTGAGCCGCAAGTCCAGAACCAGTGACCAGAACTTTAAATCGGAGTTGTGAACTGTAAAGACTAACTATAGGTACTATACTGCTATTGCAGGATGCTCGAGTGAGAGAGATTTTTGAACATTTTTATTTGGTTAACCACGATATTTCATTGCCTTACTCACAGACATGGCGTATTATCTTTTGTTGCAATTGAATTGAAGTAATAAATTAATTAAACGATGAGCTGCTCATTTTGATCATGGGCTGCAACTCGAGTTTGTATTGTTATGTGAACTGCATATTTGAACCAACTTGAGCTGAGTTACTCACGTCTGTGTGTGTGTGTGTGTGTGTGTGTGTGTGTGCGTGTGTGTGTGTGGGTGTGCGTGGGGGCGCATACCGATGTCGGTGATGGCGTCGTGCACGTCGGGGATGTGGCGGTCGACGGAGCGCTGGACGCCGCGGCGGATGTCGGCGAACACCGCCTGCCCCGCCGCCACCTCCTCGCGGATGTTGCTCTCCAGCACCGCGCTCACGTCGCGCAGCACCGCGCTCACGTCCGGCATCTGAGCGATCAAGCAACACCAGTCACAACCACCGCCCCACATTAGAATTGAGTAAACCGATTATTCCTTAACATAACCCTTAACACAATATAGTACAAGTAAATAAGTAAAGAAGGTTAGCTACAAGTTGTATTTTTATGACAATGATAATAACAAACTAAAACTACTGAAATTAGAGCAAATAGGAAAACAAACTTTCAAACACAATATTTTAAAACTAAATGTTTTGTTTTAAACATATAAGTATCTAGATAATTGTACGTTAATATAACAAAAAGGAGCTCCACAATTCAGGACAAATAAATAGGTCATACTACTACTACGCTACTTGTCTTCTCAATACTCACGGTAGGAAAATATTTATCCAGCATCTTGGTATGGATAGCATGGAATAGTAAGAAAAATAATTAAATTTATTATTTATACATCAATGATGTCGAAGAGTAAGAAAAATTATTAAATTTATTATTTATACACCAATGATGTCATAGATACACAAAGAAGTCTATTGTATACGGCAAACGGCCGTGTAGGCCACATGATATTAAGTCGACCCTAAATTAGGATGAAATAGACCTCTAACTTGGTAGTATGTGGGTGTGTCCTTAGCTCGTTACTCACGAGGATACTCTCACTGTGAGAAAGTGTTTCCAGATAATGCTTCAATTCCTATAAAAGTGTTCATCGTCATGCAAGTGGCCTTATTTCATGCTCAGTACTCAAATGTCACATGGTGTGATGAATGAAATTTGTGTTATTGAACGAAATGGATAACACAATTTAAATATGCTCGTGGTACATTTGTACAGAGAGAGTATAGACAGCGTGTACGAGTAGAGCAGTTACCCGGTTGTACTGTATGTCGGTGTCGAGCTGGCCGATCTTGTACTTCTCCTGCAGCTGCACGCACACGCGCTCCGAGCACTGCGCCAGCGTCTGCAGCAGCTGCGACTTCACCTTGCGCAGCCCTGCAACACGCGCACACACACATTCATTGTCTACTTCCACGTATTCGACGACCTGGCTTCGATTCCCAGCAGAGCAGAGATTTGATTGGTGAATTTGAATGTCTGTTTCTGGTGTGGGTGTGTTGTGTTGTTGTCTTGTGTGTGTCCATGGCGCCCACGACACAGGGAACCCTAATGTGGGGCTATGGTTGTGAAGCGTTACGTATAGTATGCTCGGTATCCTAGTGTTTACCACTAAAGCTGAATGTAAATGGGTCTACTGAGAAGTTTTTGGCATGTTATTGCTAATAATTTGACATGACAGTGATCATGTGCCACATTGTAGTCCATGACAGTGACAGTGACTGTAAGGGTCAGTGAAAGTTCAATTTTCAAACCATTGATTGCATCTACATATATTTTGGCATTGGGTTGTCTAATGGTGGTTGTAATGTGTAGAGGTACGATTGTTGTTGGTTTAAAAGGGTTGTTGACGACGTGCGTGTAACGATGTGTGTGAGGGGATAATGGTGATGCTGTGTAAGGGTGGCTTTAAATTTTGGCAGTCGGCGGGCGAACGCGGATGAAGGCGAGTGACAGTGTGTGTGATGACGTTTGACGAAGGCCTGTGATGTGTGTGCGGGTGTGCGCGGGTGTGCGGGGGGAGGGGGCGGGTACCTGCGTTGAGCGTGTCGGCGTCGTGGCGCAGGTCGGCGGTGACGTTGTGCACGGCGCGCAGGTCGGCGCGCACGCCGTCCAGCTGCTGCACGAGCCGGTTGAGCGCCGTCACCGACGACGCGCGCGAGAACTCGCCCAGCTGCATCGACACCATGTGCCCGCTCGCTGAAACCACCACAAACTAATATTGCTATTGGGTTCACTAAATATCGACCACACCATTTCAAGTTCGAATAACATTATTAAACTAACTAATACATGTCACATAATATTGTAGTTTTGTGGATTCCGACCAATTTCAGGATACGAAACCCACGCTAAAACCTTGAGTTAGATGGAGTTAAGTAGTGCATGGTGCATTCCACCGCAGATCCCGGAACCCGTACATACGCAGAGGAAGGCCGCCGAGGGGATTTTAGTGGGTAAAAATCCCACGTAACCCGGAGCCGCTCCCAAGGCTCTCGGGTCTATGAGAGTTTCCGCCATAAAAAAAATTGAGTTCATCAGCCAACTAGAGTATCGATCGGTGAAGGGGCGGCCGGCACACACCGGTGAGCATGGAGGAGAGCTTGAGCTCCAGCTCCTTGTAGTTGACGACGAGCAGGTGGCGCGCGTGCGCCTGCGTGGCGTTGAGGTAGGTGCGCGCGTCGGCGATGCCCGCCCGCAGCGCGCCCGGCGTGCGCGCCGCGCCGCTCTCCACCTGCGAGTCCGTCGCGAACGCGCACACCACGCCGAACCTGCACACATATAAGTCATGACGCATAAGTCGTGAGCACAACCTTTATTGGTCGGTTTGACATTAGCTGCGCCGCGCACGCTATTGGTTCGTCAGCCGTCAGTTCGTCAATATGCGTCGTCTATTGTTACCGCGCATTAAGCTTTGCACTAAGACTCTGTCGGCCGCAAACTAAAACCACATTTTTATTTATTTTGGTGAACTTTATTTCAATAAAAAATAGTGCAAAGATTGTTTACAAGTAAGAGTAGAAAACAGACAGGAAGGAGAGACAACTTTCACCGCTTGTCAAGAGATGGCGCCACAAGTATACTTGTCAGTTACCCACTGACCATTGGCCACTACAGGGTAACGGGGTCGGGGCTCCTCACGACGAGAGGGATGCAGGTCTTAGTGCACCGCGCTGGCCTACTGCGGTGGACAAGTATACTTCATCATTAATAACTCGGAACTCGGATAAGAGATACTCACAGGAAGAGCGTCAGGATCGCGATGAGCAGGATGGCCAGCAGGCCCTTGAAGCAGGCGTCGTACTTGCGGTCGAAGGGCCGCCGCCGCCCCACGCGGCACCACTGGCAGCAGCACCAGAACAACCTGCAGTCCACCACGTCACTTGCTCAAGATAACACTTTAAAGACAATACATTCACACGTCACGCTCGCAGAACTTCTGACATGCTGTTATTCCTCCATTCATCCGCAAACAGATCACACTCAGGGTATACGTCCAGGAGAGCGTTGAGAGCGGACAGCATGCGAGGGATAGGCGAGTTAGCTCGCGCGACTGTACGCGATCATACTGTACGCGCTGTAATATAATATACAAAATGGTGTAAACCCGTATGGTGCACCGGCACTGACCCAGCGAGCGGCAGCACGGCGGCCAGCAGCGCGGCGAGCACCAGCACGACGCCGGGCCCCGCGTAGTGCGCCAGCAGCGCGCGCCACTCCGTCCGCCACGACGCCACCTCCACGTGCCCGTCCTCCACCTGCACCACGCCTGCGACACACGCACACACACACCGTTAGATAACATCACCATCACACTCACGTCACGTTATATTACCTACTAATCGCTGTGCCCGCGACTTCGTCCGCGTTGACCTGAGAAATGGGCCTTGAGAGGGGATAAGAATCCTATGTGTTTGATGCTCTTTCACACAAAAACCGCTGAAGAGATTTGAGTGAAATTAGGTACACAGGTAGATTATAGCCTGGATACTTGTTATCCCTCTCTGGGTCGAACTCTTAGGTCAACATGGACGAAGTAGGGGGCGGTAGCTAGTACCTGATAGAGGCCATTATTCAATTCAACACATTTAATTATCATCATGCATCATGGTACGATATAATTCCACCGCTTGTAGTGCTACATAAAAATGACGATTTCAATAAACTGACGTCGCAAAACTCTTAGATTGTTTCGGCTTCGTTAACGCTTAGGGACATTAAGTTTATCGAAAGTGTGTTAAAAACAATCCATCCGTTAACCCAGGTTGCAAGAAATTAAAATGGTTGGTGACCGTTAGAGCAATTAAAAACTGTTTCCAATGTGCAGGTATTTGACATCGATTGAGCATTTCCAACGTTTGAATCCGCCGCAGGTCCAGTTATCTAGCTTCAATTAAACCCCATCTATATTGAGTGTAACCGTGATATTTCCCGAGAGCGGCCTCGCTGCTGGGCTGACGCGGGACCGGTTCTGGCAGATTCCTCGTCTTGACACCTGCCGTACTAGTCTAACTTTATCTGTCGTTATTAGATTGTTTTGCATACGTTTCCCTCGATACGCGAGCAACTTGTCGATGAGTCATACGTATAACACTCGCAGCGTTTATCTTGTGAGTATGCAGTTACTGCAGTATGATTATAAAGAGGACGCGTAAGGTAAGAGCGTGGGCTCGAACTTGTTATTATATTACGGTCATTATGCATTCTCTTATGTGTATATCTAAATGCAGCAATATAACAGGAAGTGTTTATTGTAATATAGTGTAAACATTGAGGATACCTATTAATTGGTAAACAGATAAATTATGATAAAATCCCAGAAATCCCGGAATAACCTATTACTTCGTTTAATTGTTTTTGTTGCTACTAATTTCAACACTTAACAATACCTAATGTTAATATGTGCTGACACAGACTAGCGAGTCCTAGATAGAAGAAAGTTATTCTAATGGATACATAATATGAATAAAGTTCAATTCAATATGGTTTGGTAGGATTTAATAGAAAGTACAAGCAACTAGACAATTAAGTATAACAAGTTAAAAGCTTATCTTCACGGAAGCAGCCCGAACCAAATTAGTAGGTTCATAATGGTGACACTATGCACTACATAGCTCGCGACATAGTCGCTCAACGGACACGTTACATCTTCAATTGCCTTTCATTACGCTTCCATTTAAACGTGCCAGCGGCGGGCACTTTCACGCAGAACCAGCCCTAAAGCTGTATTTTTAAGAACGAAAGTCGGCTGCGAGCGCGATGTAGGACGGCCGATAGGCGGTCTCACCAGTTGATTGTCTCAAGCGGATGAAGTTTATCATGTGGCCGAGGGCTCGTCCACGCGACGTTTCTCCTCTCCGCTAATGACTCACTATTTTTAACCGACGACCGAAAAGGCAATCCTGTTATTTTATTTCAGCCGTATAAGGAGACGTGCTTGTTTTTTCGACACGTATGCGACGACGCGATCTTCCTTATGGAGAAGTTGCTCCTTATCGAGATCACAGAACGTGTTCGTTTGCTTTTGATGCGAGTTGTATCCAAGTATTGGTTTGTTTTCTGATTTCCAAATGCTAGTCAGCAAGACTGTACCTACATACAGTGATTAGGCTTAGCCATATTACTTTTCAATGTGTTTTTTAAACGTATAAAATTCAATACATTTTTCACGATAGCAGAAATCTAACCAACTATTTCGTCGATCCATTCAACCGGCTCGTTGGTCTAGGGGTATGATTTTCGCTTAGGGTGCGAGAGGTCCCGGGTTCAAATCCCGGACGAGCCCTATAACTTTTTTATATTTTTTTATTTTTATCAACTTTTTATTATGTAACTTTTTATAATCTTCATGTGTCGTATAATTTGTTTTTTCAATTAGGAATTTTATTATTTCTCATAAATTATCAAAATTTTCTTTTTTGCTAGAGAGACTGCTATTCTATTGTTATGGATATGGATATTGTGATGTATTCGCTGTGTTAAAGCATAAAAACAGTTTTTTTTGCCAAAGGTTGATTCCGTGAAACAAGTGCGACGAAGAAGTTTTCGGCGGGGTCACGACCTCCACTGCAGCGCCAAGTGCGAGGGCCGCGAGGTGCGCTTCGCATGCAACACACGGTAACACACCACACCACACCACACTACACCACACGTGGCGCCCATATTGTACAGTTAGCCAAGAAAGGGCAACGCACCCTTTGTACTAACTATACAGAGCTTGCAACACCTTTTACAATATTATAAGACAACACCACCTTGAATACACGGTATGATTCTAATTTGATAAACATATCAACATTAATTAACAATATTCAATAAGTTGAAATTTTTTACTTCTTGTTATGATTTGATTAAGGAATATGTAGTTTAAAAAAATAATATAGTTTAGTTTTAAAAATAATGCAAGATAAAACATTAAACACTAGGACATAAATTTACACTAAGAAATTATCATCAAATATTTTTATTGAGTTTTTTATGAGTAGGTACATACATAAATTTAATAACATAGATTGATTTTACGTTTTTTAGTAATAATTATATTACTTTAGTATTATTGTGTATTGACAGTTAAGCTAACTTTGGTCACGAGTGTAAAAAAAATGTTTGTAGTAGATTTAAAAATATTTATTTTAAACACTAAAAATTCAAACCACTTCATGCAAGATATTATATTGGTTTAAACTCGATTCTATTGCTAAGCACGGGTGGGGTAGGGGGCTAGCCTCCCCGGTAATCTGGCTGAGACCGGCAGGTACGTCCGAGTACTGAGTGCCGAGTACCGAGTACCGAGTATTTCCGACGCAATCACCGCCCGACCTAGGAACAAGATTAAGCCCGTTAGACGACGACAGCCAGTAATCAAATTACTTTTCCGATTACAATGATACTGAAATTAATGGGCTGTAGAAAAGTTTCCTGTTACGAAGATTTAAAATGAAAATATTGAATTGAATTGAAACATTAATTGTTAATTATAAATCAAGGAATATAGTAGAATATGTGAGGAATATGGGTGAAAACCCTGAGCTTGGAGTTAATGGGTATTTATTTTCTCAAAGCGAGAAATTATGGACCAAACATTATAGGAGCCATTACCGTCACTCAAGTCTCTATCGCCAAGATGGCAAATCTAACCGTATCTAAACTCACAGACAGCTGTGAGAATTTATTCCGCGTAATAGCTATGAGAAAACAGTCAGCTGCCACTTATTATGACACACCTAACTGTTAAATAATGAACTCTGAAAAACGGGAACGTGACCCCAGGTTTTTATGTCCTCAGAAACTTGTTTTTGTGTTTGCGGGTTTTCCTCGAGTAATAAAATGGTGAACAATGCGATGGTTATAAGGAAATATGATTTTAAAGGAAATATAATTATGATTTTCACATTAATTAAGTATAATTCCCTAAGCGATGTAGAGCACATACCTACACGGAAAATACCATGAAAATACAGTAATTATAACCACCTAATTATCAAATGCGGGCTTTATAAAATTAAAATATCACCTGCTGTTACGGTGAAGGAAAACATCGCGAGGAAACCTGCATGCCTGAGAGTTCACAAAAAAATGTTCTCAAAGGTATGTGAAGTCCACCAACCCGCAGTAGGCCAGCGTGGTGGACTACATCCCCCTCATTGTGAGAGGAGACCCGACCCTGTAGTGGGTCATTAATGGGGTTACTGACACGACTATCAAATATGTCGTCACTCTAAATTGAAAACTATTTTAGTTGAAACTGCATCATAACCTTCATACCTAATACGAGAATAAATAAATAAATATTGTGGGACAACTCACACATGGCTTTCTGATCCCAAAGTAAGCCACAGCTTACTTTGGGATCAGAAGATGTGAGCTTGTGTTATGGTAACCAGATAGCTGATAAACCTACATGTATATTTTTAAATACATACTTACTTATACATATTATTATAGATAATTGACACCCAGACACAGAACAACCTCTGTGCTCATCACACAAATAATTGTCCTGGGTGGGAATCGAACCCACGACCTCCGGCGTAGTAGTTAGGGTCGCTAACCACTGGACCAACAGGCCAGTCGAATAAGTATAGTAACCGCCATGAGTCGTGAGCACAGATTATCAGTGGTAGGGATATTGTACACTTTCGGCCAATGTACAGCAGCCGAAAAAACGTGCTGGACCAATGGACGACGCACACTGACGAACTGACGTTTGTCGAACCAATCGTGTGACCGCAGCGCAGTCAATGTCAAATTGACCAATGAAAGTTCTGCTCACCACTCGTGACGGCAACTATAATGACTGTAATGAGCGTCGTGCTACATAATGAGGTGACGTAATAATGATAATCCACACGTGAGCGCGCGGCGCGGGGCCGGGGCCTTGACCGTGCGCGTGCGATGCTCTACTGACCATGCACAACTTGACATTATAATAATTGTGAGAGTGTTTTTTGCGAAAACACTATGTGTGTAGCCATCGTCATGAATAAATAAACATAACCATGTGATAGATCAGCACATAAATAGCAAGTTAGCGCGCAAGGTTGGCGAAGAATGTGCAAAGCGAATTACCCCGCTTGGTGTTTATTGTGATGTCACTACACTAAGCTTGACACTGGCCTTAAAGAGCAGATGTTCTATAATTTATATGAAAACCTTCAGAAGGGAGCTCGTTTCACACACACTCTTGAAAAGGGAACGAACAGTGAGGCAAAGTAGACGAATCAAAAAGTCTAATAAAAGCCTGAATTATCAACTTCGTCCACCAATCCGTACAATGCCAGCGCGTTGGACTAACGCCTACATCCTTCCCTTTGTGAGATCCTTCCCAACCCTTCAGTGGGTTACAAACATCTACATAATACTATTATCGAGGATGTCAGACGGACGCAGATGGCTGAAGCTACGGCCTTCGCGGTCAATTCAAAAGGCAGGACCGGTCATCCAGAAAACAGAAACCCGCATTTTGCAATAAGAACTGTTATTACAGTCGGAACTAGAAGGAAATACCGAAGTTTTATAATTTTAAACAAAAGGTCGCCGCAGCTGGGCCTTTGCAGTGCTGGTCCGCTGATCGCCGCACGCGCCGCACACAGCGCGGAACGACCGGCTAATTACCGGAAAATCCGCACATTATGTCTTCTTTGCAAACCATTGTTCTACAACGTAGAATACGTTAAATGACTGCGTTCAAATTAAATACAACATAAAAATATTTCAGCCATTAGGTAGACAGATTTTAAAGAAGGTAAGTAAGAAAGATAAGATTACCATTAAGAAAGGTAAGATACGGTAAGATACGATTCTTGGTTAGGCTTAGACGCCAGCAATCAACTTTTTTTGATGATTAGTTATATAAATTTTTAGTAGGAATCACTATTTATGTGAAAGTCACTTAGATTATTACATAGTATTATAGAGTAGGTAACAACAAGTATCGGTGAAATAAATTCGTGATTATAATAACAAAACACTTTGTGTTCCAGTTCACGCTGCGCCTTGTTCAGATTGATCGGTGATTAGGTAATCGATCTATCGCTTAGTTCGGAGTGCACTGCATCCAATAAGATCGACTATACTGAAGTGTTTTATTCAGAGTATCCTTAGCGTACCTTCTCGAGATACTCAAGTTATTGTAATCAGTTCCATGTAACGTTATATTTTCGTCGAGATTGCTCGTTATTTGGAGATGTTTAACAAGAATCCTCGAGAGAACGAGAGGTTTTTGAAGCGAAATTCGCGATGTTGGTTGTTTCCAAGTGAAGATGTAAATCGAGAGCCCTCACGAGTGTCAACAGGTCCGGAATATCATTACGGGTCCGGAGTGGTGCGACCTCCAGGTCAACAGACCCTTGACCCGTCCTGGACAGCGGCTTGTTCACCACACTCTTGACTCTTAACAACCGACAAGATTCATCAAACTATTGGGAGTTATCGGCTGGAAACAACAATATGCTAATTAAACTTTTAGGAAGCTTATTAGTTATGCTAGTAAAGTTTTGGAATATTTAACTGTATTGTAACATAATAGTTTACAAAATCGTAACTTGCCTTGTTCGCGAAATATGACACTAAGTTTGAGCGTATGGGTCAAATGTTACAAGACAAATTTGACCCAATTCCCACAGTTTGGGAGAGCTAAGAGTTTCATGTTAATCGGATGTTAATGCAATATTGTACAACCATGCATCTGATCATTAAACTTCAATAGTAAATTTTCGTTAGTTGAATGAATATATTTATCATCAGTCCGGCAACGATTTAAAATGCCCGCTATATTCGGCTCATCGGCATATGAATTTCAAAGGGTATTCATTAAAAGCTCAGGTAGTTAACCAAATAAACAATGGGGCAATCAGAGCGGCGGCAATTATCGGAAAACTGTCCGCACACGCCCCCCTGCCCTGCCCTACCCCACCGCGGCCGCGTGTCTGTGTGTGCATATGTGTGTGTGTGCTCACGTCACAGCCTGCATGCCCAAAGCACTGGAGTAGTGCACAAAGGGTTCGCGCTCACTCACTAACACGCTCGAGAGCCTAGCTACTCATGTAAAACAATGTTATGCGAAGTAAACACTTTTATTGTTTTCCATGTTCATAGAAATGATATTGCTATAGGCTAAAGGAATTAAGCCTATGATTGTACGTGAATTATACGTGTGCGTTACCTAAACAACGATACGCGACGATAATGAACCGTGCCTAAAGAGATTTCAATTCAAAATTAACATTAATCGCCTTTACTTTGCCAACTCAAGACACAGGTTCGTAACACGAGCACGTAGATTACCATGTACCAGACATTAGAAATTTGAATATTCTAAAATTCAAGCTAAAACCACAAGCACCGTACCTGATAGAATCAGCGCTGTCAACTTAGGTCTCACAAAAACCTCATTAATACTGTTTCAATAATAATTTATCTAACGACTTCCAAGAACAAAAAACAAAATAAATAATTTATAAAGTTTGTGCAGTGATCTGCTGCAATTCATCATCAGAATTATTCAGAATTGATCATCGTCATCAGTGTCAATAAGTAAAACGAACGGACATAAATTTAATAAATAATTGCGTGACGTAGGTCTCGTAATTATTTATTAGCACGCATTATGTAGAGCTATTAAATCCCAAATAACTGGTTACTAGGACCCCGCAGCGTGCCTACATTATAATCTAGCATCCCTCATACGTCCCCAGGGCAGAAGGGCTAATTAGTAACCGATGCCCCTCTAAGTTTTTGTCCCAAATTTTACACATGTACATTGTACACACAGAAAACAGAATAGTAGGTATTACTTATGTACTTTTCTGTTTTTTATGCATGTACTCGTATGTACATCTATTTCGTTACGATGCCAAAGCTTTTCATTTGGTATTATTTTAGTAATTTCAGTGTATGAAAGGACTCAGACAACCTAGCTTTAGGAGCAGTTCGCCGCCCATAGCCTGTTGCTGAGGCGAGGGCGGCCGGAGCCGGGGGCGGGCGGCGTGGGCGGGAGAGGGGAAGGTGGGAGGGAGGGGGTTCTTTGTGGCGGTGCAGCAGATCGATACCCCTCGCATCCTGTCTGTTCGCCGGCCAGCGACTCAGCCAGTCAGCGAGTCTGCTCCACTAGGTGTTGTATCGATTTATCGCATCGTAACTGTATCGTATTCCTTTGTATCGATACGCGAAAATATCGCTTCCCTTGATATCGATATATCGTATCGTAACCGATTCGCATGCATTTTTATTGATTTTTGAATTTGGCGATTTAATTTGTTTTTTAATGAAACGGGTGTTTTTTTATGTTGTTCTTATTCATAATTTATCATCATTTCGCTATGCAAAAAATGTCGTATGATACGATACGATATTTTAAACTGATGCGATATATCGAAACGTATAGTATTGTGCTGTACGTATCGATATTTCGATATATCGTATCGTGATGGGCGTCCCTACTGCACTAGACCACTGAGGCCCACTCTCACTGCGCACTACGCACTGTTGATGGACGCCACTGCGACAACACTCCAAGTCGAGTCAAGTGCTCACCATCAATTTTGCTTATTGCACTCGGAAACTTTCAGCTTTAACTCGTAAGCTTTGTGTTCATTGCTTTAGGAAATCTGTGCGCTTCAATTATTATATCAATTTCATAGCGTTTTTTCATTGCCATTTCATTGGATTTGGATAGCCCTTTTGATGATTGGTTAACATCTGTTATTTCAAGACAATTAACTCTTTAATCCAATGAACTATAAAAAATAGGTTGAACTCGATACACCAGCGAGTGCACTTGCGGTTGCAACGTCCTCATCGTTTGCGGAATCAATGCAATATTAAATGTTATACCTCATTCCTCCTACCACACTAAGGTCTAGGTTTCCCACTAAGGTCTGAACACTCTGAACCGAAGGTCGATTCGAGCGTAGAGTTATATCTTTTAGAAATCTAAGATTCTGTATTTCAATAAGGATAACTAAGACTCACAGAATATTCCTTGTAGTTAGTCGAGCACTCTTCACAGAATGATCGAATGATATGGTTGATGTTGTATTTTCAGAGTAGCTCTAGTTATGTGTTTCCACGGATAATTGTGATTGTTCGAATAATATCTCATCTGCAAGCTTCAATATTACGCCCCCAATAATGCTTCCTATGTATAATGTATAATGGCCGCCACATCGCCCCAGCCTGGTCTCCCAGGAGGCGCATCGCCCCAACAAATTATCCTCTACTTTAGAAACCACTCCATACCCCTTCTATAATTAAAATGTAACCCTGTACCCCACTTGTCAGATTACAAGGATCCTTCATTCTTGCATATAATATAGACTGACTATACGTAAGTAATATTAGGTTCTCATTAATGAAATTTAATTAATGGTCTGAACTTCTTAAACAACAAACGTGTAGGATAGTGTGTGCCATAGAAGGCGACGATAACCGACTGTTTTAGGCAGACAATAAGACAACGAAAAACAGGAGCAGGTATGTTTATAGCTTTGGTTGCCTATTGTCTTGCATTTCTGACTTATTTGTATTGTTTTTAAATAAAAGGAGAAGTAAACAAGTTCACAGTTTCCCTGATTTAAACTGCCCACTGATGATGAAGCTACGATGGGAACTCAACCGGTTACTGTAGACTGGTACTAATGTTGTAAACATAAAGAAGAATGCACTTATAGCGTGAGCTACTTAAGCTAATAATGCAGTTGATCTCTTCTATGAGGCGGTCTGCCTCGCTTGTTTAAGGTAAGTTCTAAGAATCATCCTTCCTAAATGAGAAATTGTGAAATTATAACAAGTATCATCATAATATTTCCATTAGTAACCCGGCAGTGTTTACCCAACGCAAAAGTAAACTTAGTGCTCTCAGCGAAACGCGTCCTCGGGTCCCGACGCCCTCTGCGACCCTTTTAATGTCCTCTTTGCAACTGTACAGGGCTTTCATTCGAATGCACAAATGACACATTTACTCTAAATTACAACCAGAAACATAATTACTAACAAAGTTTACTAATTATGCCTTATAATACGAGTATGACATCACGGAACGAAATATAACCAGAACAAATGAAGGAACATACTTAATATGGAACATTTTAACTTAAAATTAAAAACATCAAAGTTACTAGTATTTATAATATGTAGAGTCCCATAATTCTTCTTTAGACTTCCTTACACTCTAGATACCATCCTTCCTTCCTTCCTTCCTTCCTTTCAGCCCTTAGTAGTCCACTGCTGGACATGGGCCTCCCCTAATCGACGCCACTCCGCCCGGTCCTGGGCCCTCTGAATCCAACGGTTTCCCGCTGTCTTCTTCAGGTCATCAGTCCACCTGGTCGGAGGGCGGCCTGTGCTCCTTTTGCCTAAACGTGGTCGCCATTCGAGGACCTTTTTTCCCCATCGGTTGTCAGTCCTGCGAACGATGTGGCCAGCCCATTGCCATTTTAATTTGCAAATTTTGAGAGCTATGTCGGTCACCTTCGTTCTTCTACGGATTTCATCATTTCTGATTCTGTCTCGTAGAGAAATACCAAGCATAGCTCTCTCCATTGCCCTCTGAGCGACTCTGAGCTTGTGAATTAGGCTCACAGTAAAGGACCACGTCTCGGCACCGTAGGTCATCACTGGCAACACACATTGCTCGAAAACTTTCGACTTCAGGCACTGAGGTATATCGGACGTCAAGACGTGACGTAGATTCCCGAACGCTGCCCAGCCGAGTTGGATTCTTCGAGTGACCTCTCTCTCGAAGTTGGACTTACCCATTCGGATCGTTTGTCCTAGGTAAACGTATTCGTCTACAACTTCGAGAGCAGTGCCGTCAACAACCACCGGTACGGGTGTGACATGGACATTAGACATGATTTTCGTCTTGTCCATGTTCATCTTAAGACCCACCCGTTGTGAGGCACTATTGAGGTCGCTGAGCATAATGCTGAGTTCCTCCAGCGACTCCGCCAGGATCACTATGTCATCGGCAAATCGGAGGTGTGAGAGGTGTTCGCCGTTGATGTTAATACCACGTCCTTTCCACTCCATCAGCTTGAACACATCTTCCAGTGCAGCGGTGAAAAGTTTTGGGGAGATGACATCCCCCTGTCGTACGCCGCGCTGCACGTGGATGGGGTTCGTACTGTTGTCGTGTACTCGGACTTTCATGGTGGCGGCATTGTATACACACTTCAACGCCTCGATGTACCGATAGTCGATCTGGCATCGCTGAAGAGACTCAAGCACCGCCCAGGTCTCGATAGAATCGAAGGCCTTCTCATAGATACCATCATAGACCTCAAAATCTAAATATTATTAAGAAATGGTTCAGTCGAAGTACGAGTTACTAAAACTACTTCCGCACGGTTTGAACAAAACATTTATAGCGGTTAGGGTTAAAATAAATAATTATGTTTTGATACACATCAACCTTCAATATGAAATCCGACCTTGTTTCATGTTCAAGCACGATAACATTACACTGTACGTTTTGAATTTGAAGCCGGATTTTCAAATAAATAAATTAAAAGCGAAGCGAGCTCGTGGAGTGCTACAAGCTCCACAGTTCACGGGTCAAATGATTCCATCTGCAACTTAATGAGGCCTAAATTATGTAAATACGCCGACGCAGCGGGTAACTCGGCGTACTAATTGAACAGCGCCTACAAAACACGAGTGTTGGACGGAAAACGTTTTCGATTAAACCATTTAAAGAAATAAGATTTTTACTGTGTTATAAACACATGTTTACAAGCGGAAGCGGCGATAGCCCAGTGGCTAAGAATTCGACCTCTTAATCGAGTGGTCTGGGTTCGAATTCCAGTGGCACGCACTTTGTAAAAAAAGACTGTAAAAAAAGTTATGTGTGCTTTGATTAATAAAAGCCATAAAAGCTCATCAGTTATATCTCGGAGATATCGGAAATGAGAAATTGAGAGCTCGTCATCGCGTCACAACAAACGGTAACCGAGGCGATATGGGGCGTTATGGGGCGATATGGAGCGATATGGGCACTAATCAGGCAATTTGTCGTCCACTTGACGCGGGCCCCTTCGCCTCGTCTTCTCGGATTACACTATAACACTCGCTGACATATGAGATGCTATTCAATGACTTCATCCCAGTGTAAGTGTTAATATTTGTGTGTTTACCTACTATTGCTCCTCAATTACTGTAATACACATGTTGTAACTTTAAGTGTTTTTAACGTACACGGGACATAATTGTTTTCCTGTATTCCGTATTTGGTATACGGATCCTACTTGTTCCTACAAGTTCCGCTAGCCACTAACAGGGAGCAAGGGTACCGTGGCCCTGGCTCGTGAGGTCTACAACTTAGATATTAAATGTCCTTATACCTACCTACGATTATCTTATTCCGTGCCGGGGACAGTACCAGTTACCACTCAATCGCCCTGTTGATATTTACCTGTAAAGATAAGAAAATACTTATGAAAACAGACTTTAACCCAATTTGCATCATAATTGTTGGAACAAGAGAGAAAGAAATGTTAACTTGAAATGATAAAAATCATAAGTGCGCTTGATAAGTTACGATAAGGATCAGATTGCCGCATATCGGCCTCCGCTGATATCAACGGGTATTTACACCAGCTGGCACGATTTTGTAGTGCCTACCTACCTAATTACAAATGTGGCTCTATTAATTATCCCCTTATTTTTAACTTATTATTAAACTAATAAATTTGGAGCATATTGCCTTCCTATAATATCTGTTTTAACTGAATCGAATGCTTTATAATTTTACATACCTACCTATCGATGTAGTAATCCCACAAAAAAGCCTCAAATTACTGTCGATAGAAGACATGTGTAGATAGAAGACGGTAATCGAAATCCACAATGTATCTTCCATAATGGTCATGACCGCCATGACCAAAAAATCCAAAAGTGTCATGTCCGCCATCTCGGATTATGGATGGATTACATTAATGAATAGTATAGGATAGAGTGTAGATGAAGCCAGCGAGAGACCCGCAGGTCACGGTGTCGCGAGCAGAGCAACGACACTTAACTGCTTGATCCGGTTAACTTGATCCGCATTAAACGCACGCGAATGTGCCCCGACACGCGCACATACTGAGTGCACATCCCCCCCCCCCCCCCCCCCACCACCACCACCACCTCTCAAACTTCCCTCTGTGCGCATTGCAAAATTCGAAAGATTCCTAGGCGTAAATAATGAAATTGATAAGTTTCAATAGTTATCTGACTCAGTTTCTGTGAGTGTATTTTCTGGGATATTTAAATAGGTTTAGTAAATAAATTCGTTTGTCCTGGTACTTAGATTTTCGTGCTGATTTTAATGAATCCACCAATGTAGTATGTAACGTTATAGATTGGGAAATCATGTTTCGTAGTTCGTCTGCGGCCGAATTCAATTACGTAGGATCGATCCAACGCGATGTAAAACCGATTTAGCTTTAGCCGACGGAA
The DNA here is from genome assembly GCA_905147235.1 of Erynnis tages. Taxonomy (NCBI): domain Eukaryota; kingdom Metazoa; phylum Arthropoda; class Insecta; order Lepidoptera; family Hesperiidae; genus Erynnis; species Erynnis tages. Next base: position 153,204 of record LR990082.1, on the reverse strand, counting down.
AATTGAACTTTATGTTTCAACATAGGTATATTGTAGCTACATGTAGCAAACAACCGAATATTCATTGACTCTCCATAAAGCTTAAACATTAAATCTAATCCGTTGCTAAAATCACATGTTAGCAAAAACTTAGCCTGGCCTGTTTTTCCTCGTCGTGTTGCGAAAAGTTACTGAATATTTTCATTTTAATGGCAATAGTGTCCAAAAATTTAAACATCATAAATGTTATAACACAAACAAAGGTATGGAGAATAAACCGCCGTCATTATAGCTTTTGGAACGAAGTTCCTTATCGCGCGTTGTGAAAGGGGGCTAGACGGAAAAAATTCTTACGAAAAGTTGTCACGACACTTTTTGCTGTCATGACGTAAGTCATGACGTAAATGACAATGACTGAAGTTCATGACTACGTCATACAGCAAAACGTACAGCGAAAAGTGTCGTAAATGACATTGTCATTTACGTCATGAACTTCGTTCCATCCGGGTGTCCCTTGACATCTCTCAAGTTTTTTATTTTCCTGGCACTAACTATGTTGTTATGTGCGAAATTAATGGCAACAAGAAATTACCGAGCTTAAGGTAGGACAACCTGTATGTTGTTTGTTGTTACATTGCCACGAGGTAAATCATTCCTGTCGTTCTCTTGTTCAATTTATTAGCGAAGCCTATGAAGCACGGATACTTTGCGAGTGGAAAGCGTTGTAATTTTAGCACACGTAGTAGGTAAATAAAGAGCGAAAAATCTGCAAGTCAGCGATGTGAAGCCGAAGTGCACACGCGTCGATGAGCCGTCGCCGGCGCCCTGGCCGCCAGCATCGCAACTGAGGGAGGGACGGAGAGTGGGGACGATAAAGGGCGGCTTAAGGATTGGAACATGTTAACATTGCCCCGGGGTTAATTTTAGAAATGTTGCTTTTTGTATTCACCGTTTCGCGGAAGGGTTGGATGTTAAACTGGCCTAAACCTTGATAATATGCGTGTATAAAAGTGAATAATACCGAGAAAATGGGTATGTGTTGCTATTTTCGTTTTAAAACAAGCAACGTTTATCCTTGTTAGCATGTTAAATAAGTTTAATATTAATTAAGGAAACGTATGGCAGTACCAGTGTAGTTGCCTGATAGGTTATTTTAATGATGTATTCAGAAGATAGTCAGACTAGTTACCTATTGACCAATGTCTGTGTCGTTCAAAGATGTTTCATTTGTCTAATTGTCAAATTATCGTATGCTCTACATTAAACCTGAAGGCGCTTAACACACTGCCCCGCATAACGCAGCGTAGCGCGGGAACTCATGATATCTAGCGTTGTAAGTATTTCCATTTGCATAGAAAACACGCACAGTCCAACACACAGAAAACGCATCTGCATGTACGCGGTTGCATGTGTTTTCTATACAAATTGAAATTGCGCGCACAACACGCACAATTTATCATGGATAGACGACTTTTCTTTTTTAAAGCTTTTGAAGTACACTACATGTATAAATCAAGGTATCACGAGGTAGAGCGACGGAGGGATCACAGCATCGATTTGATAATCTCCGAGCGTATAGGATACGTTGATATAGGGATGTATTGAGAGTGGAGCGCCGGCGACTAATGTAATCAGTCCGCCGGATTATCGGAGATCAACGCCGTTATATTGCAAACATTTTGATTTTTGATTTAAAAAATATATGCGACTTAAAGGAAAGTTATGCTTTCCTAAATAGGTTTTAATACCATCCCACGTCGAGTCTTTGAAACGAGAATGTTGTAGGGATTAAAATATTAGAAAACTTTTTAAAAACTAAATCATTATAATCTTAATATTTTGAAAATAATTACAGTTTTCACTTGCTTTTCTAAGTTGATAAGTTGTCAAAGGCAAAGTATTGAATTTAATGACAGTGACAGCGAATTTCTTTCCTGCCTTCTTTTCGTACCTTCGTAGGCCACTGCTTTACATGGACTCCTCACAGAATTAATCTATCGAGGACTCCGGGACACGAAGCCGAACTTAAACGTTAGTCTACGGCCAATGTAGAGATTAAGAATTGAAATTTCGACTCGACCTTCCATATTTAGGTAGATACATTAGATAGTCATCTTTCAAAGATTTACAGCCAGCAGCATTGAATAGATTGTGTACGTCGCCTCACACGCGATGCAACGTGCCCGATAGTACTGGGATCAGGTTGCCAGCGCACACCTGCCCACTAGGAAATGACACCCTACTCTGCATGTACACAGGTCGATAGATACACTACTAGATAACTACACGCGTCTGAATCCAATCAGATTACATCAGATATTCCGATTCCGTTACACCGTTACACGACAACAAGCCATGGTTTTCAACTTTGCTGGTGGCTTCATATATCTACTCGTAATAATTATGTATATTAGTCAGTTGTTATGTATTTGCGGATACATTTAATAAAAAGCTAAAGTCAAGAACCGGTCAGTCCAAATTAAATTTCGTAAGTTCAATTTAACAGGAATATAAAGCTGAAAGGAAGGAAGGAAAAAGGATAAATCACACTTTGTCCTATTACACAAAATGCTGACTACCAAAAACGCATTCGGGTTTAATTGATTTCAGATTGTTAGTTATTGTATGCTTTGCGTACCAACAAAGTGGATTGGATAATTTCTACCAGTAGGTACCTATTCACCGTTGATTTGGGCTTGCCTGGCAGCCTTACATTTTAGTTAATGAGCAGCTTATAAGTAAATGAGACAAGTCACGAGACGGTCGCTGCTCGTTAGCGGGCGACACCGGTCACGGCCGCCCAACGATAAATTATTCTACGTTAATATTACAGATTGTGGTGATCGCTTTTTCTTTTAACGGCCCTGCTGACCCACTTGCTAGAGGTTTGACAGCTAGACAGAACTTAATACATGAAATAAAACCGAATAGAGTGGCCCAAGGTTTTCAAAGTTAAACACGACCTACATTAATGCTTGATTCCAAGTAGCGTAAGCTTTTTCGCGTACTTACCTCGTACGTGTATACTTCGGAACGGTCGTCCAACTGATGTGTTTGTGAATGATACAGGTTTAAAATGGAAGCGTCGATAATAAAAGAGTTTCTATGCCATGGCACTTTCATGGCCAGCGAGGTGGCCAAATTGGAGCGGTTTCACTTTCACCAAGTCTAAACCAAGGGCGTCGCTCTAAGGTATCACTTTGGTAGTAATTACCGATCTAACGCCCATTTATATATTTGAACAGACGCTTATCAATTTAGATCTGAACAAACAAATAAATATATAAACACAAGGAAGTAGGTATTGGAGTGGTCGGATAGATGAATTTCAATTTCCACAAAAACTATTATGTGTGAGAGTGATAGTAAGTATTTTTAATCAAACCGAATAATCATCATCTGGCTTGGTGGTACAAGAAGTCAGTTCTGGCCAGCGACAATAAGATCACTCTTATTCTAGTCCCAAGTTACAACGACAGTATTTAATCATAAATAATATTTTGTTAATATATAGCTTACGCAGAACAAAAACATTTGCATCATCGCCCCTTTCATTCAGTTTTCACACTCGGAAAAATACAATTATCTAATGCTACGGAAATGAATGTTTTATCTGATTAAAAATTATCTAAATGATGTGAGATAGATAAGTGAGTAGTCGTAATGTTTACTACTCTCGCGGGATTGTACCGGCACGCTTTGAAGGAAACAAGCATACATACGCAACAACCGCTGTTTGAATAATATTATACTGATGTAGCCACGTCTTCTTGTTAAATATGGCATTGAAATTTTAAAAGATGTATAAATTTGAACTGCATTTTAGCAGCGAGTCCTTAGTGCGCTGTCAGCAGCTCGCGTGAATCAGAAGTGATATCATCAGATCGTCATCATCGCGTCGACTACTGACTGTCCCGTCACTTGGCCGTGACATGACCCAGTGGTAACGCACAGGCGGTGTACACAACACGATATAGTGAATCAATTATTTCTGTATTTAATTTAACTAAGCTGTGAGTTTCATAATTTTCTTCTTCGTCGTCTCAGGAGACGTCTGAGGGTCGTGACCATCGATGATATTGACTTTTGACTTTTGATAGTGTTAGTGTATAGCTTCCGTTCAGTTCTGCATTTGTGTTTGTGAATGATTTCAATGCCACTTTCAATTAAACAGCTTTAGTCATGATCATTTCGTCAAAGACGCACCTTTATAGTCTAAATACAAAACCATAAACGCTTCAAACTATTGGAGTGATCTCACTCATAATGCTCTCGTTATTTCCAAGGAATAAAATATAACAAGCAACTGTGTCATAAGTTTTTTTCAATAAGGATTACTTGGTTCTTTATTAACTTCAATTACGCCCATTACATTGTTGCCACTCGTCTACAGTCGGGCATACAGACCGTTAACAGAACTCGCATGTCCACCGCGCCAGCAATCGTATCGGTTATAGGCAGACTGTCAACGTACCTAACGGTAGCGATCCTAGCGACAGTGGCGCATGCTAGTACTGCGCACGGCTTCATTAGTTCATTACACACATGTAATACCTACGTAAGCGGTGATAGCCCAGAAAGCGGTGATAGCCCAGTGGCTTAGAATTCGACCTCGAATCGAGGGGTCCGGGTTCGAATCCCAGTGGCTGTGGCGTGTGTACCAATGACTTTGTAAAAAAATTATGTGCCCTTTATAAAATTAAATATCACCTGCTGTTACCGTGAAGGAAAACATCGTGAGGAAACCAGCATGCCTGAGAGTTCAAAAAAAAAATGTTCTCAAAGGCATGTGAAGTCCACCAACCCGCATTAGGCCAGCGTGGTGGACTAAGGCCTACATCCCTCTCATTGTGAGAGGAGACCCGACCCTGTAGTGGGTCATTAATGGGTTACTGACAATACCTACGTAACACGGGATGGTATAATCGAGGCGGGGACGGAGACATTACGTCCTTCGACGTCAGCGGAGCGAGCGGTCTGTAACCCATCTCACACTGAGATGTAGGTGTTAGTCCACCGCGCTGGCCTAATACGGGTTGGTGGACTTCACATGCCTTTGACAACAATTTTTTGTAAACTCTCAGGTAGGCAGGGTTCCACACGATGTTTTCCTTCACCGTTCGAGCAAGGTAAAAACCTTTGTTAACCTTCCTTCAACTTACTTATACGAACATAATTATCAAAACTAAAAATTAAATGAGCCAAATTGATCCAGGCGGTCCAGCGGCGCTCGAGAGGGAGACTAACGAACAGCGATTCACTTTTATTATAAAAGATACTCGTAATAGTACGATCGACACCTAAATTAGCATAATAATGTGACACACACATGCGTGGGTTTTAAGCTTTTACCGAAATTCTCATCAGCAGAATTTTAGAAACAAGACAAATTTTAATGATAATGTTTAATACGTATACATAGATACTATGATATTACTAAAACAAGACATTGTTTGATATTAATGCGTAGATATATTTTATGTTAACTTTATTTACGTTTTTAATACAGTGAGCAAAACTGGAATAATCTCGGACAACAAACATTCCTCCCGACCTTGCGTATAATGAGGACGAAGCTCTCAACAAAGCTTCCACTCACAATAAATAGGAACCCTATTCTTCTTCTCATAAGAATATGAAAAGCTTAAAACAAAAAGTTTGCGTAAAAGATGCTAATTTTATTGCGGCTTTGTTTGTGAGGTTTTATCATGGTCCTGTATTTAATACCGAAATGAATAAATTATTCAAAGAGTATGAAATTTCACATAAAAATTTGTAAATAAAATTAATTTGACAATATTAAAATGTTTAAAAATTTAATTTTGAAAATATTGAATAATATAAAGAATTCAGTGTTCCAAAACTATTACAATGGAAAAAATATTACAAAACATAAAGCGAATAAAAAAAATTCCCGTACCGGGAATCGAACCCGAGCCTCCTGGGTGAAAGCCAGGTATCCTAGCCACTAGACCATACGGGAGATATTAGTAGCGTTGAAAAAGCTTAACAGATTATGATTTATCTAAACTAATCTAAAGTACCTATAACATCAAACGTATCAACGTAACTATGAAGAATGTGTAAATAATCTTTATTATTATTGAAACCATTTTTAAAAATACCTTTCCCATTGTTGAGTTACAACATATTTAACATTTTAAAAGGAAGGAAGGAAGGAAGGTAGTTATTCTAAGAACAACACAACAAAAAATATTCCGTCAAAAGGAAATGAATGAGGAAAATTTAGAGCCAGTCATCGATTATTATCACCTTGTTAATTTTGTTAAAAATAAATGTTATTTACGATAATTGTTTTATCAGTTATTACCAAGAATTATCGTATGGAGTGCGAGAACACGAGCAAAATATTGCGCGGCCCGCGCTCTCCGAGTGAGCTAACTACGAGTGAGACGGGGTATGAGTCACCTGGGACCGTTGTTTCGATTGGAGTTGGAATGCCATCGACGCAGCTCTATGGCATTAGACCTTCACAATCACTCGCTGTGAGCCATTGCGCTAGCACTGTCTTCAGACACTACATTGCTAGAACGTTCGCGACCCGATCATTAAAATAATCTTACTTAGAATCAGATTTTTTATTAGAAAAACTAAATATTAATAATTAAATTACATAATCACCCCTTACTGGGTTACCGGATCTCCAGGGCTCTCATATCTTAATCAATAGTAACGTTGAACGGTTCGTTCTATAATGAATAGAAACGGAAAAGTCATTCATGACACAATAACGCCGTGTGGGTGGCAATCGGATGTCCCAAGAGGAGCTCATCTGATAGTCTATCTGACACCTATACTACCTGACAATTTGTTTTATTTGGATTTTCAACTTTAAGCAGGTTAAGTTAGGGTTGAGTTTCGGTTGACGTCGGAAGATCATGAGTCAGTTTGAGCGTAGAATGACCGCTGTCGTGCGCTGACCCGGTGCACTAGTTACGAGGAACAGATGTTGGAGTCTTTGATCTGCAGTTAGCACGTCGCGTCCAAGAATCCACCGACCGCCGCTAATGGGTAAAGAATACATAACACATCTGGAGCCTACGAGACAACTTGTGTACGAAAACGAAAGCCTTTGAACTGTCATACGGAATTTACTGCTCGGAACACAAGACATTGTTTTTAAATCACAGCATTTTACTGAACGTTATTGGCACTGTTTGCGCAGTAGATGAAAGACACGAAAATACTCGAACTCGTAAAGATTGACGTATTTTCCCACATATTAGATCGAACTAGCTGATGTGTCGTAAGAGAATGTGTCCATTAACTAACTCTTTACGTATAGCTGTATGCTGATTTGCTGCCCAATGTGTCGGTGCAAAACTAAAATATTCGTACTCATAAATTCTCGTTTGCGAAATATGTAGCGTACCTTTTCGACTATCTCCCATTCGTTTATGTTGTCGCTGTTTATGAAGCTTTCAGTGGAATTTACCGCATAAACAAAACAGTTACCAGTTAGCAGAAGTAATTACGACTAGCTGTCACGTTGTAATTAACACAAGCTAAATAAAGCTGCGGCGAGGGAGCATGGTAATTGTGACAGATGCGTAATCCACTTCACCAAATAGTACTCTATGCTACTAGTAGTTATCACTTAGAGCGAAATATGATCTGCTATAACTGAACTCTACGTATATTTTGCTCCGAATATATTCATATTCTGACGAGTGCTTAGTAGAAATGCTATGTGAAAAATGATGAAATATCAAGAAATCTGGATCTGTGCAACTGAGAGTATTAATTTTTGAGTTCATTTTGTAGAGGCAACATGCGTGTATTATCATAACAAAAATATTGGCCCGTTAAGGTGCATATTTTGTTACTGCTATGCTGTTATGGGACCGTTTTGTCGATGAAATCAGGTTAATTTTATGTAGGTACTTAAATTTTAATAATTATTATTATTTTTAAAATTTAAGTACAATTAAATACAATTTGGTACAATTTAATTATTACATAAATTTTTGTTCGCAAAAATAAACTCGGGTCGCGTTAGCTTAGAACTGATGAGGCGGATAATGTTTTCTTCCGTGAATTAATCGATTGGTAGCTGCAAGGTGGCTGAAGTGCTGCAGACGTCACTTGTACGATTTCTCGTGAACTCTTGTAAGCGACGACCCAATTCCGTAATGCTTTGCAGCCTGTAGCTAAGCTGTAATGCGGTGGAGGAACTCATTATGTAACTCGGCCCAAAATACGTCCACTGTGGAATGAGAATGAACAATATAGATACAAAACATTAGATTGTCATTTAATAAGTTCGTCGGATATTTGGATTTTGTGATTTAACAGCGTAGGTATTAAGAGAATGTCTAAAATATTTCACCTCGATAACTTTTCGTGCCGATCGCGATCTAATCTTTTGATAACACGTCATCGATCTGTATCAATGAAGCGTCCTTGTGGGTCTAAGTTATTATTTGCCCATAAAATATGTAGAAGCTTCATTTAATGTGGAAGGTACTTGAAGTACTATGTTTGTATTTTACCAGCGATAAGTTTTAAAAATATTCACGGCCACAAGGTTATCGCGGCTGCGGCCACCGCACGGCCGCAACACCAGTGATCCCGCTGTGGCAGATAAGATAGCTGCGATTGCTCCGCAAACATTACCGATTACCACTATCGATGTTTTAGGAAATGCGGAAACGAACGAAAGTGATAGTGATCTGCTGCAGACGGATTATGCCAATCACCTATTGAAATATTAATAATGAGTATTGAGTAAGTATTGAGTTAAGTATTACTCAATACTTAACTCATTATTGTTGGTGTCTCGTTTACAAAAGTTTTATTACAGATGTTTGATAGCAAGTGTTTAACATTGTCAGAGGCACCACGCGCGGGTTGTAGGTAAGCATCCAACACGGGATGTAATCCGTGTTGCCCAATTGCACTGAAGCGTTTTCTACTGAAGCGTCCACTAACTTAAAAATTTTATATAGTAGATTTTAATAATATAAGCGATATCACCGAATATTATATTGATTCAGCGCGAAGAGTCGGATTTGCACAATAAGTAACAATTGATTCGACCTCCGGCTCCCCCATGCGCGACCACTCCACACCAACACAAACAGCGGGCGCGGCGGCGGCGGCGGCCACTCCGCTCGCTCCCAGCTCTCCTACTATAGTAGGTACCTTGTACACTACGCACACACTGCTCTCGGTCACTTGCATAACGCATCTGTTCATGTAGGCAATTTAATTGATTCACTCACTGCTATTTGTGACACAAGCATCGTGCAACTGGTGCTGTCAACTCGGTCAACTGTAGTATTTTAGACAAAAATAAGGTTTGATTAAAGGCATTTTTATATTAGCACCCAATATTTACAGAATAGGTAAACCCGAACAAAATTTTTGGCAAACGCTGAATAGACGTTAGTTTCCATAGTTTATGGATGACGTTGATCGTTTACCCGACTGAATGTCCATTAAAGAGCTGTTAGCTTCTTGTAGTATTTATAAGAATGTGTCCTCCTCCAAGATACATCGCGCTTGGGGCAACAAAAATGTTTAATTGCCACTACGGCTTTAATGTACCCTCGACATGCAGCCAATCTCATCATCAAAGGCAAATGCGAGAAAAAGAAAAAGCTTTTCTACGCCGTCAGTCTTAAGACGCTTCGGGCGAAGTGGCGCGCAATCAAGCAAAGCAAAGAGGCCTCCGCGACGCTGGCTGGTGGTGGGTAAGAGCGCATAAAAACGCAATGCACCGATCGGCGAAAAGAGGTCGCTCGCGTCGAGCCAGTGCGGCGAGGAGCCGCAATGCAGGTGCGACCTACATCGCGCCAGCCCCTGCTACCCTTCCTCCAGCCGCTACCAGGCCTCGGAGTCACCGCCCTTCATTTGGCAAATTTTGGCAAGGGTGCGTGCTCCTCATAATGCGCTGGGGCTTCACATACAATTCGCTGACACAGCTCGTTTCGCATCGCATTGTTCGCTACCCTGTGTACATTCTGTGTTCCAATTTCGGCCATTATTCGTTTTTTGTATGTTACCGGGTCAACGTTTCAGCGGACCTGCGTTGGTGAGCGATTAACAAGACTCAACGTTCACGATCCCTTTTAAATGTTAATGATCTTATGTCTTATGAAATGGTACTAAATGACAAAGGTTCAACCGAGTACACGATAGATGACCTTAGTTTACTCGAGCTGATTGAATAGCTAATGTAGTACTATAAGATTATTTACAGCGGGTAACGGAAGTAGGTTTACTCGTGGCGTGCATGCCAAAAGCGCCATGGTAGTTGGTACATAACGGCGACAGTACATGTCATGATAATTCTCATTCGATGATAACTATAAAAGTGGTGTTAAAACGAGGTCATGAACTCGCCTCCATATCTTCTGTTCGAGCATGACTCAACATAGAGGACAATAACACCGAAGCCGTCACGTCATACACATCAAGAACGTTACGTAAATATGACTGCAGCGATTCTCCGCTAGCCTACGATTTCTCACAGGCTCGCTATAAGTACGAACTGCTCTAAAAAGATTTTGGCGATTTGCCAACCGGCGATCGCACGCAAAGCACTCTGAATATGATATGAATGACAAAGTTGCACTGAAAATGGTAACAAACCGGCTTTTCATCGCACAGCATGCGGATGATGTGGTACTGAAAACCGCTTTTCACAGCTGACTTACTGAAACGTTACTAGGCGAGCATAACTCGCTAGCATTGTTATCAGCGCGGACAACAGCGGGGCCGCGGAGCGGGGGGAGGGGGAACCGTGACGTCGCGGCGCGTCGCATCTGTGTTTAACAGTTACACACTGATAATATCTTATCAGGCAGTTATGGCTATGCGCTTTAACAAGCTGTCCTACAAAGTTGTGTACTTACTATTTATGCTTGCCTAGTACTGTAAATATGAAATCACATCTAATTTCCCGAAAATTGAGGAAATTTCAACTAAATTAAAAATAATATTATATTTAACTTTATTAATAAGGATTTTAGGCATTAAAATGATATTTCCACATTGAAATCGAACTCAAACAATTTATTTTCTCAACAACTGATCGAGTAACGCAACGTTTCTTGTGCGGGAATAATTTACATCGAGTGTTTGTTTCATAACAGCAAGCGCGGTATTGAGGCGATACTGGCACAATACGGCGGCGTCGGATGTTTGAAATTAACTCCGCGATATTCCGCACAATACACTATTAGCATATCTAGATTTGTATTCTGTACTGGGAACGGCACAACAAATAACAATGCACTCAACAGAATTATCTAACAGATAACGAGTGACTTTTGACATTCGTCTCAAAATAATAGTATCTACTACTATTAGACTGTAACTATTGAAAGAAGAGTGGGTATTAACTATATCAAACTTCATAATATTCATTATGGTTTTTTGGAAAAGTTTTTTTTTATTAATAAAATTGATCAAATTGCAGTAATTTCACGAGGAAGTCTTCTGAACATATGAGAATGTAAATAAAAACAACACAAATAAGTGATGGTATTGTAAGACACTCCGAACATCTAACACACTGGGAGAATACAAAGTGGAAGGTGTCGGAAGAATGACTCGAGCTGTTCCAACAAAGTGCAATACAAGCCGTCATCGCTGGAAGGGAAACAACTGTTACTGATGAAGAGAAGGCTTTTATTCGGCGCCAGGCTTGCTCCTACGCGCTGCGGTGCGCTCCGAAGGAAGTCATCATCGAACATCTCCCAAGGATACAGCCGGCAGAACAATGGCGACGGAAACAAGCACCGGTGCACTTTCCCTCGACAATGTTAAGGCGGAGGTCGCAGTCGCAATCGCACTGACGGACGGTGACGACAACGCGACATTGAGACGCGCTGTCGCTTTGTCTGTACCTTTTATTCAACTTGAACCTCTTTCACCTCTGGTCACTAGTTACACTAAACACGTTCAGTGCCTTAAACACTCCTAGCGGGTTCTTGGAAGATTCTTAGGGATGCCGGCCACTTTTCTGGCAGACAAAATATTCTCGTAGGTAATGACAGTCATATACGTAGTCATAAACATAACTGCACAATAGCGGTAAATTGCAACAAGGGAATGTTAATTTAGAACCTTATATTTATTTATTTATTTAATATGAGTCAAGTAGACAAATGCATTGTGGCCCATCAAGGAAATTTTACCTGTAACTTAATATACCTTGCCGACCTTCAGTGCTCAACTAGAATCTGAAATTCAGCTCCTGAGTTTCGCAGAACACTTTGACCCGTTAATAATTTTCCAGCGCATAGTTATATTTACCCAGACCTGCAACACGGGGCGCTTGTTAAGAACTTTCGTAATTTTCCTTGACAAACACCAGAGCAGTATGAGGAAAGAGACAATTTATCTTTAACGTGCCCGTTTACAGCTGGAGAATATGTTAAACGTCCACAACACAATATAATGTTCTGAATTTTTCCCCTAGCATTCCCCGCATAACTTTTATTACGAAAATACTTTATGCCAAAGGGTTGTAAGGCGCACACGCTGCAAGTTCCGAGTGCTTTAAATAAGTTCCGCATAGTGATTTTCTTAGCTGGAAATAGCTCAGTTCTGTTGGAATGCTTTTCAATATTTTCATTTTACATAACGTAACTATTACAGGATATTATGTCTATGGTAACATTTAAATCTAACATTTTGAATCAATATGACTTAAGTTATACTGCAGCAAAACCACTTAACAATGACAAAGAAAACTTGAACGTACACAGAATACCTAAGGCGGTAAGGAATAAATGTAAATGTGCCTATAACACACCAACCTTCATATACCAAACCTTGAAGCACAGCAACAAATTCGCTTCAGCTCGAATAAAGCTCATTCCAACACTCGCATTAAACTAGCTCCGGGACTTTCCATAAAACGAAGTTTGCAGACGTGAATCCTGTCGGAAATGGTGATTTAACAGCTTCGCCTCAAAGGAACTGGTTACTGCGCGACTCGGGACGACGGCGACGCTTGGACATCTGTGATGTTATTTGATTTTCATTTGATTCCCATTTCTACGAGTACTATCTCTTTGCTTCGTATGGCAACAAGTTCCGATTAAACGAAGAGAATAATTTACGGATAAATTAAAGAGAAAGTTTCGAATGGGGTTCTGGTTCACTGGTTTTTCTGTTGAACAGCGTTCACGATAAAATCGACGTCGAGAATACTACATGGACGAAACAAACCGTTGGATTTATTGCGAGGAATGATAAGGAATCCCTACACCGATATGAGCCTTCAATATGAAATAATGTTTGGCGAATTGCTCGTCAATTTTCGTTTTTTTTCTTTAATATGAGTAGGTTATAATAGAGGTTATATTACAATTGCAGGTTCCTTCCTGATCGCCGATTGCAATTGCTGCGTTGGTAGCGTGTGAACATTTCATAAATCGCGTTACCATTGCACTCCCGCCATCTTGATTGCATTCTGTTTGGCAACTGTCTTGGTCTCAGTCTATTAGTGATGCCTAGTTGCCTGTCAAGCAATCGTTGCCGCGCTTGCGAGTGCACGTTGTATGCAAATCTTGCTCAAATTCCGAACTCGTTACTCTGCAACGCCCAAATGCATACGCTAAGCGTGCTGGGTGTGCCAACGGCCAACCTGTCGCACTCTAATAAATCGACACGTCGATCATGCAACTAAATACTCTCTACCAATCACAGAAGTCGACGTATGTTAGCAAAAAATAAAAAGATACAAGTAATTTCTTATCCTTCCTTCCTGTGTCATTCGTAGTCAACTTCTAGATATGGGCCTCCCCTGCGACGCCACTCTGTCGGTACTGGGCCCTGGGCCTCATAAGTTAATTTCTTATAATTAAGTGTCGATTAAACCCCTTTTGTATAGTTCCCTAAAGATATGAATATTCTTATCATCAGCCCAAGTATTATAACATCTTGTTAATTATAATTATTATCATTTTATCAAAAATAAAATGGCAAATACAATCACGGATACCGGAAAACACGGCTGAAGTGTTGATAGCGTATCGCGAATAAGATAAGAAAGCCCTCGAGCACATGAACGCTTTATCAGTAGGGAATGAGCCCATGGAAATGCGTTAATTTTGTTATCGCACTGTGATGACGAATGTTTTTGTTCACTTAGATTTAGAAGGATATTCAGTATTCACGTCATTTTATGTTATGTGTGCAACCTAATAGTTATTGCAGTGCCGTGAGCATGGTCACTATCGTCAAAGAATTCCTATAAGTAGTCTATCATAAATGTCTATCATAAGTATGTCATATGAACGTCTGTCCTACATCTTCCCATACTAATGGCAGCTTGATACGGACACTACGAAACTGCGCTGTTGTGTAGGACTCACTCAATCCATCACACTGGCTTAATGCGGGTTGGTATGTTCTTATGTCTGATAACATTATGGAAAGCTCTCAGACACGCCGGTTTATCGTCAAGTTTTTGTGGAAGGTGTAAAGGTTAGTACAGTCAATTAGCAGCTAGTGGGGCAAGGGCCTCAAATGTAACAGCTGGGTAAACGTGGCTTCACGCCGCATCGGGACGACGTCACTCTTCATGAATATATCTAGTGGTACCTTTATAATAGTCTGATTGGATACAATGTGAGCTGAGACGCAATACCTAACTAAATATAACTTTTGACTTATCCCCAAACTTTTAGGCGACAAATTTCGGACTGATTGACTTGCAAAAAGATTAAGTAGGTACCTAAATAAACTTTTCAGTTATCAAAAGAAAACCTTAATGTGCAGTTAGTGGTTCGATTGTGGCTTGGTACCTATTCCAGGTGGAGTTCAGCAAGGATTGCAGCGAAGCAGCCACGCAGGGCGGATGTGTGTGTGATGGACACGCACACTCCACGAGCCGCGTCCTCACACGGTCCGCACTTCAGCCCTCGGCGCATTGTCTTAAGAACCATTCTTCTCCAAACAGGATGTCTTATTATTCCGCCGCACATCCTCACAACTTATCGGCCGAGTTTGTGAACGCTGCTGCTACGTAACAAGGTTCATTTTTGTCGACGTCGACCTCGAGGAACTTATATCTTGAGCCTTATCATATTCAATTTCAGGTCAGCCACCCACGCGCCGAGGTTATCCTTCTGCGAACTGTAATTGGACAATCTCCTGTTACGAGACCGATTTGATACGGATTGCAATTTGCTATTCATCCAGTTACCCGTTCTACGCATGCGTTATTGTCCTGCCGTTTCTAGACTTATTAGAATCATGCTGATTGAAATTACAACCGTAACTATTTTCTTGTTTTCATATTAAACAATACTAACTCTTTATGACAGAAACAATTGAAATAGTCTTAAATAAACCAAAATCTGGTTTTCCAATACCGGTAGGTATTCGTGCAACATGCCTGGCATTATGACTCATCACTTAAATGCCAAAGCGAGCGAAACTCGGTCCAAACTCAAGCATTGCCTTCGCATCGGTTGCCGAATTTTTTTTAAATAAATGAGCACAACACGGGCAGTCTTAATTTTAGGTGATCACTGCATCCCATTGAGATCCATGTCCAATTTCAAATTGGATACAAATCCTACCTAAGGTTGACCAGTATCAAGGTCGTTCGGTATCTACAATCTATCCAATTACACATGCTTCACGACAGGTGAAAAGGATAGACAAAAGCGATAAGGTTCCAGACTCCACTGATCTAACTATTATGTTTAACTCGCACCTTAGAAGTTGGATCCTATGGTAATATATCAGCTTTATTGCCATTCAATGTTATCAAGGGTTTACCAAGTAATATCGGCACGAGGTGACCTGTGCGTAATGCATAAATTTCATAACGCTCGGTCGTAGGGTGGTGGGGGTGGTGGGGGTGGAGGGGTGCAGATATTCGGCGAGCGAGCTGCGGCCCTGACACCTTTCGGGCCGGCAGTCATCTGGCGGCGCACAATAATTCTCGTTAGCTGTGCACTCACTCAACACTCGTTTTCGTAACCACGAGCTATGTCGCCGGGCAGTGATCTAGTTGAACTGGTTTTATCTAGATTTATTATTTCATTGTAATAGAGAAGTTATTTGAATATTTGCAAATAATTTTATGTGAAGTTGGAACAGCAGTCACCGCAGGTCGCATCGCGGTTTGGTGTTCCGCGACCGGTAGACGGATTCCGGCTGCAAGTGGCTAGACAGAACAACAGCCCTTAGTTCTGCTAAGCATAACCTTTCGTAGATATTATAATTCCAAAAGCTATCAGACTAAATCCTCGAGGCATGACAGGCAGTTACCCCAAGTTACCTCTGAGGCGGAAGACACGTTTCAGTCAGCAACTAAACAGCGGTGGCAAACAAACCAATGCTCGCAGTAACAGTACATTACTGTCAGCGCCATCGCCCCCCGAGTGCTCCGTGAGGGCGCATTGAGAGATTTACGGACAGGTACACTCGTATTAGGTGTATTCGTAGCGCAAACAGCAACAGTTGTAAATATTTGGTCCACTAAGGCAGTTTGGCTCCCTGGCGCGGAGTGGCGCGGGCAGTGCGTAACCTTGACGTGTCACGTGCGCGCCTGATTTAGCACCACGCTCGTACTACTCATTACGACTCGCGCTTTTGTTGGTTGCAAAATGCATTTAAGTACGTTGAGTTTGATTACTTTACATACATTCAATGAACAATGACTTTTGAGACATCATTACGACTTCTGCTTTCGTGGTTGGCTGGTTTCATAGGATGTCAACTAAATCTGTTTGTTGAAGGTTAAAAATGAAAATCATTTATTTTTACGAATGTGTTAGTTTTTGGTTTCAAAGAGAATTTTGATCAATCCATATTTACCTTTTTAGGTACAAAAAGTATGACGTATCACCAGC
This sequence comes from Erynnis tages, assembly GCA_905147235.1. Taxonomy (NCBI): domain Eukaryota; kingdom Metazoa; phylum Arthropoda; class Insecta; order Lepidoptera; family Hesperiidae; genus Erynnis; species Erynnis tages. The sequence goes on along the minus strand of LR990082.1, from coordinate 136,378 downwards.
AGCCTATCTCCTTATACTAAAACAAATACAAAGTTGTTTCTGTTCATTTAGTAATCACATAATGAGTGTTCCTAATTCAAATTGCGACTGAAGGAGGTCATTGCAAGAATCGCACGCGACGCGGCGCGCAGTATGCGCAATCGGCACAATCCGGCGATCCCGCGTGCAAGTCACCAGGAAACGCCGACCGACCTTGCCTCCACATCCACTCCGATACATGAGAGCGCTCCAACTGTTCAATACTACTGGCCCGAGAGGCCGGCGACCAAAAACTGCAAGCATTTTCTTAAATCTGTTACTGACATTATTTCACATTGTTGGAGTAGGGATATGGCCAGGCCAGTCAGCTGGATTCTGTAGCGTTTAGCGTGGGAGTGGCTTTAATTTTGAATAAAAAACATATAAGTACACACGTCGCAACCACTTTATAAAGTCCTGTACCTGGTCTACAGATAGTGGCAGTGGTGGCAGCTCTAGCGGCAGCTAGCACGACGTAATACCTTTTTACCACTAACCCGGGCCTGAGATGCTCTGTTACAGAACTACCATGACTAGAGACCATAAAATTATGTTCAATTAATATATGTACTACTATTTATCTACTTTCACTAGTGTGAAGGAATGCAAAATCTATACAAATATCAGATTTTATAAAATACTTTTTTGGTCCCCGGCCTCCATCTCATCTATACCCACTGTTCGCCCAGCTTCCGCATCGACGCGCGAATAAAGCTGCCGAGAGCCTGTATTTCACTAACAGTTTATTTTAACCGAGCTGAGGGTTATTGCAACATCGTTTATTTCATTTGTTGTTTTGATAAAGTAATGTTTCTTTTCTCGTAACAAACACGAATAACGCTTCGAGCAATGCCACACGTAAAAGAACGAGGTATTAAGAGTACGTACCTTGCATTTGGAAGCATTAAAATATAACTACAGGATCCTCTCATATCTTTCAACATGCTTTCAACTTCATACAAACGTTGAAACAATCACAACACGTCCTCTTTATTGCAAAAAGTTACGGCTTCAAATCGATCGATTTTAAATACATAGTTAGTAACTTCCATCTTTTATCAGTGTCAAATTTGAAGCTCGTGCTTGAGTTTCAGATCAAGTATAGTTTAGTGATTCGCGACATAAGTAGCGGCCCTGCGTAGACCCGGCGCGGCGTCGTGAAAGCGCATGAGATCAACTGTTGAAACGACCCCATTGCACTGTGACGCAAGCCTTGACTACCTACATCGAGAACGCGACCCATACTGTGACTGTTGCAACATTTATTTAAGGAACATAAAGTAACAAACTTTAATAATTGCGAGATGAATTTTTCAGTTAAATAAAATATCGTTTTTATATCATGAATACGCGATATCGCATCATTTTTTGGTCTGTCACATTAAACTTAATGTAACATATGAATAACAAAAACGATCAAGTTGGTGACAAAAAATCAATCAGGCGATTGTATCATATTGAAAAGGTGAATGACCTTGTTACTGTATACTATACCATTGAGACCACAGAACAGATAAAAGGATTGAGACCTTTAAATTGCCCCGAGCGTGAGTAAGCATAAAACGAAAGCTCCGGCAGTCTGTGGAACAACGACCGAAGTAAGGATGACGGAGCAAGCGCTCTCGCAACGCAGAGTTGCGACATTATTGTACACAACGCAATGTAAAAACAACTATTGAACATTTCTTGCAGATGTAAATAACAACAAACAGATGCTTTATTTATAAACTAAGCAAGTCGTTTTATTTATTTAAACATGTATAGTTATACGACACAATAAAATCTCCAATTCGTTTTGTAGGGCATAGTTTGACACGTTTAATGTTTTCATAAAATATAATCAGTCATAATATTGATTAAAAACCATTAAACGAGTCCAACTCGGTGAATAAAAAACGACAAACTCAAGATAAGAAAACCTAATTAGAAAACCTTTTAAGTGAAATTTAATTGAAAGCTGATAATACAGAACACAACATGCGTTACCAATTTCTATGCACCGGTCACCAGCCGACGTACGACCGATAAAGAGTTGCAATTTCTTTTCAATTTTTCATAGCGGTGCCATTCACTAACAGGGCGTTTCAAAAGCCTTTCCTACAAAAGAGGTAATTTGATGGATAATAATCAAAAGTGAAAGCGGCAGGGAATAAACGAGAAAACCTGCGAAAATTTGTTTTTGAAAATATGTAGGTATTTAGTATTTATAACCAAGGCATTTTGCAACTTATGAATGAAACAGACAGACTAGCTGAATGAAACAAACATCGGATTACGAATTTAAGAATAAACTAGTTCCTTGTTGGCAACAATGTTAATTAATTGAATGCCCATTATAATGCCAATTAGGATTTGTATTACATACATAATATGTCATAAGGTTTTCCCGACGAAAAAAAAATAATGACGCAGGCACTGCGCTGCCTTGCTGGAACAGTGTCGTCTATTTCTGTACAACGCACAACGCACAACGCAGCCTGTTGTTGTGGACACACCATTTCATTAGTCCACAACTATAAAATCGACATTAAGTCGTAATCAGTGTTTATTGGCGTCTCAACCCCGTTTCATTAGAGATAGAAGGGAGCACAAGGCATAGTTACAGTAGTTACCTACAAAGTGTTGACTTGAGATGATGAGGAAAGATCGGTTACCAATGTTACTATCATTATTGCGCTCCAAAACTTTTTCTAACGAGGAAGTTAATCTAAAAAATAATATCTCAAAAAGGTTACGGGACACCATTGTGGTATTGTTGACAAAATTAATAATTAGGTACTTACGACTAGCTTGATGTAGCTTGCGTCTGAGTACATAATATACCTATAACGTTCTGTTTTACCATGCAAGTGTGTCAGGCAATACATTACTAAACTCCTTGCCTAAATCGCTTTTCTACTCACGTTTCGCACTCGAAAAGAATTTCTCATTTTCAGCCTACTTAGATATTAAGTGCGCGTGCACTGAATGTATCTATGTAATAACGTGAATGCTACGCAACTGAGTACCTACATGTTTTTTGCAAAATACTATTTCCAAGTTTAAGAGGAACGAAATATGTACCTACAAGCAAAATATTTTTGTTTCATAAAGATCAAGAAAACGAGCCACCTCAAAGGAAAGTCTTTGTAAAACTAGTTTTTTAGTGTTTTTCAAAGATTTAGACAGGCCAATACTCAAAAAAAAATTTTCTTTTTTATTATTTTCGGAAAACAAACAGTGAAGATTAAAAAAGGTAATTAACTTCATATAAAGCTACACACCATTTAGCTGTTTTCGCATATAAGAACCTAAATAAGTTTGCTTGCAATCCGACACTACTTCGTGATTACACAGGAAAGAAATGAAAAGAAAATGACAATTAAATAATGTTGTGTATGTGACGTAGGGTTTAGATTGTTTGTTTGTGTGTGTGTAGTTGCATTCTATGTCATTTTAAATATGTTAATAAATCAGTGTCTAACTGGCTATGTTGTTTGACAGTCGATCCCTGTCCTTTAAATATATAATACGTGGCGACGACTCGGACTTATCGCGTGCTAGTTGTTGTTTTCGTGAAAAATGTCGTTCAGTGGTACTTTGGGTATATTTTCCAATTTCGATCACCTTTCTCAAGATTGGATTAGCTATAAAGCCCGTTTGTTACAATGGTTTATAGCAAACGACATATTTGAAGAGAATGACAAGTCTAAAGTCAAACGAAAAGCATTGTTGCTAAGCGCCCTCAGCGAATCGACATTCAAACTTGCTAGTGACTTGGCGCTGCCGAAGAAATTGGAAGAAGTGGATTTTGATGTAATAGTGTCACTTTTGGACAACCATTTTGTACCCAAACGGATTGGGTTCGCGGAAAAATCCATTTTTTATTCTTCCACGCAGAGGCCAGGTGAGAATCACACTCAATGGGCGGCCAGGCTCAGAGGTCTGTCTGCACACTGCGGGTTTAAGGAATTGGAAGAAGCCCTGCTGGATAGATTTATTATGGGAATGTTGCCGGGAGCGGAACGTGACAAGCTCTTCGCTCAAGATCAGAAGGATCTCAACTTGGCGAAGGCGGTGGATTTGGCGGAAAGTATCCGTTGTGCGCGCCTAGCATCCGCCGTACCCCATGTGTCACGAACGCTTGTAGAGCGAGCCGGTAGCAGCGTAGCCACTGCGAGCTCGGACGGAGTTTATGCTATCTCCAAAAAGGAACAATGCAGCGTGTGCGGATATTTTAACCACAAAGCGAATCGATGCCGTTATAAGAATTTCCTCTGTAAATTATGTAATCGTAAGGGGCATTTACGTAAAATGTGTACGAATAACAAAAAAGTGAACTTCGTTGGGGAAGTTTCGGAAGGGGAGGATGACGGTGAGTCGCTTATTTATAATATTCGTTGCACGAAGGGTGAGCCCATGACGGAACGCGTTTCGGTAGGTGGTCTGTTATTGGAGTTCCACGTCGATAGCGGTTCAGCTGTTAGTGTAATTTCATATGAATTATATATAAATAATTTTAGCAGGATTCCTTTGACGTTCACGAATAAACGTTTACGTAGTTATACGGGAGATCAAATTCGAACTTTGGGTTTTATTTCTCTGCCCGTGTCGTATAACGATGTGACACGTAAATTAGATTTATTTGTAGTTCAAAACGGCGGTCCCCCTTTGCTAGGTCGCGATTTTATTAGACTGTTTAGCTTGGAGTTTTCGCCGACGGTAAATGCTGTACATTTGTCAAGTAATCCTGACACTGCGTTTTTAAATCAGCTACCGTTAAAATTTCCAAATTTGTTTTCAGGCAATCTTGGAACTTTTAAGAAATATAAAGTGGATCTGAAATTAAAACCGGACTCAAAACCAATTTTTTTTAAGGCCAGGCCCGTTCCGTATTCCTTGAGAGATAAAATAGACAAAGAATTGGATCGGTTAGTGGAGTTAGGTATTTTGCAGTCAGTGGATCACTCAGACTATGCTTCGCCGATAGTACCAGTTTTAAAAAAAGATGGTGGCTTACGCATTTGTGCCGATTTTTCAGTGACCATTAATAGACAATTAGTAGTTGATAAATATCCTTTGCCTACCGTAGAAGAACTTTTTTCTAAATTATACGGGGGGCTGCAATTCAGCAAGTTAGATTTGTCAATGGCTTACAATCAGTTTCTTTTAACTGAATCTTCGCAAAACCTCACATGTATCAATACGCACCGTGGTTTATTTAAATATACTCGTTTGGTTTTTGGACTTTCGAGTGCCCCAGCTATTTTTCAACGGGCAATGGAGTGTTTGTTGGCGGATTTAAAAGGCACCGTGTTCTTTCTTGATGACATTTTAGTTACTGGGGAAACTCTTGACATTCATAAGGAAAGATTAACAGCTGTTTTAGAACGGCTAGAGAAAGCAGGATTGACCATTCAGCACAGTAAGTGTGAATTTTTAAAAAATGAAATATCCTATTTAGGTCACGTTATTGATAAAAACGGAGTTCGGAAATCACCCGAAAAAGTCAAGGCAATATTGGAAGCCGGGAGACCGCTTAACGTTACCCAGTTACAATCATTTTTGGGAATGATTAATTACTATCGTAAGTTTATTCCTGACGCGTCTTCGCTACTTAGCCCTCTTTTTGATCTCTTACGTAAAAACGTGAAATGGGAGTGGTCAGGCGCGCATGAAAATGCATTTATTACGGTAAAAAAATTGTTATCTTCGGATAAAATCTTAGCACATTTCAATCCAGCGGCGACCTTAATCTTGACTGTAGATGCGTCTCCTACGGGACTTGGAGCTGTCCTGTCGCAGATCTGTGATGACGGATCAGAGAGACCGATTTCGTTTGCTTCAAGAACTTTAACGGCGGCTGAGAAAAAATATGCTCAAATCCAAAAGGAAGCAACGGCTATTATATTTGGTGTCAGACGTTTTCACCAATATTTGTACGGTAGATCCATTCCTTTTGTTTTGAGAACAGATCACAAGCCGTTGCTAACGATTTTCGGTCCTCGACGTGGCATACCTGAAGTGTCAGCGAATAGGCTTCAACGCTACGCATTGTTTTTATCTGCGTACAATTTTACTATCGAGTATGTGCGCAGTAGTGATAATAGTGCAGATTTTTTATCACGGGCACCGCTCGCCGATACAGCTCTATCTTCGAGAGAGCCGCGGGAAGAGTCGCCGGAACCCGGCGAAGATCGTGCTGCCTATGTAAATTTCGTTTTGGAGGGTAGTCTTCCCGTCACTGTTCACGAAATTTGTCGTGAAACTGACAGAGATCCTGTTTTAGTCAAGGTAAAAGATTATGTTTTTAACGGTTGGCCGAAAAAAGTAAACGATTTACTGTTAAAGCCTTATCACAACTGTCGCATGCAGTTGTCCGTCGAACGGGGTTGTTTGATGCGTGGGCACAAGGTTGTCGTGCCTGCGACTTTACGAGACGCTGTTTGTAAGGAATTACACAGCTCACACTTTGGCATTGTAAAGATGAAAGCGGAGGCTCGCAGGCACGTATGGTTTCCGGGCATCGACGCGACGTTGGAGCGGCTGGCGGCGGCGTGCGGCGTGTGTGCGGCGCTGCGGCCCGCGCCTCCGCACGCACCGCTCGCTCCGTGGCCCCACCCGCCGCATCCTTTTTATCACATTCACCTTGATTTCCTCGGTCCGTTTCATAATCAAATGTATTTAGTAGTAGTGGACGCGCATAGTAAATGGGTCGAATGTTTTTCTATGACGTCTTCCTATGGTTCCAAGGCCGTCATTGGTAAACTGAATGATTTTATGTCTCGTTTTGGCATACCCCAAATAATTGTAAGCGACAATGGTACCTCTTTTACTAGTGAGGAGTTTCAATACTTTTGTTCATTAAACGGTATCAGACATATCTGCTCACCGCCATATCACCCGTCGAGTAACGGTCAGGCGGAAAGTTTCGTGAAAATTATTAAAAAAGGGCTTAAAACGATTATTCTTAGTAGTGTAAATAAAAAAACCGTAGAAGAGAACATTTTGAAATTTTTATTTGATTATCGGAACTCCAAAAACAGTACGACGGAAAAATCACCTGCCGAGATAGTTTTTGGGCGTGAATTACGATCCAGGCTTAATTTATTAAACCCGGTTCATCCGTTACCTTCCTCTCCGGAACTTTCTCAAGTCGTTGATGTTCATCAGTCTTCACAGGTCAAATCTTATAAAGGTAAACTAAGATCTACCTTTAAAATTAATGAAAAAGTTTGGATAACTAAAAATTTTAATAACAATAGTTTCTGTTGGATGGAAGGCATAGTAAGAGAGAAAATTGGGAACGTTATGTATCTGGTTTTTGTTCCGGAATTGAGCTGTGAGGTGAAACGGCATGTCGACCAAATGCGCCGGCATGTGGACTGTCATCCAGGTTATTCTGTAATCCAATCTGAACAACTGTCTAACATTCAGGGGTCTGATAACGTTGGTGGGTCGATCTTCGAGGTACCAAGAACACTGGAAGTTGCGGCATCATCAGATCCTGTTCCTCAAATCGAGGGAGAGGAGGAAAGACCAGTATTGCCCGAGCAAATAGATTCACCCAAGATTGTGGTCAACCCACGTCGAAGAGACACATCACCGGTTTTGCATTCCTCTAATAGCGAGTCGACCCGAACCACAGAGGCCAGCGCAGCCATTCCTATTCTACAGAATCTTAGACCTAAACGTAATATTCCTCGAGTTAATTATAAACAGTTTTTCTAATGTAAGTGAAGTAAACAGCTTGAAGGGGAAGGAACTGTTGTGTATGTGACGTAGGGTTTAGATTGTTTGTTTGTGTGTGTGTAGTTGCATTCTATGTCATTTTAAATATGTTAATAAATCAGTGTCTAACTGGCTATGTTGTTTGACAGTCGATCCCTGTCCTTTAAATATATAATAAATAAAAATAAAAATTTCACGGGATCAATTACCTACATCAAACCATCTTCTGGATAGGACATTTTTATATAAATTTGGGGGTGAATTAAATAAATCTAATTGGGGAAAGCTATCAAGCTTGTTTACGTCGCAGAACGAATGAAAAATGAGTTTCTCCTATATTTAGTTAAGCCACGGGGAACACTGAGACAGATATGAGGTTGCCTCACGGACCGTGTGGGCACTAATAAGCTTATCTTAGCAAGGAGATCGGGGGAATCAATTTGATGTTGTGCTATTTTTGCTAATATGTATAATGAAAAAAAAAAATCTCCAGACGTGCGATATTTCAATTGTTTCGACAGTTCAGCTGTTCGTGTCATGTCGATCACGAGCGATGAGCAGCACATCGTCACATCGTCACATTGATGCACCGGTGTTACGTCTCTGATAGGGAGCAGTTGGAGGGATCACGAGGAACGAGCACATCCATCAAGTGCGCGAGCGCCGCCGCCGGTCGGCAGCGAGGGCGCGGCCGTCGACCTTGCGCGTCACGTCTCGCATACACGTTATGTACTTAGAGTGTAGACGCGTTCGTGAGCGCAGGGCTGCCGCTCAGCAGTCTGCACTTTGCTGCATCTGCATCTTGTATGGACCCGATAGATCTAACGCTTGTAAAAACAACCATCAGGCGAACAAATTGGTGTACACACACGGTTGTAGCAGTGTTTTTCAATCAAATACCATTGTTGGTGACCGTTACTAAGTGTGGCAAATGCCCAAAATTAAACAAATGACCCGGTATTTATGCTCGTTGTTTATGATGTTCTTAACTGCCGTAGACAGTGACTCATTGTGGTGACACAATATTAACAGTTTTTTTAAGTAAACATTGTTTAGATGTTGAAATAAAATAAAACGTAGCCTAAATTATCAGTAATATTTAGCCCTTCCATTCATATAAATCTTATGTTAAGAATGAACTGTAATAAAACATCTGAGCTTCAATTTCTCTTCCCTGTCGAAGCAGATAGCGGGTTTCAACAGGTTTTATTGGAGCCGTTACAGATAATTAAAGGTCTGAGCGTTTCCATAATATTTTCTCCTTGCTCTTACTTATCAGGAGCGAGCGCCATTCTCAACGCATGCCATTGTTTGCAGTGCTTCGTTGTAAAATGTAAAGTAATCGGGCGAGATTCATTGCCTCTTGCAATAAATGCACACTTCTTGGGAATTTTGTGATCACAGAAATATTATTCTGGGAAACCGTGTGTACGTAGATAGGTACTCAATATGCGTGCGTCACACTTGTTCGATTCTGAATTTATTTGTTACGTACTTTCCTTTGTCGTTTGAACTAGTTGTATGGAGAGGTTCTTCCGAAATTAACGTTTTGATAGTTAATAGAACCTCGAAACAAAGCCAGCAATATCACTAACAAAATTTAATAAGTAAAGCATTCAAAGATTGTAGTGATGAACCAAAACTATGTAGGTACACAGCATAAACAAATGAAAGTTATGTCCTGTTAATGATTTTTCAAATTATTTCTCGATAATGTTGCCAAGTGCGGTCCTAGGGGCGCTGATCCCGATGTTTTTTCCATTTGTTTGGAGCGCGTCGACAAATGTCGGCCTTGTCGGGCGTATTCGTGGACATCCGCCGCCGCCGGCGCCGCGCGCCGCCGCGCCCGCCACTCACAAAAAACACATCACGCAGTTGCAGTATGTGCAATCATGTGCATGTGACCCAGCTTAGGGCAGCATGATTAATTTTTTAAATCTTCCATCTTTAAGGTTTAAGAACTTTGCACCCTCTTAAAACAGAGATCCTTTTTAATTACCTATGCTCTTTTTGACCCTATAGTTAAATGACCCTGAATGAAAAAATAATTTATATTTAGGTGGGTAAAAAATGAATTTCAGGGGCTGCCATTAGTTCAGATGGTTCAGTTCCTCGGAGAATTCACCAAAGTAGAGACAGTAAAAAACACAAAGGAGACCATTTCCCAATGAAGGCTCTGAGATTCTACAATGTTATTGTAATTCACGAACCTGATTGTAAGTAGTCCAAGAACCATCGCCCACTGACACAAGCTGTGGGCGCTGCCAATGACTTGACTACTATTAAGGAGGGCTCGCTTTTTGCCCTTTCTGAAGAATCCTATATCATAGTCCTGTAAAACTACATAAACCAAAAAAATGTCCCAAACTTCCATTGAAGTTATAAGATACAATCATACCTCCACAGATCCAGTATGTTTGAGTACTCACATTCCCAAATCGTAGGATCAAAAATTGAATGAACATAATGGTTTCCTAATACATTGTGTCTAATTAATAACATACAAAACCATCATACCTAATAATATAAAAATAAACAAATTAGTTAAACATTTTAAAAAGACTTGTACTGTCAGTCAAAATTGAGGCATAGCGAGGATGGTGCCTGCGGTGTCAGCAAAGCATAGAGATTTTTAGTTTTTTTTATACTTAATAATTGGGAAGATTAAAGAAAAAACATGTGAATATCTCACAGAACAATACAGCTGATAACTACATTGAGATCACAGCCATTGTTCTACTATATATATATTGATTGGCTCCTGCAGTTGGATGCAGCCATTGTGTGGTAATGGTTGCCATGATCACATGACCCACGGGCCACGGCACACCCAAACTGCCAGTAACACAATCCACTACGGGTTGTATTTCCAGCATTGAATTGGAAATGTAAGATGTGGAATTTTTTACTTCAAAACATTTATGCTGCCACAATGATTAAAAGAGTAATTATTTCTGATTTTAATCAGATTTGACTGCTAATTTTTCTTTAGTACAATTATGTAAATCATAAAGATATTATAATTATGATTATCTTAAGTCCACACTTCTCACACTATTAAATCTTTCAAATATAGTTTAAAATAGTGGATGATGCTTGATGTAGTTTATAATAATGGAAATGAAAACCGAGAAACAGAAAGTTAACAGAAATGTCAATGAACAAAGAGATCTTAAGAAAATTAATGTAATCAGTCTGTTATTGAGAATAATACTTCTGCAGATCAAGATTTTGGTAGTTAGTTATTGTAATTAATGATATTATAATATCTGATTTCTTATAAAGGGGATGATTAGGAAAGTCAATATCATACCCAGAGGCTAAACCCAAATTAATAAATAAACTCATAAAGCAGTGAGTAATGCTGTATGAGTTATATCTAACTAATTACTTCTTAGTCTTAATCTAATGTTAATAGATGTTCTATTAATTAATATAGTTTCACCAAACTATTTATGTTTTAAATTTCAATTGATGTAAAAAGTTGTCAAGATAAATAGGGTAAGTAATGTTTGCCTACCTTCAGGATACGCCTGCTTGTTGGCGATGACATCGATGATCATATGCGTCGAGTTGTAGAGGTGGCCCATGGCCCGCATGTCGAACTCCAGGTGGGCGACGTAGGTGGCGTTGATGACGGGCGCGGAGTAGTTCCACGAGCCCAGGTCCATGACGCCGGACATCTCGGAGCGCAGGTTGTGCCCGTAGTCCGTCAGCCACGAGTCGGCCGCCGCGCCCGCCCAGCTCGCCGCCGCCAGCCACGCCACCGTCGCCTTCCACATTGCGCTGTTCCTCATCGCTTCAACCACATAACGAAACCGAAACCACCACTCGACACCACTCCGCCTGTAATTCGATTTCGATCGCGGGTATACTATCTGTTTGCAAAACAAACACCAGGAGATACCCGCTAGCTAAACATAAATAAACACCACCGATTCAGGTCGATACCGACTCGCGGCCGAACCGATCCCTTCGAAACCGACCCTTTTCGCGTAGTCTGTACGCCACTGGTGTCTGCACTACTTATTCTATTCACGTTTTATGTCAGGATTTACATGTTTCACTAGAAATCCTTTGTTTCGTAGTTAAACACCGCGAAGTACGATTCGTGTCGGTAGGTCGATGGACGGCGAATGAGCCGAATGAAATGAAATGAAAACTGGTGGTGGCGCTGCTGTTCGCTCGCAAAAGCCAGATTGATTATCATGTCAATTCACGTCAACGACCGTGGTCGCCCTCACGACATCTAGATATTAATGTGAAAACTAATAAACTTTATCGAATTTAATTATGCGTTATTTCGTAATAAGAGTGCTAGAATGATTCACTTTTGCGTATTCTAAAAATAAAATGCAGTAAAATATGAGTAAATGTGGATATAATCTTTTATTTTTAAACAACAGTACTTAGTTTAAATATCAGACACGAAGAAACAATATTAACTGCTAATAATTAAAATGATGTAAACTGGTAATTAATAATTATAAAATTGTATACAATACTCTATGTAATTAACAACAACCCGTATAATAATCTTTTTTCTACTTTGTGATTTTAGCGCCATCTGTTGTTGAATCATGTTAACCACTATTTTTTTACCATGTTACACCATTCACCACAGATGGCGTTGAATACGTATAAATAGTATTTATCTATGGTATAAAAGTAAAACATCACTACGTCTACTAAATCAAAGTTTTATAGGTAATTTCTCTGAGACTAAATACATATTTACAAGATATTTACAGTTAATTTTATTGATATGTTTAAAATACATACACGCCCACAACCAATATCTACATCTTAAAGGAAAACAAAAATTATTTATTGCACACCAAGGTGAATGCAAAATTTTTTTTAACAATTTTTTTTTTACAAAAAATTTTTTTGTTAACAAAAAAACAACGGGTGCACTCCGGGAGTGCCGGCAGAAGTGAAAACTTATAAGATGTGTTTCTTGGTGATTTGGACGACAACTGTCGACTACTTTGTTAATGACTGTTTCCTTTTGACAGTTTCCATACTTACCAATCTTACCATCTTACGAATTTTCTCTTATTTTCGTTTACGGCCGCCTTTACACCTGTAAGTTACTTATGTAATATTTACATAATTTACTTACACATGCATTTGGTAAATAATGCCCACTAAACACTTAACATGACATAAATACTAACTAGGGTTTGGTGTAGGAATACTTTTTTGGTGTAATATACACGCCGAGTGCCTAATCAAATTTAGTAGCACTCGTCACGTCATTAGCTACTCGTATGTTTAGGACGCGCTGGAGTGGATCGCCGGAGAATCGTACAAGATCCGCTAGGCGCTAGGCGCTAGGCGTGGCGATGGCACTGAACGCGTTAATTGAGATGTGGATTCAATCGAGTTGTTTATTGAACTATCAAAAACAAAAAATATCATAAGCCGGGTTCATCATACAAAATCTTATAGGACCGGACGTATGACGTCATCAACATTTCAAGTAATTTGACTTAGTTATTGTTTTCGCACACAATACGACTTATCTTTTAAATAAATTGGAAGTTGAGGTGTGTTTTCAGAGGTTTCTGAAGGCAACGATATACATTTTGAAATGAATTGCGAACGGTGTCCACAGCCCAATGTCGAGTCGCAAGGAGTACAATAGTCGCCACAAGTCGTGAGCACAATCTTTATTGGTCGGTTTGACATCGACTGCGCTGTGGTTTACGCGATTGGTTCTTCAGACGTTAGTTCGTAACTGTGCGTCGTCTATTGGTCCAGCGAATTTTTTCGGCTGCTGTACATTGGCCGAAAGTGTACGATGTCCCTACCACTAGTAGCACTGATCACGTCTGTGCTCGCGACTCGTGACGGTCACTGTATCAGACGGGCTGGTCGTCGGGGCGCGGCGGCGCTGGCAGCAGGGCGTCAGTCTCGGCGTCGGCGTCGGCGCGGACGGTCGCGGCGGCGGCCCGCAGCGCGTCCTGCACGCGCGCCTGCCGCAGCGCCGCCGCCTGCGCGCCCGCCAGCGCCCGCAGCCGCGCGCACATGTCCGCCGTAGCGTTGTACAGCACCAGCTGCTGGCCCTTCTCCTTGAACTCCTGTATCAAGCGGGACACCACCTGGAACGATTTTGAGCCTATTTAACTATCCCTTTTACTTTCGGTCAGGAGAGAAGATATGGGAGGAGCAGAATCTATTGGTATGAAAGTGAAATACGCACGGTTCAATTATTTGGCTGCATCACAAAGAAGTAAATTTAAGTATGTACGTCCCTGTGAGACCGCATGTGGGGAGAAATGATAATTTTTTGGTGTCGATCGATTCTAATATACCCATGCGAGACCGTTCAGATTCATTTCGCTTCTTTATGATGGAAATACGTTCAAAGGCGAATGTCCATTTCCGTAAGCTTGAAGCTTTACCTGCTCGGCAGTATAGTCGATAATGGCGAGCGCGGCGCAGTCGAGCAGCACGGGCGGCGCGGTGTGCGCGTGCGCGTGCGCGGCGAGCTGGGTGCGCGCGGAGAGCGCCGCGTCCCGCACGCGCGCCGCCACGCGCTCGGCGTTCACGTACAGCAGCGCGCCCGGCAGCTTCACGCGCACCACGCTGCCCGATGCCGTCTGCAACACGCGATCGTTTGTTAACTCATCGGGTTATTATTACATAAAAAAACAGTCTCGTAGGTCTCGATGAAGCAGGAATTATAGAACGTTCAGCGACAAGGTAAAAACCACGACATTCAAGTCGCTACAGGCCGAGTCCCTCTACTATCTAGTAATCTGAAATTATACATCCATCTTAAATTATACAGATTTTGGTGACAGAACAACTGAGAGGCGGGTACCCTAGGCGCTTATCTTGTCAGACGGAACATTATCGGGATGTCGCGGTCTACTACCACTTTAGACGCGTAAAGGACCTTAACGAGTTGGGGCGTGGAGGCGCGCGGCGGCGCGAGCAGCGTGCGCAGCGGCAGCGCGAGCGCGCCCAGCGCGCCCACCGCCACGGCCAGCTCCACGCTGCGCGCCACGCCCACCGCGAACGTCAGCGCCAGCACCGCCGCCTCGCCGCGCGCCGCCCGCCACAGCCGCGCCACCGTCGCCACGTCGATCTGCAATGCAACCACACGCGGACGCTTCGTTACGAGCGCGGTGCTTCTTATGGGAGGGTAAGCCGCGTCGTAACGTAACGCGTTACGGCACCTCTCTGTCTGGTAATTGTAAGTGTTCACTGTCGCTTTTTAACATGGACGACACGTCTTGAGAAATAGGGAATTTCACACCATGCAAGGAAAAATCCAAAATTATGTAATATTGATAGATTTTGTTAAACACAAGTGAAAATGGTGATTTCTGTTCTGAAAAATGTAGTATATATTTATTATTTCAATTTTAAAATTCAGGTTTGTTAATCTGTTTTTCAAATGTCAAAAACGCTATACGCCATGAAAGTCATCGGCGTGACGTCATTGGCAGTGTAAATAAACAATGGAGCCTTTGTTGACACCGCCACGAGACACCAACTGTAACTCATTTTGTTTTTGCAAAAATAACTTTCTTCCCTTACTGAGATGTCATATGAGATGTCATATTGTTTACACTGCGAGTGACTTTTCAAAACTTTTTCCAATTTTTTATGGGTTTTTATGACTTACAAATTCATATAAAAAGCTTTTTGACATAGGCCGTAATACCCTATTGCCGGTACGTTGTGCGAACGTGACTTAAACGTGCCTTAAAGACGCAAGTGATAAGATTTAAAACAAAACGCTATCATTTTTCCAAACTCACGTACCATAAATATCACAGCGCAGATGAGCACTGACGACAAACAAGCCTTCGGTATGAAGAAGAAGTATTTAGTGAGGTAGTTCATCGCCAAGAACGTAATTAGTCCTGCAAAACGAGAAAGCATTATGTGTATAGAAAAGACGATACTATTAATAACATACAACTTAAATTATACAGAAAAAAACAAAAAGTTTTTAAGGGTGACATCGGGTATTGACGGGTGAGGAAGGAGGCGAGGCGGCGTAGACCGCGGCGGAGGATGGCGAAGTGCGTGAAGGGTGACGAGTGACCGGGGACGGGTGTCGCCTTGTCGAGTGGCGGGTACGGTACGGGTGGGGTACCTGCGTAGACCGCGGCGAAGGATGGCGAAGTGCGTGAAGGGTGACGGGTGACGAGTGACCGGGGACGGGTGTCGCCTTGTCGAGTGGCGGGTACGGTACGGGTGGGGTACCTGCGTAGACCGCGGCGAAGGATGGCGAAGTGCGTGAAGGGTGACGGGTGACGAGTGACCGGGGACGGGTGTCGCCTTGTCGAGTGGCGGGTACGGTACGGGTGGGGTACCTGCGTAGACCGCGGCGGAGGATGGCGTAGTGCGGGAAGGGTGACGGGTGAGTGGTGTCGGGTGACGGGTGAGTGCGGTCGGGTGTCGCCTTGTCGAGTGGCGGGTACGGTGCGGGTGGGGTACCTGCGTAGAGCGCGGCGGCGGGCGAGCGCACGCCGGAGGAGTGCGAGACGGCGGAGCGCGTGAAGGCGCCGCAGGTGGGCATGGCGCGCACCAGCGAGCCCGCCATGTTGCACAGCCCCAGCGTCAGCATCTCCTGCGTCGCGCGCACGCGCCCGCCCTCCGCTGCAACCACACCGCACGCGGCACGCTACAGCACACTCTCGACACTTTATAATAACATGACCGTACCACGACGACTTATAGATACGAGAGGAAAAGTAAAAGCGGGCTCAACTTTGCTTCATTTTCAAAATCAAAGGGCAGGGGCCGAAAGCATTTTACGAACCTACACCTAGTAATAAAATTACCTTAACACTTGGAAAAAATATGTAAGAAGAGGTTATGTATCAGTAAAATAAAACATAACAGCAGCTCCCCCCAGTAAAAAGAAAACTAAAAATAAAGTCTCCTAATTTCCCTTTTCCTCACAGTAACGTGCATCTCGACCAATGGTCCAAAGTTCACATGATCTGATAATCTCAACACAGTCGTGTCACAGCCACACGTGTGACGCGCGGCCACAGACGCGCCTACAGAGCCTACTCACAGAAGGCCTTGGCGATGGCGGTGTTGGCGAGCACCATGACGACGGGCAGCACCAGCGCGCCGGAGCCCAGCGTGCGCACCATCTCCGCGAAGCCCACGGTGCGGTTGCCCAGCGTGGTGCTGAAGGGCGGCAGGCTGACGCGCGGCGCGCCCTGCTCCACGCGACCTGGGGTGTCGCCACTTTCAATGACAAAAAATAAATAAAAGTAGCAACTATGTAGAACCCACTACAGCGGCCGAATTCTCCTCATGGTTTTAGTCCACCGCGTTGACTTAATGCGAGTTGCTGGATTGGTTTTTTTGGGAACACGTTTTTTATAAGTATAAATGAATACGCTGCAGAACTCAACTGCTCAATAAATATACATTAGCTTGACGGGTTTTCGCGTGCGTCGCCAACATGTCGCCAAGTTGCGAAAAACCTGTGAACTCATTTGTATAACGGACAACGGTGCGAACAAACGGTCGATTGACATCGACAACGTTCTAGTTGTGTTTTGGTGTAGCTACAGATTAAACTGGCGCCGCCATTGAAAGTTCTCATTTTTCTAGTTATAAACCATCTATTCATTACCTTTGGGGGACTTCATAGGGTATACCTTACGCCTTTGATGATCTTACCGCAGAGCTTGAAGAGCGGCGGCTTGTCGGCCTCGTAGGTGAGGTAGGCGGCGGTGGAGGCGGCGCACACCACCAGCGCGTTGCGCGAGATCGACACCAGCCACAGCGCCTTCCGCAGCCGCCGCCGCTTCGGACTTACGGGCAGGTCTTTCAGTTTCTGCAACCGTAGCGTGTAAAGGAGCAAAACATTCAAAAATATCGTGAAAATTAAATAAATATACCTAATACTTAGCTACCCAATCTACGCAATATTCTACCGACTCTAACTTGTACTGAGCCATACTGGAAACTATCAGGAATGCAGTGAGTAGACGGGAGTTCTTAGTGAGCAATAATTTGGAGGCCAAATAAATAATTGCTGTGGCAACGTCTGCCACACGCTGAGAGATGGCGCCAATGTTTCTCAGATCGCTGGCCTAGTGAAAATCTTCTAGAAAATGTTCTATGCCTCCAAACTGATTAACTGACCCTAAAATGAAAACTGTAATAGCATGGTTCAGGAATACCCGTCGCATCAAGTCATGATGAGTGACGGAAGTTGCCATCGCCGATCTGTATTCCTGTCACCGCAATTTTCTTAATGTCATTGTTACGCCCCAACGCGCAACGTCTACATTCCTACATAGTCGGATGTTTTACAAAGGTCCCAGCACTGCTGCGTACATAATTACAGGCGAATAGTTACAGCGGCGTACAGCAGCGAACTGACCCTGAGCGCCAGCAGCACGCAGCAGCACGCGAGGCCCAGCAGGCAGTCCGGCAGCCGCGCGTCGGCGGCCCTCTGCGCGACGAGGCGCACGTTCTCCCACACCGACTCCGCCACGAAGCTCAGCCCCAGCAGCCCCTTCAGCTGCGCCGTCGCCACGATCACCGCCGTCGCCGACGTGAACCCGCTCGTCACCGCCGGCGATATCAGGTCCACTAGGAAACCTGCCACGTGCAAGCGGTGCTCATAATCTGGACTTTGCAAGGGATTCCATTATTTGTACCTTATGATATCCTTATTACTTTTTTGTGGGGAAATCCATCGTGGATACCCAATGTTGGGTGAGAGCCGATAAAGGTTTCTGCTGGACTCCTATCGGCTAAACCCCACGGTGTTCCACTCCCCGCCGCTGGACAGGGTCACAGGTACGCTTTTGCTTTATTCCGGGACCCAGTTCCCCAATCATTCTGCATTGCGATATGCACTGGAACACTGCTTACGGGAGGTTCCAGTGCGTCTCGAGGCCGTTGTTTGTAAGCCTCATTGATTTAACATTTATCGTGGTATCCACATCATCATCTCTTATCATCAATTGTTATAAAAAAGGTATCTTCCTATTTCCTTCCTAAACATCGAGTAGGAAAAATATAAACACTTTTAGGTTTATTTAACATAGATTCAACAGTTCTACTTCCAGCCCCAATGGTGCCACCACAGAACACAGAATACTATGCCACTGTCCTGACACGCCCCGCTCCCTTATCTCGGTCCGGAGTGAACCGGAGCACACCGGAGCACGCAACCGCACCGCGAAACCAAACGAGTCCACTGTTAAATAGATATTTATAACTTGCTAATTAATTACTGGTCATAAATTTACTGATAACCAAGAAAACAATTCCATTCATATTAGTACTCTCTCTCTCGTTGTTATAGTGTATGGAGGTGTTTGTTCAAACGACGAAAGTTGAACTAAGGCGGATTCGATTTGTAAAGAATTGTACATTATTCGTTCCTATCTCTATTTACATTCATTGACTGTTTTAACATAATGAGCGTACATATAAATAAAGACTTTATTTTATGTGTTTAGCGATAAAGGGCTTCAGATAGTATTACCGAGGCGCGTCCTTAGTGGCATTTATTTATTCTCATTACGTTGTAATTTTACGCAATTTATACTAAACAAGTCTCGCAGTGTCTAATTTAGTGTAAATAAAAGACAACTGGTTCAAACCTTCGTCGCATATAAACAGCATGGGTAACCTTTTTTGTGTGTGTTTTATAATAACTACGTTCCAAGCTAGGTTTTTGGACTTTTTGCGGTTTCTTGCAACAGGTGCGGTCCCCGGGAAAGTATTCAACATGACATGAGGTACCGTCATGACCCTTACATGTTAATCAAATATATATTCATCTACTTTATCTCAGTCTTATCCTGAAACATTAGATACGTATTCCTTGCTTATCCAGTACAGCTTGGAGTGGTGAAAAAGCATAATTATGCACAGATCTCTCAAAAAAGCATCTGCGTAGCCTATTTACAATTATGTCAGTAATATGTAAAATCCACCAACCCCTATCACGCCTACATCGATCTCATTGTGTGAGGAGACGCGACCCTGCAATTACAGAGTTTGGAGGGGCAGGGGATATCTCCCGCCAGGCGATGTCACCGCCCGCCTGGGGACCGCGGTCGAATGTTAATTTCGGACCATTTGTATACCTAATTAAGCAGAGATTCTAAAGAACTTTGATAGCGTGTTTGAGGATACGTCTTCCGATTGGCCAGTTCGGTATGACGCGTGTGACGTGTTCTATTGTTGACTACACTCGCTGATTTCGTCGTCATGCGTGGTCAACCTTTCAAGTGAGGCGCGCGCTCATATCACTGTAGGTATCGCGTCGCTCCCAGAGAGTAGGTAAGGTTGACGGTTGACGGTTGACTGACCGAGCCGCAGCAGCCCCATGAGGAAGACGACGGCGCCGGAGAGGAAGGTGAGCAGCACCACGAAGTCGGCGGGCAGCCCGTGGCACGTCTGCAGCGTCAGCAGCGCCATGAGGCTCGTGGGCCCGATCGACACCTCCTTCACCGTGCCCAGGAACGCGTACAGCATTGTGCCTGCAAGCGCCACCGACAACAGACTGCTGCGTCAATCTATGTCATAGATACACTCTAACAACCTAAGTGCTCCTACTCCTCACGGCTGTACGCCGTCATAATAATAATATATCTTAAGAAGGAACAGAAAGAACTTCGATATTCATTTTTCGTAAGCAAATGTAGGGGTAGATACAGTAGAAGCTATTGGTAGAAATAGAAACTAATAATGAGTGTTCCTTTCTTCTTGCATTTTGGCTTATAAGTAGGCATCATTAGAATAAAAACCCTTTGGTTAAATTCTTTGGAAATAATGCAGGACCAGGTGATAAAACTGACATGTCACCTTTAAAACACATAGCAAATAAGTACCAGTATACAGTCAAAATTTTTGTTTTTTTTTATAAAAGAGCTTCACAAACAGTTGTTTCATATTAATTGTATGCCCAAATCCAACCAACCGACCGCCACCACGGGCACCGCGGCCGCGGCTCCCCGCAGCGCTGTGGCAATGATAATAAATTAAAATATAAACCTGATGTTTACGAAGGATCTGAACTACATGTATTGCGTATATAATAAAATTTGTTATTCATTTTTAATATCACACGGTTGTGGCATGGCCTCACTAACCACATGACACCACACGTGCTTGAAGCGTCCGTAACTATGAGACCTTAGAGCTTTTAAAGTTATCAAACTGAAGTGGCAGTGGCATGGCGTTGGCCAGATCGTCCGAAAGACCGTAATTCCGAAGACCACGTCTCAGCAAAAGGAGTACGAGCCACCAAATGGGCTTGAACAGGGTAGCGGGGAGCAGATGGATTAGGCCCTAGTGTCCAGGGAAAGTCGTCGTTCAAAGGAGCAATATGATTAGCAATAAGGAACTTCAGACTCAGGTGTGCTTTTAAGAACAGTATACTACTACCTGACTCCAGTGCTCCGAAGATGCTATGCAGATAAAAGTTGGTAAATTTCGGTTCCAAGTACATCAAAGACGACCGAAGCCATGGGTTCAACTCGTTTATTCACTCGCGTCAAATCAACTTCGCAGATGTAAAAAAGGTTTGAGTTATTAATATATAGGTAGGCATTTTTGCGACTTTTGACCTTTGGTCCGAATTTGCCTAGTAAGTAGGTATTATGTTTTTTAAACTTACATGTCGAGTATGTTATCTTTTGGATTTGGTAGGTATAACGAGTTCGTAAATTACAAGTAGGTACGTCCGATGAGGCTTTCTCGTATTACCTACCTATATTGCCTAAATCTAAATTGAACAAACAAATGGGGACTATACTAAAAATACCTACATTATTATATAGATATCAACTAAGCTATTTAGGTTTAGTCTTCAGCTTTTGCAATAGTATATAAATTATTTGTTATGGATGACCTCAGTGAAACTATAATATAATCAGAATTGCAAAATGTTCTTTTAAATACGAAATCTATTATTTGAAGAGGATGTCGCCAAGGAAAGACCAGATTAGTACCAGAGGATATTAGTAAAAATTGTTTCGTATCAGGTTCGAACTTGAAAATTGACGGATACATTGCGGCACCTCGCATAGGATTACTTTAGGGGCTGTTGAATGCAGGGCTGCCTAATTTTACGCACACTATCGGTGAGATCATTATTTATTTCTATATTGCCGGTATGGAATATTTTATTGCAAGTGCTATTGTGGGGGTTACAAGATTTCGGGGTATCGTCGTTTGTGCAAAGCATGTGACATTTTTGTCCGTCTGTCTGTCTGTTTGTTTGTTCCCGCTAATCTCTGGAACGGATAGGTCTATTTTGACGGCACTTTCACAGGCAGATGGCTGATATAGTAAGGAGTGACGCGGAAGTCGCGGGCACAGATAGTATACCTACAGTAAAAAAGCTGCGATACTGACCGACGAACGCGGAGTAGAGGCCGTACTGCACGGGCAGGTTGGCGAGCGCGGCGTAGGCGATGCTCTGCGGCACCAGCGTGAGGCCCAGCGTGGCGCCCGCCACCGCGTCCGCCAGCGCCGCGCCGCGCGAGTACCGAGGCAGCCAGCCCGCCACCGGCAGCCGCCGCCGCAGCACGCCGGCCCACCCGCTCCCCTGCCGCGCCCTCTCCAGCGGCACCCCCTCGTCCACGCCCGTGTCCATAGCCCCCACTCCCTCCTCTACTGCACACCTTCGATACCTTCCCTTTGATCGGGGCGAGTGCAATCCCACTATGATTCCTCCCCTCGCTCACCGAATATGAGAGTGACCGCGATCCCGATTAGTATCGTCTACCGATTCGATTTCCTCCCCTCACTCACGAGGGAGAGTGTGATTCCACCAGTATCGCCGTCTCAGATAACTCGCTAGCGGAATACGAGTGACTGCGATTCCACCTAGTATCGCGTACCTTCGATAGGACCTAGTGTCGACTACCGCTTCGACTGCCTCTGTTTTGACTTCTCTCGCTCACCTAAAACGAGCCTGACTGCGATCCCACTAACAGCTATCGACTAACGCTTCGACTTCGAGGAGCGACCGATTAGACGATGGAAGCGTACGCCCCACGCGCGCTGTGAGACAACACTGAGATGAAGCCTGCTCGTTATCTCGCCAGAAACCTTTCGGCGACGGAGTAAGCGGTCGGCGACGGCGGCGGTCTGCTGCGATGCTGCGATAGCGCCGCCGCGACCGCTCGTTCATCCCGCCTTGTGTATCGGAGCAGCCCGCGCCGCGTCGCGCGACGCACTACGTCCGAATCGGCCCACTGAACCCAAACGGAACCTATTAAATTTCTCGTTCAAGTATTAGTGAACAACAATTTATCATTTATCTGCAATTACCTTCTTTATTTGAATTTTTATCTTTATTTCATAACCATCATTTTAATCTACATCCATACTAGTGTACTACTGGACATACATGCTCTCTCAAGGCGGGATACTGAGCCCTATTTTCGAATGTTTATTCAATTACAATTAAACAGTATTATAATAGCTATTACGTCAATTTACGCAGTAAATATTCATCGGAGTATGCATACGAAGCTGTGAGTAACGTCTCCACAGCTAACACGTTTGGGTAGTTTGTGTAGCTGCCATCCTAAATAACTAATGACGTTTGAGATACCTAATACGTATGATTAGAAACTACTAATAGTTTTAATATTTAACTACTAACTGTCAATTAAGCCCTAATTAAAATGTATAAAATAAACTCTACATACTGCATGTGGGTATGTTCTTGGGACTGATGGAATAATTGAACGTCGTATCTACTATACTAATGGGGATTTCCGCAATTTTACTCATTTTGTAGATTGAGGTTTGTTTCCACGGCTAAGCGTAACTAGCCAGTCGAGGCGCTGCTCGCTGCGTGCCCTTGGGCGTAGACCCCAGTCTCTATCTCTCTCAATCTCATCACAATATAATATAGTACACATATATTGGCTATTGCTACATCACTGATATAAAAACTTAAGTGTTGAAAAAGTGGCTGCGTTGTACATTTAATCTGCTATGCATGTTGTGTTATTTTGCTATATTTTGGTTCGGTGTTGTCGCTGTAAATGGTTTAAAAGTTTCAGATTTCTGACTGAGTTCCACAGAGAAGCAAGTGACTGTGAGCCAGTGACAGACCAACTAAACAATAAACTAGATAAATGGTGTTCGGTACATTTTAGTTTGCGTGTGTAAATGAAACAACGAACTTCGTAATATCGTATATTTATAGCTATACAGAGCGGCAGCACTTCGGCTGGTGGGCCACACGTATGTACATACAAAAGTCATATAAAGTTATAAACTCAGGTACTTACACTAGATTTGCGGGAGAGCGCACACTGCGGGCTACGCGATCGCTACAAGCGCACACACGGCTCGTGTCCAGAACAAGCCCCACAGTATGTGTTGGCCCTACGATTAAAGGACCCATTGCATTTATTTAGACCAAATAAAGATGAGTGCACATTCTTTTAGCTGCAAGCTAAGAAATAGGTATTAGGTAACTATCCAGTCTCCGTAAAATAAATATTAATTATAAATCTTCAACGAACTTCTCTTATGGGTAGGTAAGTTCGTTTGATCCTTCGATTATGTTTTAGTCTCTTGGTGTAACTGGTCAAGCAAGTTGTGGTCTTATTTCTTGACACGAACTACGAATGTATTAAACTATTCAACTAAAGTGCACCCTCATAAGGCACCGCCACACCACACGATAGTGCCACAAGCTAATGATTAATGATTGTGGTTTATAAGTAGTTTTAATTTACAATGCTTCGATACCTAACCTAATATTGCACAACACTTCAAGTTTTTGTTAAAGTAGTAAAAAGCATTTCACTGGCGTTCATAAGGCGACAGTACCGTATGGATTGAGTAAAATACTTAGGTAAATTAATTAAAAAAAACCGTAACATATATAAACATAAAACTGCAGCTAATTTCAAATTATACCTGTATACGATACCTGTCGGTACTTATTGTAGCATAATAACCTAATAAAATTAGAAAAGCATCTCGGGCAAATATAAAATTGATCAAATTTATACAAAACTAAAATTTATAGTGCAATTATTATAAAGAAATGCAGTAAATAAAGTTTACACACTGTGCGTCGGGCGCCGGCGGCGACCACGGCAACTAGCTAAAGCTCCGAGATTAGTTTGATGTGTGCTTAAAGATTACATTAAAATGACTCTTGATATAAAATGTTGTGATAGTTTTAATATTTTATAGTTATTAAATAAATAATATTTGTGATGAATAATACAATTTTTATGAGCACCGATCCCCAGTAACAAATAAATTATGATTGGTTACGCAAACACAAGCCTGAACGCCCGCGCCGAGCTGCGCCGGTAACTTCGTACACCGTACACCGGACAGTGCCGTACGGTGTACACTGACGTACACTGACGTACAGCGGCGTACAGCGGCGTACAGCGGCGTACAGCGGCGTACAGCGGCGTACAGCGGCGTACAGCGGCGTACAGCGGCGGCGGGCGGCGGGAGGCGGCGTGCAGCGGCCAGGTGCGACGCTTACTTCATCTTCTTCATTATCAAGTCTATCTGCTCGTCCACGCGCGGACTCGTCCCCCTACACAGAACACCAATATCTTGATTTGTGGATCTTTGTTTTGAATATTGTGTTAGTTCTAGTATTTTTTTTAATAGGATATTATGATTAAAACATTCTTGTTACTTTAAATAATGTTATATAAGAAAATTTATTTCGTTCGGTCTCGAGTCTACTCAGTCGGAGAGTGAACTGCACTCTTTTTGCCGACTGACCGGTAGGCGGCGGGGTCGGGCCCCACGACGGCGATGAGCTGCGGCACGTCGGGCGAGTGGTGCGCGAGGCGGGGGGCGGGGGGCGGGGGTCGGGGACACTGACCGGTAGGCGGCGGGGTCGGGCCCCACGACGGCGATGAGCTGCGGCACGTCGGGCGAGTGGTGCGCGAGGCGGGGGGCGGGGGGCGGGGGTCGGGGACACTGACCGGTAGGCGGCGGGGTCGGGCCCCACGACGGCGATGAGCTGCGGCACGTCGGGCGAGTGGTGCGCGAGGCGGGGGGCGGGGGGCGGGGGTCGGGGACACTGACCGGTAGGCGGCGGGGTCGGGCCCCACGACGGCGATGAGCTGCGGCACGTCGGGCGAGTGGTGCGCGAGGCGGGGGGCGGGGGGCGGGGGTCGGGGACACTGACCGGTAGGCGGCGGGGTCGGGCCCCACGACGGCGATGAGCTGCGGCACGTCGGGCGAGTGGTGCGCGAGGCGGGGGGCGGGGGGCGGGGGCCGGGGACACTGACCGGTAGGCGGCGGGGTCGGGCCCCACGACGGCGATGAGCTGCGGCACGTCGGGCGAGTGGTGCGCGAGGCGGGGGGCGGGGGGCGGGGGTCGGGGACACTGACCGGTAGGCGGCGGGGTCGGGCCCCACGACGGCGATGAGCTGCGGCACGTCGGGCGAGTGGTGCGCGGGGCGGGGGGCGGGGGGCGGGGGCCGGGTGCCGGGGGTCGGGGACACTGACCGGTAGGCGGCGGGGTCGGGCCCCACGACGGCGATGAGCTGCGGCACGTCGGGCGAGTGGTGCGCGAGGCGGGGGGCGGGGGGCCGGGGACACTGACCGGTAGGCGGCGGGGTCGGGCCCCACGACGGCGATGAGCTGCGGCACGTCGGGCGAGTGGTGCGCGAGGCGGGGGGCGGGGGGCCGGGGGTCGGGGGCCGGGGACACTGACCGGTAGGCGGCGGGGTCGGGCCCCACGACGGCGATGAGCTGCGGCACGTCGGGCGAGTGGTGCGCGAGGCGGGGGGCGGGGGGCGGGGGTCGGGGACACTGACCGGTAGGCGGCGGGGTCGGGCCCCACGACGGCGATGAGCTGCGGCACGTCGGGCGAGTGGTGCGCGAGGCGGGCGAGCGCGCACAGGGCGCGGTGCAGCGCGGGCTCGGGGGGCGCGGCGCCCAGCAGCTGCAGCGCCGCCATGCACAGCTCCACGCACACCTCGTCGAACACCTGCAGCGACAACGCACACGCGATCACCATACACCGCTCACTACCACTACCACTACCACAAACGTTAGCTCAGTATGATAAGCATCATGTCACAAAGGTCACTTCAAATCTGATCGTATGAAGAAATTTTTCGAACAAAATTTGTCGCAAATATATTATATCTACTAAACCTAAATAATCGCGAAAAACTGTGACACAATTGTCACAAAAAATTTTTTGTGACAATACATGACAATAACTTCAATAACCCAGACCAAACCAAATTTTAGGTGACTTTTGAGAAAACTTTTAAAACACCCTGTTTCCCAATCGTTCCAAGGTGAAACACTTATTTGATTGGGCTACGTTCCTGGTTACATCTTTGGAGAAGCACCAAATATCTGAGGAATTTTCGTATCAAATTGTACCCTCATAAGATGCATCACCAGTTATTATGGTTTACTATGGCTATTAGGAGTACAATAAAAATATAAATTGAGCGTTACTCGAAAGTGTAGCAGCCTATAGCATCGTTAAACCTACAGGACGTGTTGTTGTCGACAAACATTCTTAATTACGAGTACGTGCTCCCTGTGGAAGTAAATCTTCATCCCGTATACATTTCCAACCTCGGAGGATTATATCGATGCTACTTGTAGTAGTTAAATCTTTCATGGACAGCGATGTCATCGGTTAACATGTGGTAACCTATTACTTCTGTTCTCAGAAAAACTGACTTTTCTGATAACACTACTTACGCATCTATTATTTATCATCATCACCTTATCATAATTTCAAAAGTATTAGTCTCAAAGAGCTCTAAAAATCATAATATTTTATTGGAAAGTAATGATTTGTGATTGTATACACTAACGAGTATATATTTCGTAGTTATTATCACCCATGAAGGTGTAGTTATTACAAATATGTAGTTAAAATCAAATTTAGTTCGCCTTAATTGCAATACGGTTAGGTACATCTATTTAGAATATCATAGTATTATACTAACGCAACTTACTTAAAATAATGGAAATAAAATTGAAAAGTAGGTATAAAAATACGATTTTCTGTCTGTCTGTTCATAGGCTATGTATGGCTAAACTCGAAAGCGGTTGGATTCGTTTTGACAGGACTTTCACTGTAAGATATCAGTCCATTTTCAAACGAAGAGCGTTTTCCAGTTGCACGCGTACCATGCTCAAATTATTATTAATCAATAAATATTATAGCACAGCCGCAGGCACAGGTCATATTAAATGTAATTGGACCCAAGTTTGCCTTATGTAATATAGATTTTATAATTCATTGGATGTACGAGTACAATGGAAACAGCCACAGGTGTAACGACAGACTTTCCTACTCGTTAATGCACCGACAACCTTTTGACATATCGCGGATTTCATCTTCATATTTTATTACAATGGTTCTATAAAATTTTAAAAGTAATTGTTGAGAAAATGACACGCCGACCGACATACTCGGCCGTTACGGGTGAATGTACGACGGAATCGTACTTTATGATACCTAAAGTCTAATATTCCTCTGCTTCGTACTTCCTCTCTTAATTACGTAAACTAACTTTTAATTTTAACTTTTCCGTGTCAAAATATTTGAATAGTTTGTGCAATGCGCAACCGTCGTCGCTGTTTCTTTCAGTCCACCGTTGTTCACACGGGACTTCACAGTAATTATTTCTTTAATCTAATGATTTGGATAAAATCGATTTTTATACACATCACTATTGTAACGAGTTCGCGTTGATTCGAATGATGACGATTAATCGAATAATTATTATTCGTAGTGGCGTTTTCGATTCAAATTTGCTTTGCCGGATGTCGGGTCACTTAAACGTTGTTTTCATTGTGTCAGTAGGTAGTAAACCTCCTTTTTTGAAGTCGGTTAAAAAGCGGCGCGCTTGGTCTTCATACTAATGGGCTAACTTGCGTTATCTATTTAGATCTGTATCTATGGTTTGAGCTGTCGTAAACCCATAAAGCGATGTGCCTTGTTCCGCGCAGCGCAGGGCGCGGATGGCGCGCCGTTCAGCAGCATCAAACACGCACGCGTTACGCTGCACTGTTAGCATGTAAACTGCAACTTCTCTCATCTATGTGACTTTCTTATCTTACAGTATATTGGTGGAACGGATTTAATGATTGCAATATTGAATGATTTTCTGGGAATAAATGCTAGTGTTTATATTGGACTATTGGCCATGGCCATGGGCTATGAGCCTTGGCAATATCAGGGTGGCTTAGGTGAATGATTCATTAATTTGGCACCATTTTGTATACTATACTTAACCAACCTTTTAATCATATTTTCATTGTAATGTAAAAAAAGACTACTTGGACTTATGTATCGGTAACAAGTTGATGAATTGATGTTGATATCGAAACGTAAATGGATAAATGAGCGGCATCTAACGTCCGGTCAAACCCCCAAACAAAGTGTCAGGTATATCTGTAGCCATCTAACTGCATCGCAGGCCTAGACGAAACTCGAGGCCATGTCGAGGCCTGTATATGCCTGCATGCTGCGAGACGTGTTCC
Source organism: Erynnis tages (assembly GCA_905147235.1). Taxonomy (NCBI): domain Eukaryota; kingdom Metazoa; phylum Arthropoda; class Insecta; order Lepidoptera; family Hesperiidae; genus Erynnis; species Erynnis tages. The sequence goes on along the minus strand of LR990082.1, from coordinate 107,155 downwards.
CGCTGGCCCCGGCGGCGGCGGCGGCGGCGTGTGGGGGAGTGTCGGCGGCGTACACTGTACACTGTACACCGTAGAGCAGCGTCGAGGTCTAGAGTGGACAGTGGAGAGTGGAGACCTTGTGCTTGGCGCCGGCCGGCATGCGCGCCCGCAGCGCCGCGCGCAGCCCCAGCCGCTGCAACAACGCGCAACGCGCACTGACACACACACGCACCCGCACCCGCACACACACCGCGACCCACCACACACGCGCGCGCGCACACACACACACACACACATGTATAAACTCACTCCTTATAACAAAAGAGGGAGTACCATAAGCAAATTATCTTAATCCCATCTGAAACTGGCGGGATGTACACTCTGACAAATGTGAAAACTCTAACTGACGATGTTTCCATCTGATTGACTGAAACAGTCCTTTCTACTGCAATTATACATTACAATTACACGACTAAATATTTATGTATTTCTAAAATACCTATTAAAATACCGCACTTATTACCTTTAAATTTGTTATTTAATTTTATTAAATTTAAATTGTTACATAATTTAGTCTCAAATAACAAACAAAACGAACAAAAAATCTAATATGACAGACGCAGCGTATTTTCTGCTTCCTGTGCGCGTAACGTGTTGCATACATACTCGTATGTACTTATGTGCTGTGTGTGGTGGGCGCGATTGTACGGAATGTACAAACTGCAAAACATTATCCAATTTCAGCTCAGTATTTAATAATTTTGAAAACGATTTAGACATACGAGTAAGTAATTAGTTAGGATGAATGCTAAAGTTATTAACAGGTTACAGATGATATTATAGGTTGGCAATAACCTTACATGATATAACGACAATAAAGATAGCGGCATATTTACAGAACTAACAGGAACGCACATAAATAGCTACAAGTCTGTGGCAGTGAATTGACTTACTTGTAATACTTAATGCGAATGTCTACATTATTTTTACAATAAATATGTCATTGTTTTAAAGTTAATAGTGAAGATACCAATAGTACAGCTTAAGCAGTAACAATTATCTTATCGTCGTTGACAGCTGTCAGCCCCTGTCTTAAAGAACAGTTTAAGACTAGAATTATTTTTGGAAATATGTTAAAAGTGGGAAGCGCCGAAAAATACTTTGTTATAATAGTTGTATAATAATGTCACTGTTATACAATGTACATCTAAAATACGCAATATTTGAACTGTATTTTCGCAATCTCATATATCAGCGTCAAAAGTATGTTATGAAGTGTCAAAATATACAATTTCGCCTCAATTTCTGAAGCATTACTTCGTATATAGTACTCGTATTTGTTCTATAGTTAAGATTTAAGGTTAAAATTATATTATCAAAAAGTGTAAAATTTAACTATTTCACTTAAAATTCAATTGCGTTATTCGGAAAATAATTATATATTATTATCGAACGCACGCATATTGCATTGTATTGCATAATCAGGAACGCATTTTTCTTGAGCTTCTATTTGTTTATCATTCGATTAAAAATAGAACAGTTTGTGTTCATGATGACACTACCATGTCACGTCGTGTCAACCCCAAAGACACAAATAAATTAAATCCACGCAAAACACTCTGAGTGTGTCGTATCGCCACACAGCAGTAATGCGTCGATCAACAAATAACGTGTGCTTTTCTTTTCTCCTAAGTCTTTATTTGCGAGGCTCCGGCGTGACAGCCGGCAATACTTATATCGTGTCAGGAGGCGGGCCGTCAACAGACGCGCTAATTTTGTTATTTCTACGGAAGCTGTCAGATTGAGATGTTTGCCGCGATACCGCGCTGAGTGCTGACAGCCGCCGGGCCGCCCCCACTGCGGGCGCGTTCACACGTGTCACGTCACGCGCCGCTCACAGAAGCTAGCTCGAAAGGTACTCTATCTATCTTCCGCGTACGATGTTTATTCGATTCTTATTTAAGTACTGTTAAGGTTACTTGTGTAAAAACAAACAAGGATTTAATGTTCTTCCTAAATTCTTCTATGTACTTACTGCCTTACCTTCGTTCAAGGACGGTTTGTTTGTTTATTTTTTATTACAGGTGTGACATTACATAAAGAGTTTTAATTGTTACCTTCTTTTTACGTGCTTGAATACTTTGCAATGCAACCTATTTTAAATGGTTCGGATTTCAGGTGCAATAGTGAAACAAAATCTTTATAAAAAATGAGCATTTCGCAGAAGCTAGTGTGCACCGAACTTACTCGTGTCACTACGAGCGCGGTCGCTGCGCATAAATCACCGCCTTACAGGAAAATTTACCTCAATAAAGATACTCTGTAAACGCGATCATTTATCGTTTTAAGCATCGGGGGATTTATAGTAGCAATAGTCTACTATCTTCTTGTCTTGATTTCATAAATCATTTTGTACGCTTATTATCCTCTAACTACAACACAGTGATACATTTTATGATGTGAATGTACTTACTCAGATAATAAAAGTAATTACAATAAATCTTTATAACTATAGTTTGTTTTTTTTTCAGCATACGTAAAATACCGTAAACCTTAAAAATAATAAAGTTATCAATTGATTTTTTCAAGATTCCTTTCGCACAAACCTACCATTGGCTCTTTTTAACCGACTTTGCAACCAACCACTTTTGATGCAATTCCGTATCAGTTCTGTACAGAAAACAGAAGGAGGAAAAACTAAAGTTTGGTTGCATGTTCCATAGAAAAGACTGACCAGGACACCAGGACGTCACGAGAGCGAGGAGGTGTGTGCGAGAGCGAGAGCGAGGCGGACGGTGCAGGGTGAACGGCGAGTGTGAGAGAGATGGAGCGATACTGACCACGGTCTTTACCTCCTTGGTGGCGATGTTGTAGAGCAGCGCCGTGCCCACCTCGCGCAGCTCCGGGTCCTCGCTCAGCAGGCAGTGCACGCACACCTGCACGCACCACATACATTATTGTAATGCATAATGTAGTATAGTTGCCGTCACGAGTGGTGAGCACAACTTTCATTGGTCGGTTTCACATTGACTGCGCTGCGGTGCACGCGATTGGTTCGACAAACGTCAGTTCGTCAGTGTGCGTCGTCTATTGGTCCAGCGCGTTTTTTCGGCTGCTGTACATTGGCCGAAAGTATTACAATATCCCTAGTATCACTGATAATCTGTGCTCACGACTCATGACTGTTACTATACTTGAAGTTCGTAAGGACGGACGGAAGGATAGGTTTTTCATGCTAATATGGTTAATACAATATGAGCGTTTGTTACACATGTCATTAATAACTTGGATCAAGTAGAAATGGTAGAGGAATTGGGGAACAAGATTTGAGGCAACTTATTTTACCAAAAGATTTTCACTTTCTCGAGGGCCATTGACCCACTGCATAGTCGGGGTTCCCTCCATAATGATAGGCCTTAGTCCACCACGCTAGCCTAATGTGAGTTATTATATATCTAGGTACAATTTTTTTAGCGACGATTGAAGATAAATTAAATAAATAAATCTCTCTCTTCACACTCATAGCGCCACACTAGGATTCCCTGTGTCGTCGTTGCCATGGACACACACAAGACAAGAACACAACACACCCAGACCAGAAACAGACATTCAAATTCATCATTCAAATCTCTGCTCTGCTGGGAATCGAACCCAGTTCCTTCGGCGCAGCGCACCGATGTAGGTATTAACCACTGCGCCAATTGGTCGTAAAATTGACAGTAGTGGACACCTAGCACCTACCTACATACAGTATATATATGTATGTACTGTATGTAGGTAGGTGATAGGTGGTAGGTGGTAGGTGGGAGGTGGGAGGTTACCTTGGTGGTGACGCGGATGTTGGAGAGCGCGCGGCCGGCCGCCTCCCACTCGCTGATGTACAGCAGCCACTCCGCCGACGACGTGTTCTCGAACAGGTTGCACATCTGCGCCGGCAAGCACACGGACACGACGCGTTACCGATGCACGAGTGTCGAGTGTGTACCCACACTGCACTGCACTGCTAGCAGCTCCACCGAGGAGCCATAACAATGTACGAGTATGGTTGCCACACATACTTTATTGGAGCCAATAAACTTTGACTTCATTAGGTAAAAGTGTGCACGTAGCCATTCATAGTAGTGATTAAGTAGTGATCAGAGATCCTGCACATTCGTTAGACATTCATGAAAAAATTAAAAATATATATATTCTCACGTTATCGCAAGGCTTACACAGTGTTACAGAATAAGTGGTAAAGTGTGTCCGGTCCGTAAGTACAGAAGGTAAGACATTGGACCAATTTTTCTGTAAAAGGTCATAATAATAGTTTCCTCGTTTACTTGTAGCGTTGGTTTGGAATGTATGTGTATGCGTGTGCCTGAGCATACGTGTGTGTGCGGTGTGCGCGTGCACTCAGTCACAAAGAGGCCGATGGCGCGCTACGCGAGCAGCCTGTGTGTGTGTGTGTGTGTGTGTATGTGTGGGGGGGGGGGGGTACTCACGAAGAGGCCGATGGCTAGCTGCTCGTCGAGCGGGCGGCGGTCGAGCTGGTGCGCGTAGGAGAGCAGCGCGTGGTGGCGGCGGTCCTGGTGCAGCAGCAGCGCCACGTCGTCGCGCAGCGCGCCCGCCGCCAGGCACCGCAGCGCCGCCGTGCGCGCCGCGCCGCCCAGCGCCTCGTCCGACAGCAGCCGACCTGCACCGCGCCGTGCTCGTTAGCGCCTGGTACATCGCGACACTTCACGTCTTCACACCAGCACCAGCCAACTTATTAACTGCAGATACCCATCACTCCCCACCCCCTCCCACTCTCTCTATCCCCAGCGACTCGGCCAACAGCAGATCACCTATGCTTCGCGCTCAATACGTCGGAACGTGATGGATCCCTCCATCCATCCTCTCTCCTCCCTCCACACCACACTCATTGGCTCCCAGTACTCATGACTCCCCACCCCTATGTTAGCAAACCCACCCCGATAACAGGCAGCCTAACCACCTCACATACTCGTTATCGCATATGACAAAACGACCCTTCAGCTCCACAGCACATTATCCAGAAGCAATTCAACCTCCCTACTTAAATAAGCAGTACTAAAATAAGCTCACTCACGGGGAGTGCGTCCCACGCATCAGTAACTCGTCCTAGTCTGATGAGTGCTGCCTACCCAATCCATATTACCAATATCATATTATTATCCAGTATTTTATATTCCAGCATATTCCAGTACTTTTTTTAATACATACACATTCTCAATATTCATCTGTCTGTTTTATGAAATAAAAGTGTTATTATTTATTGCCATTAAATTTGCTTAAAAATTGTTTTAAACCTGTATGTTTACAGCAGCTAACAAGTAAACATCCTTTTCAAACTGTATACTATCATGAACGCACAAATATTTATACACTTCAAAGATTTCATTTTTATTTGGCTTCGAATTAATCGGCATCATCAGTATAACAAAAGATTTTCATCAGTTCATTGGAACAACAACACTAACTTCAGGAGTCTGAAACTTTCATCTGTAAAACAGTATTTTCCATAGTATATAGAGTAAAAGTAAATAATGGTATTTTTTTATTTAATAACTATTTTTTCTAACTAGCCTTTATAAATATAACGATTTTCTTTCAAAATGCAAAAAGTGGACTAGTCCCATACGTACACGCTGCATGCTCGATTATTCGAGGTATTTAATAGAAGGTTTCCGTTTAACAAAAGAAAAGGGTGGGTCTAAGAGCAGTTTTAACGTGCATAGACTCTACACACATTACAAACTACTCATTACTTGAATGCTCTATACTTGACTTGGTTGACTGATATGGTTATGAGTCGGCTCGAATCGTGAGCACGATCATTATTGGTCGTTTTGACGTCGACTGTATTGTCAGTTCACGGATACATTCATCAGTGTACGTCTATTGGTCCAGCACGTGCATTAGCCCGGCGCGCGGCGTACATTGGCGCACAATATCCCTGCAACCGTCTGCGCGCACGGCTCGCGACGGTCGCTCTGCGAAGGTGTGGGTGCACAGTGCCCAGTGCCCAGCGCACCGGGCGCACATGGCACGGGGTACATTACCGATGAAGGCGAGGAAGTCGTCGCCCAGCACCCAGCTGCCCTCGCCCTGCACCAGGTACTGCCGCAGCTCGTCCAGGCTCTGCCGCTCCTCCGCGCCCAGCGCCGCGCCCGCCGCGCCCGCCGCCTCCAGCGCCGCGCACAGCTTCTCGAACTCCGCCGCGCCCTGCACACCACGCACGTACACAACACGCTTACGTTACTCCACACATACCTAACGCACTTGCTGTGGCTTGCTGCAGCGTGACAATTCACTGTACGCCCTCGAAGCTATTGGAAGTCCACCAACGCAAATTAGGCCAGCATGATGGTCTAAGGCCTACATCCTTATCATTGTGTAAAGATACCCGACTATGCAGTGTATCAATATGATGTCTTGCAGACAAAACTTTTGATAAAGATCTTTCACTATGTCACGAAGACTAACGTAGATACGTTTAAAACAATAAAGGAAATCTAATTGTTAAAATTGAATGCTATTTTATGTTTGAATACGGATATGATCAATACAGTAAAGGACATCATAACCGTGTTATCACTTTGTAACTCTATCAAGTAAGCGTATCGAGATAAACAAGCGACGTACATCTGAACCAATATAGCACGATTATAATTTTCTATTGAAGAAAACAAAATTTCCGCTGCAAATAGTTGAATCACACATTCCCTCGCGGTAAATAAATTCAGCTCGTTGACGGAATAATATTATTCATGTTGCAGTGAAAACATTATTGGAGCAAGATTACTCAGCCTGACGCGCTCGATAAAAGTAATAAGGGGCGTACACATCTACACATCTACACGTGTGTCAGTGTGTCGCGCCCTCAACTCGAGGCCGAGAGCACACTGAACACTGTACTGAACACTTGTACGGCAAGTCCAGGAACAGTGCACTGATGACTGGGCCATTAACGCGTAGTCTCGTAGCTTGGCGCGGCCATCGCTGTGCGCCCACAGTCCCAACTAGTTCAACGGATGTAATCAGCTATCGTGACTAACTCCTGTGGGAAGTTGTCACATGCTTTAATTCTGGACTGGACTAGGCTACCTATTTCTATTCTCTAAATTTAATTGTTCAAAATTAAATGTCTTCACACAGTATTAACCGATGAACTCATGTTAACTGTTACTCCCAATTAAATATCATAATATAAAACAAAGAAAAACATTTATTAAAAATTCTAAACAGTTAGTTATCAAAGTAAAACCACAAAAATTCTAGGATTAAAATATTTGGATTGTTATAGACAACAGATTAATGCTATCCTACTATCTGCCTTAATACACGTACAGGTTTGTTTTTAATTTTAATCTCGATGAATATGGGATCATTGCTGGATGTGGGATGGGATACTGGGTTGGAGATGTTACAGTATCCTTAACATGTGTGGCAGTAAGTAGGTGTTTCAGGAGCGTGTGGCGTGCGGCTGCGGCGGGCGCGGGCGCAGGACGCGCGGACGTCATTCAATGTTTTGTGCATTTGCGCGGAACTGTTTACGATTTTATGCGCTACGCAGTACATGAGTAGCTTGGGTTTGGGTTAATTTACAGTTTGATCAATGTGACTTACACTTATGTATGAGCATATTTTTTGCGCCAGTCGTTATGTATAGATATGGTTTTAGCAACTTGACTTCTTTGATTAGTTTTATAATTTAGATAAATCAAATTTGAAGTTTTAAGGCTCTAGATTTAAGTCCAAGATTAAGATTAAGCAATAAGAGACTTACTTTCTGCTTGTTCACATCGGAATGCTTTTTAATAAAGGCTGTTTGGTGTCTGGTTGCGGCAGCCTTCGGGGAATCAATCAAAGAACATAAGAGGCCGAAGCACTGTCATCGAGTGAGTGAAAGTGCTGCTTTTTAGAGAACCTGCCTTACGACTTAAATCGGTACCTCTTTTAGCGAATTTGCAATGAGTGAGGAGATCTCCCATCAGGCCTCGTCATTGGGTACTGCATTCCGAATGCTGACTTCAGGCTACGGTTGGATCCTGTTTGACGCGTGTGACGTTTTCAATTATTTCAATGTTCATTGAGACTAATGTCTAGTAGTTGACTACGAAGGAAGGAAGGAAGGAAGGGCGCCGCTACACGAACAAAGAGTGCAATGTGGTATGTGAGAGAGTGGACCGGGGCGTGTTCTGTGTGTGTGTATGATCTGATACGAGTATGTTCCCAGTTCCGATACTCACGTCAATATCGCGGAAGATGATGGGCGGGTCGCGCGCGCGGCGCTTGAGCTCCTCGTCGCGGCGCGCGTCCGCCTCGGCGTCGGCGTCGGCGGCCAGGTCGCCGCCGCTGGGGCCCGCCACCGCCGCCGCCACCGCCACCTCCGCCTCCGTCTCCGCCATCTCGCTCTCTGCAACATCCGCAACGTCAATCACAAACATTTGAATACCGCTTCACACTCGTAGCACACACTAGGATTTCCTGTGTGATGAGTGCCATTCGCACGCACAAAACGAGAACACACACACCGTAATCAGACACACACACAAGCACAAGATAAGAACACACTCAGACTGAAAACGGAAATTGAGTTGCAACTCATCATAAAAATTTCTGCTTCATTGGGAATCGCACCCATAACACTCAACGCAGCTCACTGCTATCACACCATCGTAATGTCGACTATCCACATCGATATACACTTTCATATTACTACCCATTTTATATCGGTAATAGTCCAGTTGCTGAGAAATCGTCTTTCACTCGAGAGGTCCGGGTCCCGATTGCAGTGGCAATCAATGTCTCATCAATGACTTTCCCGAGTTACGTGAGTTATCCAACCTAAAACTCATCTGCTGTAACGATGAAGGAAAACATCGTAAGAAAACTTACAAGCCCGAGGCCTTCTGCCTTTCTACCTTTTTGTATGCATAAAACAACATTGTCATTATTATGACAAAACATCAGTAATTAACGCGTCAACAAACAAACATATCGCACACTCGGGAGCTGCTCCCCACATTGACCTTCTAAACCGTATGCAACCGTAATCCTTAAGCATAAAGATGAATACTTCTCTATTTAAACTATTCAACGAATTTCTATTTCAAGCAAAGCCTACATTCAGTTAGGGCTTTCAGGACCGATTATTTATTTTGAACTCCAAGCTTTTTGGGTATGACTTACAGTAATCATCGTATAGGTACAGCAAGGGGAAAGCTTAGCTATAATAATTATAATTTTATACTTATAAATTGATTTTGATGCGGTTTTTGATAAAGTCCGTACCCCATTAATAGGTAAAATAGCCGTTGTACAAATTTAGTTCTGAGTGCAATTCTCAAAAATAATTCAGTAATGTTATGAGCATTATTTAGTGCCGAAGCTGAGTAACACTCTATAATTATATGAAACCGTAAATTATGACGACTATTGTAAGAATGACCACGGTGACCAACAGTGCACAATTCAATTTTATTTTAAGAATTTACTTTCAGACGTATTTCCATTGTTACTTATATAATAATAGTTATAAAGAAGTAAGATTTTAAGAATAACAAGCAAGCATGTAGGTAACTTTAAGATGGATGTTTTGGGTTTTTTACATTTTTACATATCAAATGTTTACCTGATCATCACTGAGCTATCTGCACTTTGTTGTTCAAAATTAGAGAAATATTACTGATTCTGTTATTTGCATGTCGTGCGTATTTGTAAATGTTATTAGCTCTTAGTTTTTAAATATACCTATTATTTTTTAACCATATTTTTGAACGAATGGCCTTAAAATAAGTAATAATATTAATTTTCAATTCTAAACGACTAGAAGCATAAGGCCGTTCTTATAAAATTTGTGTGCTCTCTCGCATCAACACGACCCCTCGCCGCTGGATGAAATCGCGACGGATCCATCGCATGATATTTTAAGCGCGGTATAGACTTATTTTTTTAATCAACGCTGCACATGTTTTATTGCTGTGGCACATCGGAGGTACACTTTAACGGCTGTTTTTTATAGCGGTCAAAATTTCGTCAAATTCAAAAAAATTCAAAAAAAACGTCTACATTTGAAGAGATAACTTGCGTCCAGACTTCCGGAGCTTCTCGACGAAAACGACGGATCAAAACAAACACAACACACAACGAAACCTTCGCACGAGCCGGCAAAATTCGAGCATTCCACACTAAATCATCTGTGAAAACGATAAGGGTATCGAACGCCCAAGTACCTTGTGGTGATGGTCCTAAACGGCCTACGCGGAAGATCCGGGGATTACTAGTAGACCGGAACGTGAAAAAAATCGCGGTAGATCCAAACGTACGCGGGATTGGGAACGTTCGCGTGGAATCGCGGATTATAAATTACAATGGAACCAATTCCGGGACAGCTTCCAGCGCCTGCGCCGCGTGGGCCACTGCGCTATAAATAGCGAGTCCGAGGGACGGCGTTCGGGGCCACTAGCTATTCGCACCACGCTCGCGCACCTCGAGTGTAGGTTCACTGCGTGTCTCCGCCGCGCGCTGCCGCCGACCGACTGCCTCGGCGGCCGCGCGCGCTGGCTCCCGCCCAACACCGCTGACCGCTCGGTGTCTCATCGCCCTAACATTTGGAATTGCCCGCAACTTGGTCAACTATGCATCTGCCACTCGCGGAAAGTCTAGGAAGCGATGTTCTCAGACCACGAGGCGACAGCCGTTCGCTGATTGAAAGCACTCGAGACAGGTTCCAACTTTCAGGTTTTAAATCCTTCAACCCCAGCCAAACTTCTTTTTAAGTGATAGAGCCGTATTAGCTCGTCCGGAAAGGTACCTTACCGCCCACCTCTTAACCCGTCGTAAAGGAGCATGTTCTTCATATATTCATGTGCATTTAGAAGGTGGTGGGCCCCACGATGAGTACCAAAGAAAAGCTGGGTTTTTAATAGTAACTGAAAATTCCTTTTGGTACTCATGGCAGGGGCCGTTTTACTTCGTCGGCGCTCCCGAGGACCTCCGGCGGCCGTCCGAGGGTCCGGAGCGGGCGCACGTGGCGCGGGCGACCCATTTGCCGAGCGTTCAACCGCCGGCAATAAATAGACGAGGTCGGTCGCGCATGTCTAGTGTTACACTTCGGTTCCGAGTACCATTTTTTGCTGCTGAACTCTATTGGGGTCACGAAAATTCTATCATCGGGTTCACCAGTTTGTTTATTGGATTAATATTAAGCTTTAAGGCAATGACAAGTGTTGCGATCGAAATTTTATCGTTGTCGTTCATTTGATAAACATAATTGATATAGAAGCTCAATTATAAAGTTGAACGGACGTTTTATAGTGTTTCGTATTTTTTATGATTCTTTACTCAATCATAACCCCACACTATACTTGGGCCATTACAAACGTGCGAACTGAGTCATAAAACGTTACGTCAAAGGAATGTGACAATGCTGGGCAACTCGTTATCGATAAAGGGATGCCGCTCGGGTTCAGGTAGTCAGATGACGTGGTCGTTAATAAGTACTGGTACATGCAAATTGTAGGTTGTAGGTGTATGTAAAAATAGTGTTAGTTATCATTAAACCTTCCTACGCGAACCATGGAATGATCTCTGATAATAAATTTACATGAAGATGTCAGTGACTGCTGCACAGACGATGACACAGATATAGATTAATATTCCAAACTGATTAATAATTGTTTAAAATTATTGTACTTAACCTTTCCCTTATTACCTGCTACTAACTATCGACAAATTCCTGTTTATTGTTACACACAACACTAGAAGTGTGAGCGAGAGATCCGATATGCCTATAAGTGTGAGCGAGAGGTCTGATTAAAATGATTTATGACTCAGTTCGCACGTTTGTAATGGCCCAAGTATAGGATTCCATGTCGTGGTGCCATGGACACACACAAAACAAGAACACACACAAATCCATCATCCAAATATCTGTTCCGCCCTGAATCGAACCCACGACCCATCGCAGGAGCGCAGTAACGTCTTAAACATTGCATCACAATTTATCTATTGTGCACAAATTGGGAGATGAATGAAATATGAATTTGAGCATTCTATTTTATGATTTCCTTGACATTGAATTTGGCGTTGCATCAGAGCTGAGGCGATATCAATGACCGAACATCAAGACTTTCTCAATATTGGCAGTAGGTGGGTATCTATAGTCTAATAACGGTGGTGTTATGTTATTAACATAAATAATACCGGTGTATGGAACCAAGTTAAGTCTTACCACCGTTAGACTATAGATACCCACCATAAATAATAATTTATGACATATTATTTCTAATATAGAAATAATAGATATTCTTCTTCTTCTTAATCGTTTCGCTCTTGGCAGAGCGGTCGTGGTCGTCGTGTAGTCGCGTTTGTGGTAGATGTTATTTTTTTCACAATCTCTCGCCACTTTTCTCGGTCGGTCGTCATTTTGGTGCACTCATGCAATGGACCGCCCACAGCAGATTTGATTTGATCGGTCCATCGCATGGGCGATCTACCGCGTGGCCTGGTACCCTCTATTTGCCTTGCACCACTAGACGCTCAATGGAGTCATTGCCTCTCCTAGAGACGTGGCCGAAGAACTTAAGTATGCGGGTTTGTACTAGAGCCGATATAATACTAAATAATAATAGATATAATACTTAATAAATAAGAATAAGAATGTTATGGGATAGTAAATAAAAATAAGAAAGGACAGGTCGCTGTACTATGGGCATGGCGTGGCGCGAGCGTACGAGTAGGTACGTTAGTCAACAGCTGTTCAACGCCTTGCCAGCCTACGAGTAAGTACTGCCAACATGTAGCTTACTAACGCCTCGTTTACACTGATAAAGAACTTTGAAAGTTGTTGTAACTTTGTATAGTATTGAAACATAACTAATAACAGTAAACGTCTACATTTTAGATTTTTATTCTTTTTAAAACGTTTGGCAGTTCACTTGCAAACCCTGCCAGACTAAGGTTCAGAGCATGTTCAATATTCAAAATAATTACAGATAGGTAGGGAAATGAGATGAGTGACGCGGTACGCTTCATGACCGGATGCGAACTAACTTAATTTACATAATAATATTAATGCAAAAATGACCGATGTGGCGTAAACTGCTGACATGGTGAAATTGTACGGACGTTTCCCGTACAAGTGGAGAACGTACCTACTCGTACCCTGTGATCTTTAAACAGTTTATTTGCGGAAGCGCGCCCTGCTGCGGTCGCTTCGTGTTGATCTAATTCTTTCTATAAAATAATATTGTTGACTGCAAATGAAATTTGAAATTGTTTTCTCCCTATTATGTTCTCTATTAAATTAAGATTTGACCCAAAAATAACGCTTACAGCAAGGAAGACAACAGTCAGTAAAGGGACCGTGCGTGGCGACACCTATGCCATCTAGTGTCATTTATCGGAACTGCATATCGCTTTATGGGTAGGATTACTACCGTATGGTAACTTTTTGAAAGGTGTATCACAAATAATTTTGTATATTAAAAGGCTCATTAAAAGTGTATTCTTGTATTGATGGATGCTCCAATACTTCCAAGAATAAAATATATAAATATATTAGTGTAAATTCTCGTAATTTTCCACTGGTAGTACCAACATGCTCTGGCTAAAAACTATACGAAAAGTTGGATAAATGCAGTTAAAAATACACGTGACATGAATTCAAACGGTTAAAAAGAACTATCAAGGTTTTTTAAATGAAACTAATATATAATTTGTTTTGATATTTATTTAAAATTCAAGTTATTTTTATTTTCAATGAAAAGGAGGAATTTGTTCTATTTAAACATTTTTATTTATCACACAATATCAAAATACCTGGCATTCATCTTAAAATAGATACTGCTTTATGCGTTGCTCACTTTATTTAAACAATGTTATCGGAAAATCCTCTACACCCTTTTAATATACCAACAAATTTTCTATTGAAAAACACTTGGACCAAATACTTTTAGAATTTGATAAATATCAACGTTCGCACGACACACACTATTCTTGATATCACTAAAATCGCATTTTATACATTTTACGTAATTTAATCCGTAATTTATAGTGAAATATTGAGTTATTCCTCGTTAAGCGACATTATGAAAACATATGAAAAACAAAGGGACAATATTGCACTTTAGTTGTGGCAGTTTCGTTTTAATCCGCTTGGTGGCGTTTTGTAGTTTCTGCACGGTCCCTATAGCGGTGAGCGTTGATTAACCACTGTGAACGTATTTTCAGAATTTCATTTTCCCTTATCGTTACCCAGAGCTTACGACGTGGACGAAGAAAAATTTGCATTCTTTTTTTTATATTTTGATTGATTTCGAAGTATATCATTCATTCATTTCGTTCACTCCATACTTAAAGTCCTTATTGTCTATGTGAGTTACGAGTTGCGAAACCCGCCATGTATGTCAACCAAATAAAATAGGGGAATAAAAATGGATTAGAGATACCTATACAAATCGGCGACCTCGCGCCACGCTCGAACTTATTAAGTTTAGCTACCTCCACCATCCAGCACGATCCAGCACGCACCACCAATCATAAGCGATAAATAATCATCTCTAACGATATGCACAGAGCGCCTCCCCCCCCCCCCCCCTAAACGTGTTTAGAAGCAGGTGAGTGGTGTAATATAAAAGCTATAACGTCTCACCGTCGTCCAGGTGGAGCGCGTCGGCGGTGTCGGGCTGGTCGCCGGCGCGCTCGCGCTGCTTGCGGCGCTTCTTCTCGCGGCGACGCTCCTTGCGCGCCAGCTTCTCCGCCAGCGAGCTGCGCCGCGCCTCCAGCTCCGCCGACGCCGCCCTGCGCACACGCACACATACACGCACACACTCACGCACGCCTCTTAACTCTACCCTCTCACCTCGACACTCGCACGCCTCGCCGAGCAAGGATCCACCGTTGTGCAACGGTAGACCACTGCCAACGACCACGACACCTAATAGACACCGCATGTCATAGTTTCGACAAACAAACAATTCAGTCAAAGCGTTGAGGTGAGAGGTCAGTTCAAAATCGCGATATCCCATATTTCGTTTCCAACTAGTGACCTGACTACTGTAAGATGAGCTGTAGACATTGATAACAGCGATGGTCCTGACATGTTCGAATAATAGTCGAAGAGATGTATGAATGTATGAAAGCTTTCGCCTAGCATGAGGCTATTTGGCTATGTAGTCGTTGAGCCATGGGCTCGGTTCACCACAATCGCGCGATAACGCGCGGTGGATGCATTCACATTACAACTTGTCGAGCTTGTTGAATGTGATCTTGTACCGCGCGGTAGGGAACAACGCGCTATACCGCGTGGTTATGGAAACCCGGCCTTACGTCTATCGATATCGGTCAAGCTCAAGTAAGGCCCCGTATGGAAAGCCGCTCCCATCTCTGGAAAGGGGCACGAACGCCTTTCAAACTCATTTAACTCCATGCAGAAACGCGTTCGTAAAAATGTCGAATCGTCATCGACCCAGGATTAAAACCTCTGAGCCTTCGTAGTGGTATAGGCTCCTTGTGCCGACTTTACTTTGCCGTGTTTGCCTGTTTGTGCCGTCTATAAAAACGGTGACCACTTTTAATCAAGTAGTCACAGCCAGCCGCATCAGTTGGGCCGACTGTCTGTTATTGGACTTATAATTTAATAAATGTAATTTGAGTATTATAATTCATATTTTATGTAAGATTTTGGCACACTTACCTACTTAAGTGTGACAAAAAGCTTACTTCCCTTAGAATGTAATTTTGTAAATCAACGTTTAGTTTTCATCCATCATTAAGTAATGGTGTAATCCTCTTTTATAAAACTGTAAAACGTTTCTACAGAAATCTCCTTATTTACAGTTGAACTCGAACACAAATGAAATAATGTATTGAAATAATGTATGTAAATGAAATAAAACACAGATGTGGGTTAGTTATGGTTTATTGGGTCGTTAGTATAGACAGCGGGTCAGCGGGTCAGCGGGGTGGTTTCTGGTTAGTATTGACATGCAAAACATTAGACGGTTCAGAAGCCGGGCTCAGAAGGGGCGGGAGGTGTGCGGGGGGCGGGGGCGGGGGCGGGGCCGTGAGTACAGCGCGCGCAGCAGGGCGGCCGCCAGCGACGCGGCGTGCCGCAGCGCCCGCCAGCGCGCCCGCCGCGCGGCCCACTCCTCCCCCCTGCTTCAACAACAACAGCATTACTGGCGCTCAGTCACACCGTCGCACGACCCGTGCAATGTACGACTAGACGAGTACACACAGTACACCCTTCACCCGAAAATGACTAAGCAGCATAAGTCAGATGGTAGAAAATTCCATGAGTCATTACGTAAGCTATAGCTTATAAAAATGGGCGTGCAGTAAATACATAATAATAAAGAACCCTTTCCGCTCAAAAACCTACGCTAGGATTCCCTATATCGTGGGTGTCGTGGACAACACGAGACAATAACACACCCACCGAACAAAAAAGAAACATAAACTTATCATTCAAAACTCTGCACCGCTGGAAATCGAATCCAGGACCATCCGCGCAGCGTGCATACATGAGTCGCTCGAACCGTTGACTCGACGTAAGGAAATTAGCGAAACAAGAATTTAAAAACAATCCCGTACTGTATGCTCGCTTTTTTGCACGATTTTTAACTTAAAATAATTTGTATGAGGAATTTTTTAAACAAATACGAAATTAATTTTAGCGATGTTAAACCCCAACATAAATAAGCAAATAAGACGAAGCATTTAATTATGAATCATTATTTCAATTGAATAAAGCATTAATTATGTCATCATATTACTTACTACTGTTTTCTGGAAAAATAACTGTGTGCTGTGCACTCATACACTTCCAATCCAAATAAGTACTTTTTAAGTTTTTAATTACTCGCGTAATAACAAAAATCCGCGTAATAAAATAAACTAACATCTCAGATGTCGATCGCGCCAGGGTAGGTTCCTCCGTTCCTGTCGGCCTTCTACCTCGGCCACGAGCCTATTTATTGCAGGGTAGTTACGCCCCTGGCCATGCAATAAGGCAAACGGGCCACCTCACGGGAAATAGTCACCGCTGCCTACAGACACGTGCAACTAGGGAGGGTCACCATGCGTTGCCGGCTTTGAAGGACTGCTTTTTTGCGCTTTTTTTTAAGAATCCCATGTTCGTACCCCATAGTACTGTGAAAACATGAGCTGTCGAAAGATCATGTCACATTCTGCAAAACGTGGGTGGAGTTTAAGTCTTCGACGGGTTAAAGGAAGGGCGTCCGCGAAGTAGACGTCCAAGTGAATAGTTAGCGGGTAAACACTACGTCTTTGTCGAACCTTTGTCCTTACAGAGGCCTCGAGAGCTGTCGACATGCGTTTCTGAATGGAATCAAGTGGGTTTAGTTAGTCGAGTGTGGAGCTGGAGCAAGGTACATACCTCGCCTCCTCGATCTGCGTGTTGAGCGTGAGGAAGTCGGGGCTGTCGCGGCGGCTGTGGCGCACGCCGTCCGCGTACACCGCCTGCGCACGTGCGAACACACACACACATTGTGAATACGTATACAATACACGTAAATAAATAAAATAAAAATACGGCTCTAACTTGGAAATAGCACAAGTATTGTTGGCTGTTATTGGCTATACGCGAACGATTTTAATGATCACGATACGCCAGCATATCGTGATCTGGTCGATGAAGCCAATATAAAGGGGCAGATCGACTAGAGCAACGTACTTATTTGTCAACGCGAAGTCTATAATGAGGAAAAGCAGAATTATAAAGGACACGTTACATTGTTTTGATTTTATGTATTTCTGCATAAAATGAAAACAGTCTAACTGGGTCTGACCAGCGAAATTATAATCGGCTGGACCTATGCGATTGGCCCAGCCACGACATCTACGTTCTACAAGTAATTCTATAATCTAATTCTAAGGCTGTTTTAAAAAACGTGAGAGGTTGTGAACATGACCTGTGAATTCATGAGGCCAACTCACAATACTATCAATTACGGCGGGTGACTCCCCCGCGCGGCCCTGGCAGTCGTCGCCGGAGCCCGTGTGGGCTCTGCGGGGTCCCTGGCCGCCGCCCTCGTGTAACGTGCAGTTGCTATTATTATCGAAGACAGGTTATATTAAAATTTAAATCATGTAAACTAAGGTTAAGCTTTTTATTATCATATATCTTTAACGTTAGCATACCAATTGTGCAATCCTCAATTGCTTAAGCTAAAACGGAATTTCGGCTGATGTATTTTTTCAGGACTATGGGCGTGACGCAGGGGCGGCGTCAGGTCGCGCTCGGTGTGTGTGTGTGTGTGTGTGTGTGTGTGTGTGTGTGTGTGTGTGTGTGTGTGTGTGTGTGTGTGTGTGTGTGCGTGTGTACCTGGTCGGCGGCGGGCGTGAGCTGGTCGAGCACGGCGGTGAGCGCGTGGCGCAGGGGCGGCGGCAGGTCGGGCTCGGTGTGTGTGTGTGTGTGTGTGTGTGTGCGTGTGTGTGTGCGTGTGTACCTGGTCCGCGGCGGGCGTGAGCTGGTCGAGCACGGCGGTGAGCGCGTGGCGCAGGGGCGGCGGCAGGTCGCGCTCGGGCTGCGCCACGATGTGCTTGGGCACGTGCGCGCCGCACAGGAACTGCGCCACCTCCTCGCTGAAGTGGTTGCAGTTGTGCTCCAGCAGCCGGTACGCGCTCCCCCTGGAACGCCGACCGACCGATATTTACAATATTTATACAAATCACAACGAAAATCGCAACGAAATACTTTTGAAAAAGTTAAACACGAATAAAAGTATATTTTAAACACCTATTCAATTTTTGTAGCTGGGAACGATGCCCTAGACCCAGAAATCTGATTTTTGGATTATTCCATTTTATATTGTGATTTCACCAGCTCCGTCAGTACTTTGAGCTATGTAAGGCTTTGAATCCTTTTAAATTTTAATGCAAAATAAAATTATGTACAAAAAATCAAAGTTCATCTAAACAGCACCGGGGAACGCTACGAGCTGCAGCAGCGCACCCGGTTGCTGCGACATGTAATGGATTGCTATGAATGCTACCGACGTGTAGGTGGTGGTGGCGAGCCCCTGCATGTAGTCCACGAACACCTGGAAGGGCACGAAGGTGGTGCCGAGCCGCTCCACGCGGTGCGGCGCGCCCAGCGGCGTGCTGCCCTGCAATCACAACGGCCCAATGGCCACCCGTCAATGTTGTTTGCCATCAGACTGACAGTTACAATGGCTTTCGCAAGGTTGTGTGCACTTTAGACACGAAAACGGCAACTACTAAATTGTATTGATAATGTCGTGAGGGTAACTGAAAATCTTATTAACAAAATAATGAAATTTATGATTCGATTATATTATTGTCTAACTCACTGTCTCAATCTAAAAAATATTTTATACAAAACATTAAATAATAGTTTCCTAGAAAATCTGTTTGTAGACAGAAAAATCTATATCTCGGTCACGTCGCCTGGAACATCCAGTATTGAATAACATGGAACATTATTTTTAAAACGTCATTAAAAATAGCCGGAATAGTTTTCATAAATAGATGCGCAAGACATTCACGACGAAAAAAACCGCACGAAGTCACCTTTGCGATTTGAGAGCATTCCTGTTAAAACGTTCCGGTAGTCGCCGGCGTTCGGGTCAGAGTGAGATGGAGGAAGAGTTTGCGGCTGGAATCAGCCGAGTGGGAAGGGGAGGACGAGTGTGTCGCGTTTCCGTGCGGTGGAGATAGAGCGTGTCGAACGCAGAGTGCAGCTGGTGCCGGAAGCCTGCACTATTGCCTAATAATATCATTGTCGCGCACGCGCACCTCGCTGCAGTTCGCGATGGGATTATGTACTTGGCGACACTTTCATAGCGCTTCCTCCTTCAGAAAAATCCAGCTTCTACCTGCTGACAGACATATCACATAACTGTCTTATACTCGTCGGAATTACTTGGGCTTTTCTAGGTGACAGTACAAGCAAGCCGCAAGCAGCCAGCTTGGTAGCTTATATTCTTCTCGATTGTGAGAGGAGACCTGACCCTGCAGTGGGTCACTATTGAGTCGCAGAATTAGACTTCCATGATGCCTATTTAATAGCGTATAACTGACACTAACCAATAAGAACAACATAAATGCAAAGACGTACAGTGTTTGCCGTACGTTTTCATTAGCTCATTGTCGCGTGGCGCGGCGCCTCCGCACGGATAGAATGTTTACAATGACGCAAGGAAACGCCCGGCCTATTCTGGACCTGACAGCGGCGGATTGCATACGCGCCTAGAGGTCTCGATATGATTGTTGTGTACAATGGCAAATAATTCCCAGCGGGCCGTATAATCATTCCGAAATAACGCCGGCGTGCGCACAGCGCGACGCGTGCCTTTGTGTTATTAATACGCGACTAAAATTACACCGACGACAATCAAATTGTCAAGCGAATAATTATTTTTATGATCTCTATTATTGTTCGCAGATCATATGAAAACAATCTGAGACATGACGTTTGGTACGGTCGGAGTAAATATTTAAATATCTCAGTATTAATCGATTAATGTGGCCTATAAACGTATGGTATCAGGAGTTAAGATTAATTTCCTCTTAAAATTTTAAATTCTGTGAAAATTACTGCAACTCTCCTTTATTTTCACCTCCTGAATTTTCGAAGAAAAATGACGTCATACAAACTTTCGTCACCACAAAAATAGTGCGTAGGCAGGCGGACGAGGTATTTATCCGCATATCGCGCCTACCTGAGGCGACGACCGAGAATAGCGTCGCGTGGGGGCCGCCGCCTGCCGCCCGCCGCGCTGCTGCGGGCGGCCACCGTTTCACGGAAACTCGTGCTCCACGCCGATCTATAACGAGGATTTGGCGTGGAGACACACGTAATAAAGCTCCGTGCCAATTGCGCTATGACAGGTATGGAAATATGATAACATGTGTTTCGATGCCCTACGCGTGTACAGATGCAAGGGGAGGCAGCGAACTGCTCGCTGCTAGCATAGCACTGCAGCTCTGTGGCGGTCGGCTGGTCGCCGCATATCGCATGTGGGAGTACCGCGCACTTCACTTATACTCGTAGGTACTGCGACGCAAACTCCGTCAACAATTTATTACTCTTGAAAGTAACATATTATCTGTCGAGTAGACTTCAGCCCGTAATTACTTCGTGACTTGCAGCTGTTTTTAAACGGATACCGAATATGTTTGGCTAACCGTTGATATAATTACTTTAATTGGAAAATAAAGCCATCGGCCGAATTCACTGTGTTACGCCAGCGAGAATAACAGATTGTCCGTCGGTAGGTAAATACTATTAATTTATATACGATCAGTTGGCAAGCGATGAATGATCGTGTAAATCCCGACGTGCGAATCAATCGAGCGCGTAAAGTGCGAGAGCTTGGCAACTCTTTGTCGGATAAATGTTCGATTAATTATCGTCTAATATTAACACAAAGGTGTTGATAGGATTTAAGTCATTCATGACACATGTGACCTCAGATAGAATTTCTTCTGAATTTGACGTTGGACACGAATGTCCATTGGCTCACTTGGGACCACTTCACTTCACTCAACTTCCAACTACGTCCGATGGTCCGCATGCCCGTTTGCTACTCATAATACAATCAAAACAAAAGGAGAGTGACTCCGGCTTGTAGTTTCCCCTTGATAGCTACTAATGTAGTCATTGTAAAATGTTCTTGTATTTTTATAGCATGTCTCTGTTGTAATATATTTTTTGTTAGTGTGTCATTTAGTATTATATAGTGGTACAATATCTGACCGGCGCGCAGCTGGTGACGCCGCCGCCGCCGTAGTAGAACTCGCGCTCGTACACCACCACCGCCGTGTGCCACACGCCCTCGATCTGCCGCCCTGCAACACCCACGACACCCGCACCACCACACTGCATCACTACAATATAGCGTATACCTATAACATACTACCTATTACAATCTTTGTACGTTCTGTAGACTTAACTTTACCCACTCCACTGCTCCATGACTCACATGTGATACATACGCATTGTTTAACTATTCAGTCTAAAGTATTTTGTGTGGAGGTTAAAACTACTAACGTGGACGGGAGTTTGCTGGATGTGATGCAAAATCAAGAACATGGTGAGTTAAGCCTGGAATGGCGCCATAGTTCCATGCAAACCTAATTCTTTGTCTGATTACGTGAGACAACTCCATCCAGTCCAGTCTATTTGTATGTTTAATGATGACCTCCGGTAACAACTGACTTACCAGCTATGGAATGTGTAATTTCTTAAATTAAAGATATTCTGATTATATGATTCTTATAAGATTTATATTGGTCCATGTGAATACACCTACATGATAGTAAAAATACAGAATGTGTTTTTGAAGGATAATAATATAAAATAAATGTTAACTATGAAAATAGGATACTTTACAGTCCTAATAAAAGAAAATATATATGGATAACAGCATCTGGGTGATTTTCATACTAATAATTGTGTATAATGTAAAATAATAATTGTAATAGTGAAGGACTATTGTAGTTAATAGTAATTTTGCTAAACACCCAACTACAGTCATGTATTTGCATGCCTGCTATTACAAAGTATACTGGATTATTTGTTAACCCAACATCCATGACCATTAAGGTTATGTACTGTGCTCTTGCAAATAAACAATTTATTATTATTATTATAATAAACAACCACAGACACTCTAGCAAATAACCACGAGATAGCAACACATTGTTGTGTAGCCACAATTGAGTATTAATAGCAAAATACTAAGTAGAGCAACAAAACAGTCCTTGAAACGCAGGTGAGCCCAGTCAGAGCCCCGCTGTCCCCCCGCATGCCCCAGAAACACTTGCAAGTAGGTCACCTATGTGCCCCATTCAGAGTGATTGTTGGAATGATATACTACTGAACGCAGGCAACAATTAAGTCATTGATTTATCCTTCATTTTCACACCAATTATTCTAATAAGATATATCTCTATCAGACTTTAGTGTTTGAAAATTCTAAATACTTAAAAATGTTATTTGCCACATTTTTCAAATGAATTAAAAGTCTAAGGTATACTTAATCTGGATCAGTTCATGTATTCTGCAGATAAGACTAGAAATACTTAACACATGGAACAAATTTTTCCAAATATTAATTTTGCTGTTCGTAACATTATCTTTACATTATCAGGACTTCAGAATCAAATAGAACTTTGGGTTTACCACCTTTTGTTTTGTTTTTACAATCTCAACACAAATGAATTTTTTCTGTGATTGTCTTGTGAAATCTGTTTACATGTTGACAATTGCTGTATTTCCAACATGTGTTGACAACACAAAAGTTTACAATTTTTTTAGGTGGCAACCCAGCTTCACAAGGTAATAACAGAAATATATTTGTGTTGACAACATAAAGGTTGGCAGGTATTAATAGAAACTAGTATCACCAATATGTGTTGACAACATAAATTTTTCTGTTGCAAAGCACTAGCTTTAGACACAAGACTGTACCTACCCAGTAGATACAAGTACCTAACAACAATGAACATACACTAAAATTTGTACACATACACTACACACAATATTAAGATTATATTTCATATGCTCAACAGTGCCCAGCAGAAGGACTTAAGGGTTACAGTCAAAACCTAATAAGTCAAAAATTTTATTAAGATTCTGTTCAATCCTGGTAGTTTTAACTAGAACTAGAAATTATAATTCCGCCTTCACATTTTTGTACATTCCAAATTCAAAATGTAATTTACATCATCCCAGTGTATCCTATCTAATTTGTGGATTTCTTTTAAGATAATGTAAAAAATGTAGGTACCTATAATTGCAGGTGACAGAAGAGAAGCGAGTCCATTTGTGAGGTCGTAGATGTACAGGTCCACCGGCACCCCCTCCTCCGAAGCCATGGCCAAGGCTTTAAGTGGCTCCCAACTTCAAATATGTCTACAATTATAAATAACACCTTCAAACTATTGCACCACACACTCTATTCTTCACTTAATATGTTGCTGCTAACAGTTTGGAATATATGATAGAACTTTCTTTAAGTGATTTAGTTCATAATAATTTAAATGTAAATAACTTCATGTGGGGAACGATTAGAGGGAATAGTATTACATCACAGTGCCAATTTCAGTACATACATTAATACGATAGTGTGTATTGTTAATTGACAAATAGTTAGCGAAGTACAAGTGGGGCGGCGCGACGAGTGCGACGAGGCGCTCGGTTCGCGGAAGCGCGCGTTACGACATGCAGTGCGGCGGCGGCGGCGCCCGGTGCAGCGCTGCACTCCGCCGACTACCGCCGCCGCACGCCGCCCGCGGCCCGCCGCCACCGCTCCACCGCTCTATAAATAAGCAGGAACACCGGGAGAATGTATCCACTGGACAGGCTGCCAGTACCCGAGACGCTCGGTTCTTCTGCACCTCGACACCGCTCTTCAATCTTTTACGTACCCTAAATACCTATGCTACTTCATAAATGAATGAATTAAGTTTAAGACAAAAAAATTGAATACAGTAAGTATCAATCTCTTACCGTTGAAAATAAATGTAAATGACGAGGTGTTCCAAATTTTTATATCAAAGGATTTAAAACTGATATTTGAATGAAACTCGAGTAAAGAATCATTCTCAAAATAACACAATCTAAGCAAAATATCTTTTTACATTGTAGGTTTCTTTTTCTTTTCGTTTTTTGTTTTTCAAATAATTTTTAAATTCAATATCAAGATTTTCAAGCACAGTAAATCATCAATCATGCTGATTTGACAAAAAATGACATTGACGTTTTAATACGTTGTTCGGAAAAAGGTGCCTATTCTATACAGAAGTACCAGCCTATAAAAATACAATTATGTACTGGTTCCCGAAGGTACCCGTTTATTTTAATGCTTAAAGTAAAATTTTAATGTTGTGATTTTATTATTATTGTATAATATCTACATAAAGAAACTTCTTAAAATTTAAGCTATTTGTTTTAATCTGTATTTAAAGTAAGATTTCCGAACTGAGGGTGATTCGTTAATGTTGTTGGTAATTATTGTCTGTCACCATTTATTGTTCTGTTCTGTCTATCATTGTCAAATTGTCAAGTCATGTCACTTCTATAGGTAGTGTTCTGGTGTATATTTTACGACAATATTTTAAAAAAACAATGTCAGCATCAAAAAAGATGGTAACTTTAGTCAAATTATATTTAATACGAGTCTCTTCCCCGATACCTAAAGTTTAAATGATAAAAAGTAGACACTTAAGGGAAAGAAAACCAATTTACATTCAGCCCTGAGTTGTCAACTTTTTGAATTTTCAAATATACCTACCATTGTTCCCTAGCTTTCGGAATGTTTGAGCATTTGTTCCGCTTCGATCACCGTAAACCTTACTGCAAATTTTGTAGCGACGAGATGACACGGCACATTCGTCGAGGTCGGTGACGGTTGGACTGGGACGACTGGCGAGTAGGACACCGGACGTGTAGATGTGGTGTTCGCTTCATGGTGCATGTGTGTTGCAGACGCTCCGCGTGCAGTCCGCAGAGGGCACGGCGCGCGTGGAGGCGCTGGATTCGGAGGTGACGGCGCGGCTGTACGAGCGCGTCCACGAGGCGCTGCGCCTGGCCTCGTTCGCGTTCGCGCTGCACAAGGACCGCGCGCGCAAGGACGAGATCGTCTCCAGCAAGACGCACACGCTGCGCGACTATGGATTGCAGCACGGAGACATGATTTTCCTCAACCCTGTCAACGGAGCCCTCCTATTCGAGCAGGCTGCGGCTAGTAGTGAGGTATCTATGTCACTGTTTTTATGATGGGAAATCAATTGCTTTGTCTTAATTTTCAGATATTAAATATTGTGCGCTAAGCTAAGGACATTACTATAGTACTGAGTGGAATGAATGAAATTTATTTGCTTACAGACAAATAGCAAAGCATTCGGCGAGCCTTCAGAACCTGGTCCATCAACATCAAAAGCTACCCTACCCCAGCCACCAGTCACAAAATCTACTGGTCCAGAGGAGGACGAGGTCGACTTAGAGTTGTATCGCATGCCAGGGACCATTCAGAGACAAAGGGATGAAAAACTGTACGTTATATTATTGTTGCATCATGTTTATATTTAATTTACCAGAATTCGTGATTGTTTACCAAAAGACTTACGTGTGACGACCTCTTATCTCAGTACATTATTGCAAGCTTCTTGTTTAAATTGCGTAAGGTACCTAGTTCAAGTTGTTAATAATAATGATTATAGATGCCGCCACAACTCCAAGGGGTGCTGCGTGCACTGCACCCCGCTGGAGCCGTGGGACGAGGGCTACCGGAAGGAGCACAACATCAAGCACATGTCCTTCCATGCCTACTTGCGCAAAATGACCACTGGCAATGGCAAATTCATCTCGCTAGAAGAAATATCTTGTAAAATCAAACCAGGTAATTTTCAGAGATGTTTTTGACTGATGTAATATACTGCCTGAGGCGCTAATGAAATGTATTAAGAATTGATTTTATAATCAATTCATATTATTTCTTTGAACACAGTTCAATTGGACATCTTTAATAGAACCTAGGTACTTTTAAAAAAAAATTACTCTGTACTTAAGATCATTTCAGTATTCCTTGGATCAATGTTTCACCTGAGAAGGTTACATGATTGACTCATCATAAAAAGATGAAACCTAATAATGCAATAGGAATTTATAGTTGTTGATTGTTGCAATCAATAACTATAATTTCCTTCTTTCTGAAACAGTGAAATTTGGGCCAATTTCAGTCTTAAAACTACCTGGCCTTATATGCTTATATTATTTTGATTGGATGCGATAATGTGTAATATGGGGTTTGCAGACTCAATCCAGAGGTGGATTATCCTTACGGTAAACTAGCTGCAAGGTTACAAGGGAATGAGCGCTTAGTTTTCAACAAAAAATATATAAAATCCTTACAAAAGTACTAAAGCTACTGGGTTGGTTACTGGTTGAAATATGTTTTCTGAACCCGAATACTTACAAATTTTATCTAAAACCTTGATGATGAACCTAGTAGGTTCTTGTATAATTTTATTAAAGTTAAATAGCCGCTAGAGGGTTGTCAACGAGGTGCTTAGGGTGTTGAAGCTGCCGGTAGCATGTGATGTGATGGTGTGATGCGATGATGTGATATGGTGATACGGTTCCGGTGTCAGGGTGCAAGGAGCACCCGCCGTGGCCGCGCGGCATCTGCTCGGCGTGCCAGCCGGGCGCCGTGACGCTGCAGCGGCAGGCCTACCGCCACGTGGACAACGTGGTGCTGGAGCACGCGGCGCCCGTGGACCGCTTCCTGGCCTGCTGGCGCGCCACCGCCCACCAGCGCGTGGGGCTGCTGCTCGGCCGCTACGAGCGACACCCCGACGTGCCGCTCGGTAACCTTACGCATACCCTCTCTGACCTCTCTCCCTCTCTCCCTCTCTCTGCTATCCACACTCACTCACATACGTGCTCACTCAGCTAGAGGCTTCTCGAAGTCTTATTGAGATACACCAGCATGTTCCATTTTACCTACATAACTTTTATTTTATATGTATTAATATTTTTACTAAGTCTAAAGTTCCTATTTAAAGTTTAAAAAAATTAACAAAAACTACATCCAGATTCAAAAGTATTGAACAAGAAAATATTCCGATCTGAAAGTGTAATGTATGCAATAAATTTAATGTAATACATAGTCCTAGTAATATTAAAATGGCAGTCATGGTCATATGCCACTTTGCGTTAAGGCTTTTAATCGATTATGTACTTTATTTTACCGAAGTTATTATGTAAGATGTACTTTTAAAGGTGGCACTGGTCTTTTATAACTTCCATCATTTGCAAGCTAACTGGCACATAAACACATTGCCATTATTCGAGCAGGGGCCTGTCCGACGGTATAGTATAGTAATGTATGAGTATGTGGTGATGCAGGTATCCGCGCGCGCGTGGCGGCGATATACGAGCCGCCGCAGGAGGGCTCGCGCGACAGCGTGGCGCTGCGCCCCGACCCGCTGGAGCCGCTCATGCTGCGCATCGCCGCGCGCCTCGGCCTGCGCCCCGTGGGCTGGCTCTTCACCGACCTGCTGCCGCTCGACCTCGCCGCCGGCACCGTCAAGTGTGTCAGGTCAGTGCAGTCAGGGGGTTGTTGTTTGCGTTTGGTACACGTGAATAGACCTATATACATTATATATTGTTTTGTATGCCATGGCATGTTTCTGACACACGATGTCTATAGTGATAACATACTCGTGTGTGTAACGATTCCCTTGCGTGCGATTTTTCAAGTGTTTATGAAAATATTCCATTTGCTTTACAGAGGGGTGGATACGCATTTCCTGTCAGCGCAGGAGTGCATAATGGCGGGCCACTATCAGAACTTGCACCCCAACGCGTGTCGGTACGCGTCCTCCGGGTACTTCGGCTCCAAATTCGTAACAGTCTGTGTGACAGGTATAACACACAGTAACTAAGAATAACTTTTCAATTTTTTTATTGTATGGAGCATGCAGGTCTCCTCGTGTTATCATTCCGTCGTGGGGTCCCTGCAGGCTGTGGACACCCGCATTCGACTTGAAGTAGGTACGATGCTGTCTGAGGCTGGCGGCCGGCAGTGTGGTACCTCCTCGGGCGGACTATTTATTGATTTATATTCTTTATATCACATTGAATGTAGACGATACGAGCGATGTCTTCCAGATGACAACAATAAATTACATATAAAGCTACTGAGGCTTAAGCACCTCTGTATATAATTACTTCTCACAACGTGGCTCATATCTGATGAGTATGAGTCATGAGTGTAACGAGAGGTGTGGTTGCAGGCGACAGCGACAACCAGATCCACCTGGAGGGCTACCAGGTGTCGGCGCAGTGCCAGGCGCTGGTGCGCGACGGCGTGCTGCTGCCCACGCGCGACGCGCCCGACCTCGGCTACATCCGCGAGACCTCGCCGCAGCAGTACGTGCCGCTCGTCTACTACAAGGTAGGCTCTCACAGGTTGCAGATATCACACTATATTACACTAGAGGGTGTGTATACGTATATCATATGTGTAACGTGTGTATGTGTATGTGTATATGGCCGTGTGCAGGAGCGCGACGCGTACGGCAACGAGGTGGGCGTGTCGGCGCGGCGCGTGCCCGTCGCCTACCTGCTGGTGGACGTGCCCTGCGGCGTGGCGCCCGACGCGCCCGCCCTCAGCGCGCGCGCCGCCTTCCCGCCCGCCCACCGCCCCGCCCACGCGCCCGCCGGCCACCACCAGAGCCTGCGCGCGCTGCACCACCACCTGCAGGCCGCGAACGACTTCCTCGAGGTATGTGCCGCCCGTAGCCCGTAGCCCCGTGCCGCCCCGTGCGCCTCGTCGCCCGCACCCTGACGGGACCCAGGTGTTGCGGTGAAGTGTTCTCCACTCGTCCTATTGTGGTACATTTCCGCTATGGCGGATCGAATCGTTTAATCGATAGTGGAATTTATTGTAGAATAGGGTTTTTTTTAATTTATTTAAAGGGAATTTGTCGCTGTAAATCGACCGCATCATCCCGTGAAGGATACACAATGTAATTATAACAAATAATAGAAACTACGACAGCTAACGTTTTGATAGCCCTAATACAATCAATTCGCCCAGTACCCTGGCCTCTTCCGACATAGGAGAAGCCAGAATACTGTTCGAATGGCCAACCTGCATTGTCTTTGGACAGCGTAGTGTCCCGGGTGATTCCGTGCGAACACACTCCGTCAAAATGTGTTTTATATCTTCAACTCTACAGCAATCAGTACAATTTGGTGATATTACTTTTTTCATTAAATATGCAAATTTATTTGACGGAATATGGCCCGAACGTAATCTCAGCATTGTAACGTCGTATCGTCTATTCGTGTCGCAGGCGATGTCCGACTTGCACGTGCTGCTGTACCTGGCGAGCAACGAGGCGCTGCCGCTGAGCGAGGAGGAGCTGGCGCCGCTGCTGGCCGCCGTGCGCGCGCAGGACGCCGCCGCCGCCGCCGCCTGGCGCGCGCTGCCCTCCGCCGCCACGCTGCTGCAGCTGGCCGCCGCCGCCGACGCCACGCTGCCCGCCGACCCGCGCGCGCCCGCCCCGCACAGGTACACGTGTGGCGTGCAATGGAGGCACCGAACATCTATCTACTCATAGGTTCATCTGTATTTTTGTTTGACCTATCATAACAATAGGTAGTAGTGATTCGCTCGTCGAATAATATGTACAGCGAGGCTGGAAGCCAGAGGCCAGCTTAAATGTAGGCACCGCCTACCTTTTTTACCGAAGAAAGTAACAGAGTATGTTGTGTTCGCAGCGGCAACGGCGGCAACGGCGGCGGCGTGTGGACGTGTCCGCTGTGCACCTTCCACAACGCGCCGCACCTCGACTCCTGCGAGATGTGCGCCATGCCCAAGTGAGTGCAACCACCGCCCACACACCGCCCGCACACCGCCCGCACACTGTACACTATACACCCCGCGCGCTGCTGGACATGGATGTCCACAATCGACCCTACACTGGCTTTTGAATCCACCAGTGTTCTATGTACACCAGTTTAACTCACACATCCACCAGCACGAAACCCGGCACACACTGACAATGACAGACGTCGCTAGGATAAGTAGACTGAGCCAATTGTTTTTGAGGTCGTGTCAAAGTCCTGTCTAAAGATAAATTGCGTGACTTCGCATAAAGTTACAAAACTAGATACACTTCATTACAATACAATACAACTGAGGCATAGAGGCCCTTAAAACTATTATATTGATGTCCGTGTGTAAAGTATTTCTCAATTAATTTAATTACAATACTCTGTAAGTGTACCTACATATTTATTATCTTTGCAGAAACAGCGGAATGTAAATAGAGAAGAAAGCGCGGCCATTTTTTTTATACGAAAGACAGTCTCAGCCGCGGCGGCCGCCGAGCGCGCCGCCTCACGTCATGTTAACTCGTGTAGTCGTGTTAAGATATTGGATACGTCGTAACATAGATAATTATATTATTATATTAGTCTGTACTGTACTTAGTCCTGCCGGCACACGCGCACACGCGCATGCTGTCGATGTGTGTCGACCGATTTGTGTGTAATTGTTCCACTTCCGTTGATGGGATGTATCATTTATTATTATAGGTAGTTGAGATTTGTTTATGTGAAGATACCCTCATAAATTCAACAATTCTGCTGTCGATGTGATTAAATCTGAATTAAGAGTCTATTCAAATACTGAAAATATTCTTGTATTATATTAGATGTAATGTGGGACATATTTGGTTAATTTAAAACAAAATAATAAGATGTTTGTATACACATACTTTTGTTCGCGGAGTTCAGATAAACGATGTCGAATGTTACTATAGAAATACAAATCACTGTAACCGATCATAGGTCTTTGTTGGTTCCGAAGAGTGATTGTGATGTCCGCTAGAGTAATACTTGTATAATACTATGTTAATTTATTACGAAATTTATATGATAGTCTGGGCGCGTGCCGCTGCCAACGTTTTATATGAGAGAAAAAAATGTGAAAATACAGTGCGCTGTACACCATGGGGCGTTTCATTGTTGTTCACCTAATTATCCAGAAATAATACACACGAGGCTGTTTTGTATAAATATTTATTATTTACAATTTTGCAAGCCGGCGCGTGCGGCAAAACGAGTCGACGATACATAGTATATAACATATTACATACGATAAAATACAATACGGATGTTTATTGGTTGAAATTTTACAGAATTTCTACAAAAACAATATACTCGGAACAAATATAAATTGTGATTGGGTAGATGAATTCAATTACAAAAATATTTGTGTGGCTCGCGCACTACAACACAGTGGGCATCGTGGCAGACACGCGCCTACGTACTACCTACCTATAGGATATAGGGATACCCTCGTACGTATTCGATCGCAACGTAGTTTGTTCGTTGCCGCATGTGCCTAATATTCTCCGACAGTCATTTGAAGGTTCCTTATTAAATCTATGCCCGGAGATTTCTAAAACGGGGCGCTTTAAAACTTAGGTGTGTCATCTGACGCGTGCACTGAACCCGAGCGAGCGCGCGAGCAGCGCTGCGGCGCTACCCGTAAACATGCCGACTCACCGAGCGACGCTCCGCCGCTTTTGAATCTTTTTATTTACAATTTTTTTGAGCACATATTGTGTGGATTTTTCAAATTTTTTTGACATTTCTTGCGGCGGGCGTCGTTAACATTCACACACCTTTCGTCCCTCCCTCGCACTCGCTTCGCGTCAGGTCTAACGATTAATTACATTATAATACAACGATCACACGGCGTACTTACAGCGGCTATGTACAGGCGCCGCGCACGTGTCCCGCCGCCGCCGCAGAAATCGATCAGATCAGTTAAAGGACCGCGGCACCCGACAGTCGACACCCCGCGCCCCGGAGCGAACACGTCTATCGCTAATGTTCTATCTGTCTATAGGGTGCCTCATTTAAACTCGTGCGTTTGCTACAACGGTTACTAATTCATTTCACTGCAAAAATAAGTTGTCTAAAGACAGTGCTATGCGGCTGGAGGAGACATGTACGCGCGCGGTCGCACCGCGGCGGCCCCCTCACCCCTCCCCCCCGCCCCTCGCCCTCCAGCGGCGCCGCGGTGCGACACATCCATTTGGTTTTTCTAATTTGCTAAACGACGTCACATTAAACTAGTTATTAATTTAATTTCCATAAAATATAACCGAGCTGTCGGAGACCACTTAAGAATATATGTTTTACATTTTTTTGCCGAATTACTTACAAATTTGATGGCGGCCGTACGTAAGGCGCGCTGCAAGCCTTCAAATCATGTTAAGAACATAATATATTGTATCAGGCATTACTTTGCGGAAATCCATTGTTATTTAAGTTGTATTTATATTTCTATGCAACAATCCGCACACGTGGAACTTGTTTTGGTATGGACCCACCACCCTCCCTTATCTCTCTGAGTAGGTATATACCATAACAACTTATTCCATTAGTACACGACACGTGTTTCGCCCCAAAAACGGAGCATCATCAGGTGATGTGGACCGTTGTAGAGTCCAAAGTTGCAAGAGTTGTAAAGAAATATAAATACACCTTAAATGTTAAGAAGATCCGGATATCGCGGGTATTTCGTCGTTGCGAGTCGCCACGCCCGCGCAGGACGCGCTTACGGCCGCCATGCAATTTGTATTTTTGTATAACGGAATACATCCTCACTTGTGTGCCTTTGATACTTTATTGTTAGAATATAAAGCGACGGTTTAAACTCGTTCCACTTCCAAAAGCTGAAGCATTTCGGAAATCAGCGAGACAAACTAGCATGGTGCAGGTCGCAGCGCGATCACTTGTGTGCTTTCTTAAAAGTAACACGATCTTTCAGCCTCGATCCGTCCGAGAGCGGAGCTTCTCAAATTTGTAAATCGAAATTGAAGGATAACATTTTGCTTTAACGAGTTATGAATTCAAAATAGTTCGTGTCGTTGTCTAATTAAATAAATTCTCGGAAAGATTTTACTTAATTTCAGCTTTTCTAAAAAAAAATCTGCGCTCAGTCGATTATGCTCCTTGAGAAACCTCGGTCTAGGTAATTCGAATAGACAAAATAGAGATTAAAATATACATTTAAAGTTCGAATACATCAAAACGACACAAGTGAAGCTCGGGGCCGAAACGTCGGATTGGCAGCACAGTGGCAGGAGTCGGCGGGTCCTGCGGCGGCGTGCGGCGTGCGGCGTGCGGCGTGCGGCGTGCGGCGGTCGAGTGGCAGCTAGTTGGCGGGCGCGGCGGCGGCGGCGGCGGCTGCGGCGTGCGCGGCCGGCATGGGCGGGAAGTGGCGCGGGTCGCGCAGGTCGAAGGCGCCGCGCGGCGGGGAGCCCGCCAGCGCCGTGTCCAGCTCGCGCTCGCGCCCCGACTCTGCACACCCACTCACTGCCTCACTGCCACGAACTCTCTCTGTCGCACGCCACCGACACACACACGCGCACACACATGTACACACACACACGCACACAGGCACACAGAGCCGCGCGCCGGCCTCGGGGGCGACAGGGGCGAGGCGGGCGCGCGGGCCGGTCGGCGGGCGGCGGGCGAGCGGCGCCGCTCGTCGCATTTCTTGTCGCGTTTAAGAGGCCGAGGCTCGGCGCGTGATATGTGTGACGTGCGACCTTTAGGAGATGCGACGACGCCGGCCGAGTCGCCCGCGTCCGGCGACTTATTTTACGCTTCGACTACGTCTAAGCCCACAGGAATTATTAGGCATATATCCTGTGGTCGATTAAACGATTTTTGAATATGAACAGAATTATTAATCATCCGTCTACCGCGGCTATAAGAGGATTAAGTAAAATCGTAAAATTGCGGAAATTCTTAATGTGACGAGGACATGTTACGTTACAAAACTTACTTAACCGAGTCGAACCGATCCCAAAATTTTTGCGGATTCAGTACTTAAAGCTAGGGGCGTTTGACGCCGAATGTTCCGTACGCAAAATGCGATCCGAACTTCTATATCAGACGTTACCTCACGTCGGAACCCTTCCGAGCGTATCACAGTGTGTAGTATTACATTGTGATTATGATAAACTAGTCATAATTAAGGATTTTGATTTCACATTACAGGTAAAGAGCATAACAATTCAACAGCTTACAAGGATTGAACTCTGAACAAATACTTATTTATTTTCCGTTCTTCTTTTGAATCGATCAACATCATAACACTCGGCCATCGTTACTTTCCAGGTAAAATTTCACGTTATCACATCGAACTCGTTCGAATCTACAGCGTACCGATCGGCACTAGATCCCTTCGATCGACCCGAGACGGTCGAACATCGGAGCGGCCGGTGGCCCGCGAGGTGCGCACGGAGCATTCCGCGCCCAACGCCGGCCCCGGCACGTACAGTCACAACACCCATAAGCTACGGAATACACAGAGGCCACCGGCAGTGCAGCGAGCGTCGAGCAGCGCGGCAGTGCGGCGGTGCAGCCCCGGAGCGGCGGCCGAGCGGGCTGCGAGCGCGACGCGGCCGCAGCGCCCCGCCCCGCCTCGCCGTCGCCGAGCGTCGCGCCGGTCCGCCTCACACCGCCGGCTCGACCTCTGACACTTATCACCATAATACAACCGTCAACATACTCACTCTTCGCTCTCGAGGCTCACTAAGCTACCTTTAGGTCCGCATCGCTACGGGGATCGATGCGACGATGTCGAACGGGTCACCTACCCGCCGGTATGGACCGACGGGATCGGGACCCTCGCCGGGGGGGTGGTGCCGGTCGGGGAGGGGGGGGGGGACGATGCGGCGAGGAATGAGGGCGCCGGGGGGGTCGGGCGCCTCTCCCGGAGCGCTCCGGATCCTCGGACGCGTCGTCGACGGCGGCTCGAGGGCCGTCCGGGGAGGAGCGAAGCGAGGAGAGAGGAGGCGAAGCGGGGACTCGATCGCGAGGGGTGGAGGGGCTCGAGTCGAGGGTCGGGGGAGGGGTGAAACGAGAGGTCGGGGTACCTGTCATGGCGTCCGGCAGGCGGCCGCGCAGCGCGCCCGCGTAACTGCAGCCCGCCGCCGCTGCGGGGAACCACACGTCAGACACCGCCCGCGCCGCGCGCGCGCTCGCTGCCGACACGCGCCCGACGCCCGTGAGCCCGTGAGCCCGTGTGCCCGAATACGCTCTACCCTACTAACCCGTAACTCGCGACGCGACATTAAATGTTCCAATAGACGACGCTCGGAGCGGCTTTACGCAAAGTCGCAAGCGGCGCGGCTGCACGGATTAATTAATTACGACTATTATGTATATTGTTAGGTCAAAAGGATCTTTCGGTGACTCATCGCTGTCATGCTGCCGTTCGATGCGACAGTCCCGTGTCGCGCGGTTGTCGTGCTATATTTTTTAAGCGAAAACGGCCGCCGCGCTGGTCACGACCTCATGTGAAGGCGCTCTTAATAGTTGAGAATGGTGTAGGTATGCCAGTGCCTAGTGTCGCTTGTCTGTGTAACGATGTGTTCGATAAACGTATAATTATTTTATCGCAGCCGCCGGCGCGTACGCGGCAATCGCAGTCTCCTGCGGGACGCAGATTACCTAATCATTTCTTATATGAAACTTTTTGTGTACTTGGTGTGTTTTGATCGATTGATTATTTAAATATTTTCGGCTACGGTAAACGATTCATTGAAACATAAAATTATTTAACTTAATATTGTCTTCAACGTGTATTTGTCTAAAATTATGTCGGTTTTTCTTAGCATCTCCTACTTTGCCATTACTGATAGTGTGTATTACCTACTGACGGTCTGTGTGTCTGTGTGCCGTGTGGCCGTGTGTCCGTGTGTCCGCGTGTCCCTGAGGCTGTGTGGTGGGGCGCAGCGGGCGCGGGCGCGGGCGGGCGGTGTACCGGGCGTCGTACATCTCATATTATATTACACACCTACTGGGCAGAACATCTTACTTATACCTACATAATACACATAAGTACATAAACATTAAATAAAATCGAGCTATCGAAGTCGTGGGTCGAAGCGATACCTTCGCTACGGTAATATCATAATAATAATAAGTTCATCGATATCGAGATGATAAAAATATATAACATACATAAACTACACGATTTGATCGAATGATTATGTACATACTTATATACATTTATGGAGATTAGAGTGATCGAATAAACTGGGCCGGTTTGATTGAAAAATATGAACGACAAGCTTCGGGATATGAGACCTCTGGAGATGTTACTGTGTCGGAAAAACTGTGCGTCGATTATGCGTCGGCGAGTGACGCGGAGGGCGGAGGGCGGAGGGCGGAGGGCGGCGGAGAGCGGCGGCGCTCGGCGGGAGCGACGTTCGAGCGAACCGAGTCCGGTACACCGACCAGACGGCAGAGGCGGCGGTGTGGGGCGGGAGGGGAGGGACATGTCGGCTGTGCGGCGACACTCGGTGCGGACACTGCGCCGCGCCGCCCGCGGTTCACTCCTCGATTAAATACATTTTAAGGAAAATTCTAATTAAAAGTATTTTCAGATTGTAGTGAACCGCCGGAAGCGAGCGTAGCAAAATTTACATAGTTGACTAAATTTTAATGGTAAGTAAGTTTAATCTAAAAGCACAATCTTCGATGTTAGTAGGAAGTAAAAGTAAAACTTAATTTTAGGAACATACGGAACGAAACTAAATGAGGTAATAATAATAGTGAAATTGCGCTAATATGGTTACTTATATAATTATAACGAATGTTTCGTCGAGTTTTTTTGTGAAGGGTTAAAATGCTTCATGTAACAATGGCCTTTAAAACTATTTTATAGAGACTCATTGGACTTACTTCTGACTTCCACGAATGAAATCCATTTCAGCTATATCGCTTTGGTTTTAGAAATAGACGGTAGGATCGCTTATAACTTTCCTTACTCGAACTATTTTTTTTTATTCGTGGAATTCAGGAGCGATGCAGGAGCGTCGCGTGTGGTGTGTATGTGCGTGTGTGTGTGTGTGTGTGTCAGTGAGGGCCGACGTGAGCGTACCTTCGATGGTGCCGGCGGGTGGGGGATGCGGCGCGTGCGGCGCGGCGGCGGGCAGCAGGCGGTGGTGCTTGAGCAGCGTGCAGTCGCCGCCGTCCGCCGCGTCCAGCGCGTACACGTACAGCTCGCCCGCCGACGTCGCCACCAGCAGCCGCGGCGACCGCGACACGCTGTACGCACACCACAATCTTATCGTTTGCCGCTTACTACGCATCGGTCCTCCTATGTTCCCCTGTAGTGTCTACGAGAAGCTCCGGTATGAACGTCTGTGTGTGTGCATACGTACTTGGTGACGGCGGCCACGGCGCGGTGGTGCGCGTGCGGAAGGCGCGCGGCGGCGAAGGCGCGGCCCTGCGCCAGCACGTCCGCCACGTGCGCCGGCAGCAGCCCCGCGCCCGCCACCACCGCCTGCGACAGCCACTCCATCCAGCCCGCGCCCTCCGCCTCGCCCGCCGCCCCCGCGCCCGCGCCCGCGCCCGCCGCGCCGCCCTCCGCCTCGCCCGCCGCGCCCGCCGCGCCCGCCGCCCGGGCCGCGCCGCCCTCGGCGCCCTGCAGCCGGAACACGTGCACCGTCTCCGTGTTGGAGGTGGCGGCCAGGTACAGGCCGCACGCGCTGAACGCCAGGCACGCGATGGACACGCAGCGCTTCATGCCGCGCCGGAACTCGTACAGGCGCGTGCGCTCCGGCACCGCGAACACGCGGATGACGGTGCCGCGCTCCGACGCCGTGGCCAGCCGCCGCCCGCACATGGACCACGCGAGCGCCGCCAGCGGGCTGTCGTGCGCGCTGATCACGCACTTCGCGTTCTGCAAAGGGGATATGTATGGTAACACGACCGAGCATACCCCGAGATCTTATTAAAATTATGAGGGATTTAAGAAAACGTCACGAAACCTGGTCGCCAAAAGCTTTCCAAGATGTTCCCAAGAACATG
Source organism: Erynnis tages (assembly GCA_905147235.1). NCBI lineage: Eukaryota > Metazoa > Arthropoda > Insecta > Lepidoptera > Hesperiidae > Erynnis > Erynnis tages. Next base: position 68,757 of record LR990082.1, on the reverse strand, counting down.
TATATGAAAAATACCAGCCCACACTAAGCCAGCGTGGCGACCTGACGCCTATGTATGTACTTTTCGTGGACAGGAGAGTTACCGACGTACGTAACGTTCGTTATGTATGTCGTTATGCGATGGGCATGAGTGAGACGCGTGAGACGCGTGAGACGCACCAGATGCACCGCGTCGAAGATCTGCACCTCGCCGACGGCGCTGGAGCCGGGGTAGGCGACGTAGCAGCGGTCGACGCAGGGCGACAGCGCGCACAGGCCGCGCGCGTTGGGCGGCGTGTCGCGGATGGTGTGCAGGATCTTCATGTCGCGGATGTTGTGGATGTGCAGCGACTCCTCCAGGCACACGACCAGCCTCTGCAACGCACGCACACACGGTCACACACACACACACACACACACACTACACTACACAGCAAGGAGTCCCTCGATACTGTTGGGGTCCTGCCTGCAAGGTACGAGTGAGTTTGCCTTACATGAACCTAAATATGTTTCATACAACGGAAGTACTTATTGGATTACGTATTAATTTATGTTGAAAATACAAATTATTCTTGTTAAGGTTTTCGAATTGCCACAGGTGTGGTCATGAAAAATTCAAGTTCTTTTTATTTTATCAATTTTACCCTTAAAACATCTTAAACTGTTTAGGAAGTTTTAGAAAGAAGAAATTTAATAACATTAGTTTTTACATTTTATTTTAAAGTTTTCAGCAGTTTTGCAGCAAATGCCCCTTTAAAAATTTGTAAAGCAACAAAGGAGCATAAAGAAACAATAGAAAGAGGAACAATAAAAACCTGGCAGAAAGTTAAAGATTGACCACCGTATTGTGCAATACATAGTTACAACTCATAATACATAGTTACATTATCGTGAGCAGGTATTGTTTAGCATTAGGCATGACATAAAGGCAATAGGTCCCGGCGCGGCGGGGCGCACTCACGGATCGGTTGAGCTTGACCGCCAGGATCGTGTTGCTGTAGCTGTAGTTGCAGATCTCCGTGCCCTTCTTGTAGTGGCACACTATCAGCTTCCTGCAACACACCAAACACACCAAACACACTGTTAACACATTTATGGGTTCGATTTCTAGCGGAGCAGAGATTTGGATGAGTTTATTTTTTTTCTGGTCTGGGTGTGTATGTAATTGTCATGAGTGTGTGTGTGTGTGTGTATGTGGGCTATGGATGTGAAACGTTTAATAAAATACACACACATCCAAACAATACTAATGGGTTGTTGATATCAAAAAGTCCAATTCAAATTTATAGGCCTCGATTCCTTACAAGGACTATAGCGGGCGTGCTTCAGGTGTGCGAGCAATTATCAATAACAAATTCATGAAATCCACCAGCAATAAAGTTGAAAGAGTTGGTGCTGGGACATTGCGTCAGAGACCCGCGGAGTTGCGGCGGTGCAGCGGCCATCGACCGTGACCTGGATATATCTGCGTGTCGCGAAACCACGACGAGGACTTACGCACTTATCTATCGAGCCGCGCACTCCGAGTGATTTGCATTCATTGCTACACGAAGCCAGTACTCGGTACTTATACTTTGATTGTTCTAAAAGACGGAAGCTGCGTTGCGCTCGAATGCCTCGAATGCGTGTGTTATCTGCATCACGCACAACTATTATACCACGGAACGTGAGGCACCAATCGGCACCATACGACACAGGTGCTATCCGTGTTTGCTATCTATGTTTTGGTAATCGTTATGAATTTTTTGACCACTAATATTTATCGGTGCACAAATCCATAAAAATTTCCCCTTCATGTCTAACAGCAGAGTGGAAGAATTATTCCAACTATGTTGCGAGCCTGAGCACTATCGTTAAAGTATTCGTATACTACACACTTACTGTGTGTCATTACGATGGGAAAGAGATGGCATCTGTGCATCTTGCCACACTAATGACACACGTTAACGATACGAATAATTTGAAGATAATGTACATTGTATGCTCGAGACTCGAGACTCGACACTATCAATGCCTTAATAATGTTATTATCTGTAACTTATTATGTCGTAAGTCGTAACGATGTTTTTAATTTTAATATATCGGGCAGGGTCGGGTCTCCTATCACCATGAGAGGGATGTAGGCCTTAGTCCACCACCTGGCCTACTGCGGTGTTGGTGGACTTCATATACCTTTGAGAACTTTTCTTTGGGAACTCTCGGGCATGCATGTTTCCTCATGATGTTTTCCTTCGCCTTAACGAATCTTGTCGCCTTGTCGAATCCTAAGCCACTGTGATATATGTATATGGATTATAAAACAAGAAATGAAAATTGTAACAAGATGTAGGTACAATATGGTAAGTTTTCGCAACATAAATGATTGCAATCGGGGACGATAAAAATTAATTAAACAGAACCAAAGGCCATTAAGGTCAATACTAACAAACAAGTATAGGTTCATCGACACTCCATCGCTATAAAAATAAATTTTATTTTAGTTTCAATAGTGGTAAGTTCTTATGTAATTTTAATAGCTATGATACGTTACACAAATATAATTCTTTAATTATGTGTATTTATTTATAAGGCATTAAGGCAATAAGCTATAGAACTGTTGAAAGGTTTGTCATGTGAATATGCTAGAAGTAAATACCGCGCGCGCCGACTATATCTGCACGTGTCGATAACGCTAATGACGACGCGACTGAGCACAGCTGCCTCGCGTGTGCGCTGTGTAGTTGTGTACGGCTCATCTCATTAACTTACATACACTATCCTACTTTACAATATGGCACGCACAATTTGGTCGTTACTTTATACCTTTGTATAGGTGGTAGAGCCATAGTAACTAGTCCGGGGAGGTACCTTACCGCCAGCCTCTTAACCCGTCGTAAAGCAGCATGACTTGTGATTCAGCTGGGGTGTATGGTTTCCGGAGATACCACATTTGAGGCGAACATCTTAGTCTTCATGAGTAGCAAGGAGGATAGCTTCTCTGTTTGAGGTTGCATGTATGGGGTGCGATGACCGTATAACGACAGGTGGCCTGGCAGTCAAATAAATATCAATCCGCGAAGAAAAGGCAGGCGCAATTCTTTCAAAATATACTGACTAAGGCATTATCCTGTAATCAAATCATTTATAATACATCTGGGGAACAATTGTGGCGCATATGCATTATGAATTCACTTGATAATACCATTTATTACGATACGCACGACGGACACATGACGCAGGTACACAACTGTTATCTGATGATGGACGTTTATACTTTTTTCTTGTAGACGACTTCTATTTAGCTATTATTAAAGAACATATCTATTTACTGACACGACGTCCAGATCTAGTTATAGACGAGTCGTAAAAGCCCATGGACAAGCACATCTAAATTAAAACGGAACTTTTCTTGTCCTGTCGTCTAAAAAAGGCTTGTTTGCTTAACGCTGGGTTATAGGCTTGTGCCAAAGTCGGGATCAATCAACTTAATTACTTTTGTATTGTACTTTATCAAATAGGGCGATCTGGTAACCATGTCTGGAACGCAGACTTCGCGGCTCCAGCTCGTTTAACAGGGACGGACGTTGCAGTTACAACGGCCGATGACGTCTACGGCTGCGGTCAATGCGTGTTAGCGTAAAAACCACAAAGCAATACTGATTGACAGGTCTTTAATCTAACCTACGCAATAACTTATATCATCGTTAAGGACTAGCAAATATTAGCTTAAACATTGATAACACTTATTTGTGATGTAAGTAACACGGGAATGGAATAAAATTTAATAGGAAGTGACGCATACCCTTCATAGATAAATATCGTAATAAGAAAAAACTTCAATCAAGGTAAACATTATGTTTCTTCTAGCTGTGCATACCAAATATTCCGATCATGATACTATGATAATTATATGGAACTTAAGGCATGATATCGCCGAATGCACATCTAATATGAAAACAATGGGATAAAGTTGGCTAATTTATGTTTTATACGATATGCGTCAAAAATATTTATACTTGTTATACATAAATAATGTAAATTTCTATCTAAGAAAATTACGACGATAAGAGTTACTGGCCATTATAAAAATATTGTTAAATTGGAAAATTAATAATAATAGTTGGATAGTAATCACGGCCCAATCAATGCTGCGACAGGAAAATAATAAACAATAGGTATTTTTATTTATTAGCTTGTCCGATATCACGACGACGCGGTGCGGCGGCGGCTGCGACTGCGTCCGAGGGCGCGTGTTGTTTTGCGTCTTTATTTCACCACTGACGGAAATACCGATAACCTTATCGCTGCCAATACCGGCTATCATTTCATTGACCTAAAGTTTGAAATCTTCAGATTTCGTTGAACCCCGCCTTTTGTCACATTAATTTCATTGTGACTATATTTTTATGAGAGTGAACTATTGAAACACAAGTAAAACTTTGTCATTAAAAGTTCTGTGTAAGTAACATGCTTAAGTTAATTAATAGGATGCGATAACCCTACTTTAAACGTAATAGACCGTACCAAGAGATTGCCTATTAGATACATATAGAAGCGAGGCTGTTTAACTAAATTTAACGGGATCATCCATCGAAACCTTTGTGAACGTAATCTAATCTAATCTCGTTGATGTGTGAAAGCTCCTTATAGGTAAAGAATCAAATGGTCATATCATTAGCTCGAGTTGCCAGCTACGACATGTGTAAGTAGAAAAATTAGTTGAAATTTTGAACAAAGCATACGAGACGGGCGCGAGCGTTGGGGCGTCAATGCCGAGCTGATAATCGTTACGTGTCAATCGGGGCAGTCGGGCGGCAGCCGGCAGGTGAGCCACGGCCAAGTTCACGAGCCGCGTGCACCGCCAGCCGCCACCGAGTCCGCCCGACGCACGGGAACAGAAATATCGTCCACTCCAACGCTATAAATAGCGCAAGCACTCCTGACGACATACTCGTAATATGCGCAGAGGTCGCGAGGTCGCGTCAGTTAAGGAGCAGTAGGGCTCTGGGTTTGCCGACTGGTAGCGTTGCGGATGCGACGATTGCGACGGGAGGCGACCGTCGACGCCGCCGCGCCGCACGCGAGCAGCTGCTGCGTAAACCACGCGACGCATGTGTCAGGCGATATTGGATAAGCCGCGACTTCTAGATTCAATGAAACTTTACTCAAGTCATAGGTACTTCATTTCTTTTGATTATGTTAATAATTATGGAAGTCACATTTCACCGTACCGCGTGACGCAGCCTAGTCGACAACAAGGGGCTTGGCTCAAGGCCGCTCTATAAATTTTAAAATGTCACAAACTAATATCTTTATGTTCCATTCACTTTATCGCAACATTTCGCCTTTATTGTGAATATTTCACTTTTTAACTAACCATTTAAATAGTTATCCCATAGTTATCCATAATTATACAATTCATGCAAAAACTATGTACGTATTTAATATACTGATCACATCAGTTAAGAATCAAACTGGAGAAATCAGTAAGAACCAAGTATGTACGTACTCGTAAGTATTATAGTTGAGAACCTTTCCCGCTAACTGAAACACAATGCATAAAGAATACGCTGCTTCTTTCAGTTTTAAGAGGGTGTTGGTAGATAACATGGCTTAGCAAATCTTGTATCTCTTCTATGTCATCTGGAATATACATTTTTTTCCATTAGTGACCTACTGCAGGGTCCGGTCTCCGCTCACAATGAGAAGGATGAGGCTTCACACATAACTTATCTATATCTCCCTCTCGAAGCACTGAGAAAACAGCATTGGTGTGTGAGCAATACCTGGGAGCGGAAACGGTGACGATGGCGACGAGAGAGCTGCTGAAGAGGCGGTCCACCAGGCAGGTGTCCTGGCCGGAGCGGCTCGCGTAGATCTCCTCCACGCCATCGTCCGGCGTCAGCGCGAACAGGTGGTACCCGCTGCTGCTGCCCGCCACTAACGACCTGAAAATATATCCATTTTATCATGGAAATGGCTAAAGAATATACTGCAGTGGATAGATAAACTAAAACATGGACTATTGCTTGTAATGAAAGTGAACAGGTTGTGGTGAACATTTCTGATCCTAAAAACACCTCTGAGATAGTTTGGCAACTAGTTGGTACATAGTAATACGTGAAAATTCCATGACGCTCATTTACATAATATCTAACTACTTATGTGAATGAATATTGTTTTATTGCTATTTCAATGAAAAAAAAACTTATGGTTGTGTTTTAATAATAGCTGGTCATATCTGCGTTATTTAAATATACCATGACTGGTTTCCCGGAGTTGAGCAAGACTGAGATGCTAAACATTTAAGATTCAAGTTTTTTGCATTGTAAGCTACACTCCTGGTATGAACAATTGACAAAGATTCTTCAAGGGGTGTAATAGAGTCCTTATTACACTTGATATAGAAGCTTGAAATTGGTATTGGAAAAATATAAGTTGAAAAAAATTCCATTCCAAATTGGTATGCACATAGTAACACCAAGCCAATTATATTTTTCAATCAGTAGCTTTATCACCAAATGAATTCATAGCTGCTCATAGTTAATCCTGCTGCATTAAATAATTGTTCACTAGGCTAGTCTAGGCTAGGATAGGCTAGTGAACTATCAGCTGATTAATTATCATTTCTCCACCACTAAAGGATGCATGGATTCATTTTTAGTTTGCTCTTTAATGTTGCTATTTTTCAACATGTCAGCATAAAAACTCAACTTCTATAATTGAGTTGTAACAGAAACTCGATTATAAAAGAGGCAGATACAGAGGCAAAGGGAGGAATTTATGCAGAACTTTGATAGCAACAGAAGTGAAGGGAAAGTTCTGTCACAACCAAAGATGTAACAAGGAACTGTTAGTTTGGAAGTTAACATGTTCTGTGCCTTTGACACATGTAGTAGGTTGTCCAAGGTATAGGTAATAAATGACAGGTGGCATCGCACATTTGACCACAAAATTTGACAAGGCACTGAACATAGTAGAGTACACATACAAAATCTGACCATTTCTATTGAGATGGCAACTTAATGTTATTACATTCATTAATTCAATAAATTATAATGTTATCACAGTTGAATTTCAGTGTATTCATTCAGTGTAGACATTCAATTTACAGATATTATTACAAATATCTGTAAATTGAATATCCTTGTTATTGGTGTGCAAAGAGCTAATTTTGTATAGTATTGTTAGTTGATTTTCAAGATGTGGTCGGTTTTGAAAACTACTTTTATTATTAAAATGATAATACATATATAGGTATATGATTCGAAATTGCTATAATAAAAAATAGAAATACATAATTCTCTTGTCAAACTGATTACAACACAGCCACTCTCAAAACAAACAACATACCTCACCAAAACAATCAGCTGATTGCAAAACAGGAAAACATAGTATCTTCATACAACTACATGCCCAATTGTGAGTAATTACACCGAGGCCGTGGAAGCAAACAAGGTCTCCGCGAGTCCCATATGGGCCTCGAGCAGCCCGTCAGCTGTTCGGGCGCCATAATTGTTTACGGCGGCGATGGACACAACACGGAGCGTCCGTTACGAAATCACTGGCAATGACATATTGCATCATCGTACAACCACGCAAACGCGATGGGGACCGTCGCTGCGATGGGTAACGTGACGCTGCGCTTTAGCAACCGACCATCGCCACCAGCCGTCAGCCTTGACGCTCGATATCTCTCCCCGGGCCCGAGCGCCGCCCGCTCGACTCGATTCGCTAGCTTCTTTCGCACTCTCTATCGCTCTCGAAGTGTCGAGGATACTTACGTGCAGTCTTGATTGAATTGTACGAATATTCCTCCCGCATTTGATCCGTCAGAATTGTGTCCTCCGCCCAAACTCATTGGAACGTTCTGATCGTCTATTAGGCTAAAAACTCTACACTGACACGAACATAAGCGCACTACGACCTTTGTTAGGAAGCACTACAAACAGTCATACACTAAATGTAAATAATAAAAACTCAGTATTCGTCACAACTTGAATTTTTGACACAAAGAACGACCTTGCTCACTGCTAAAAACACGCCCCCCCGTGCGACTCGCCATTCGATTCGCCTTGACGCCTTCAATTTTACCCCCACCACGCAAATACACCATAGACAAATGTCAAATGCAATTAAATTTTACCACAGATCCAGTATTCACGATAGCTTTTCAATCCCTTCATTTTATGTAGAAGATCTAGAGCTGTTACATTGTGAACTTTGATTATACATTTTTTTGGGTGAAACACCACTATATAGGTGCACCAGGAAAAATAATTTAACAAATAAAGTGGTGGCGCCACTTTCATCTTAAATATGGCTTCAAAAATATCTCCCTTCTTTGTTGTCACGTTTATAAATTTCACTTAACATTGTATCTTGGCTCCAAAAAAGATGCAAAGCATTATTTAATTTAATTTAATAATTTACTTGTTGTTGACTGAGCGTGCATACGCCATGGCCGGATCGCCTTCTATTAACCGAAAAATAAAATTAACAGTGACATTGACAATAACTGTCATTTCCATTTCACAAGTGTCACATTTTTGACATAAAGTTACATCAGTGTCAGAGACACGTGGACGTGTATTCTCAATTTATAACAAAACATAAATATCTTAATTATCTTATTAATACAATTTAAGTGCTTAAATAAATTTAATTTAACAATGGGTCGTAAAATTCCAGCAAAGAAACATCGTGGTGTTAAAGATCCATTAGAACAGCAAGCTAGACGATTACAAAGGTAAATTTTGGACATCAAAACATTTTTGGATCAAATCGAGACGAAATTCGTATTTATTTTATATTATTTACTTATGCTTACGTTTTAGTATAAAAGGTAAAATTAATGCTCCACCGAAAGACCCGGATGAGCAGCCCATCCCGCGCTCCCTTACGAGATTATTTTCATTTCGTGACAAGGATAACATTGCCAAAAAGAAGAAGAAACCAAAACAACCGCACATCCCAAAAGGTATGTAAGACTTTGCCCTCCTTTGAAATAATGTTGGTAAATAATGCAAAGGTCAAATATTAAAGTAGAAGGAAGACATAATGTTCAGGTAAGTTTGTTTTACAGTCATCAAAAATAATAAGTGTGTTGTTTATGTTGTAGATTTAGGTCCTGTTTCTGGTGTGGGGGAGAATCCTATAACTAAGCTCAAGAAGCTGCCGGGCGAGTCTGGCAGGGGGTTCTCTCTCAGAATCAACAGTGCCGTCAGAACTCTACATGACCCCTTGGAACAAGATTATCCAGTAAGTTTTTATTTTGAGTGACCCTCAATCTATTCTGTGACCCACTGCCAAGTTCACTCTTCTCTCATAATGACTACCTTTGTAGTGCAATGGTTTAGATGTCAGGCTATAGTGTGCTGTACTTGTGCAGAACTTGGCTTTAATTCCAGTGAAGTGGAACAGAGATTTGAGTGATAAGATAAAATTTCTGTTTTGGTGTGTCCATTACACCCATGACCTAGAGAATCTTAGGGCCTATGAAGGTGAAGTGTTATTTATTCATTTAATTATTTACAATGATCTAGATCCATCTCATTGGTGTATTGTAAACCTAACAGTTTTATTGTAAATAACATCAAATGTGGTGTTGTTCTAGCAAGATTTAGAGGTGGAGGACGTGAAGGGGTCGCAGATGGAGGCGCAGCGCGCGCGGCGGCGGCGCAAGCGCGGGCGCGCCCTCACCGGCGCCGCCGACGGACAGCCTGCCGAGAAGCTGTCCAGGGCTCATAAGCTTGCACTCAAAAAGAACGCAAAGAAGGAAAAGGCTGCAGAGGTAAAGGAAAAAGGTTTATAAGGAGTAATGTACTACTTAATGGTCTGCTTTGAGAAGTGAATTACTGGTCTAGTCTGACTGGTCTTGCACATATTAATGACAACAAAAAGAGTTGGTGTGGCCATATTATCAGAAAAAATGTGGCGTCACAATTGAAGGGTTATTTATTCTTCTGGTATAGCAATAATTTAGTGGAATAGTTATAGGAAAGTTGCATTGTGGTTGTGGTGTTGCAGGACGCGCGTGGCGAGCTGGTGTACGAGCGCGTGGCGTTCGGCGACGTGGCGCACGCGCCGCCCGCGCTGCCCGTGCGCCCGCGCCGCGCGCCGCTGCCTGACGGGGCACCCAGGGTATGTACCACTCATATTCTACTCCCAACCAATTGTTCTTAAGTTAAATAACTCCTCTTAAAGTTTTATTCCTTGTGTGTGTGGTGTTTGCAGCCCGGGCGGCGCGACCTGCTGCTGAGCGCGATGCTGCCGGGCGGCGGCGGGGGTGGGGGAGGTGCGGGGCGCGCGGCGCAGGGCAAGAGGCGCGCGCTGCCGGCGGCGGAGGCGCTGCGGCGCGAGCGCGCTCGCCTCGACGTCGTCGCCGCCTACCGACAACACAAGAAGCTCATGCGGAACAACGCCAAGAAGAAATGACGCACCACCCCATAAGGCTATGTCCACACTGTGCCCTCCGTTAATCGCGCATGCGTTATTTGGTCACAGCGCAGTCAATAGCGTACATGGAATTTGATTATTGAATGCGCGAAGCGAGACCTGAGTGAAGAGATGACGATTAAAGTTGAAGATGAAAGGGCACAGCGTGGATTTAGCCTACGGTTCAATATATCTATTGCATAAAGTTAAATTTGTAAATAATCCTTATGCTGTGCTATATGACTGTTATTATAGAAGTGTTTAAAACTTTATTATCTCTATTATGGAAGTTTTTTTAGAATTTATATCCTGCTATTTTTATAGAAATAGTTTAAAAGCAGCAGCGATCGAGGTCGCAGATATAACTAGAATGATGCAATGTGGGATGGGGTAGGAGCGTGTGTTGCTACTTACGCGAATTGAAATCGTCTATAATCTTTTCGGCGATCACATTACCTTGACGTAGGACAATGATTTCCCTCTTTCACGACGGGTTACGAGAACGGCGGTTGCGGTACACCACAATAATTCTACCAACAAAACTAGAAAACGTTTCGAATTCGTTTGATAAACACTCGCCTGATACCTACTCTAATTGCGTAAGGTCGTAAGCAATAGAAACGCCTACTGAGTTATAAATAGCATTCGTAACTTGGGATATTTACAGGCGATAATCCTTGTAGGCGGTATAATATTGTTAAGCTTTGAAGTTGTTTTGGACGCTCGTATTAATTTTCGTTCAGTGTTACCGCATTAACGATTGAACAATTTGTGTGAGAGTTGGTATTGATTGGGGCATCCAACTCTCAGAGGAGTTTGCGCCGAGGACGCTGCTTGTGCCTAGGTATAACTTAAGGGGGCATCCAATACCAAAATACGTGACGTGATAGACAAGACAAGATATTTTAATATACTAATGTTAATTTTACATAATAAATATTCACTTAAGCTACTTTCATGGTTAAATTTACTCGCTCGGGTTTGTTACTTGTATTTTTATTGTACCTTTAGAAATCCGTTAGAAATTGTTTAAACGCTGTGTAATGTGTTCCATGACTACAAATCACTTTCTCCTGGCGACATGTTCATCATCCCGCAGACGTGTCTTTTTGTAATTTTACACAGTGTTGCAGAAAAAAATATGTGATATCTGTAAGGGCCCCTCCCTCCCCTCCCCTCCCCGAGTGAGACACGTTAAGGTACATCTTGACCGTTCCTTTACCCTAAAAAATCACTACCATTTATACGTCAAGTTTCTAAAATAAGAAAGTTTGTTTTTATCTTTTGCAGAAAAAATGCGTAGTAAAACCCGTTTTATGTAGGAACATAAGGTAAATATTTATATTAGGTATTCGTTAATTTAATCGGTATACTTATGAGGAAAATTTTCCTAATAAGTACGTAAGTATTCATAAAAACATAAGTTATTATTATTACGTTCTAGATGAGTAACAGTTCTAAGTTTACAACCATAGTTAGGTAGGTACCTAGTTTAGCAAGTTGGTGTAAGTTTATATCTTTGTTTGCGATATTTAAGCGATAAGCTATAAGTATCTTAAGTAAAGTTAAAGAGCTTAATTAGGCACTGATCGCAATGACTTTGATTTTTTATAAATCTATTTAATCATAAAGTGAGACGTATTGAAAGACATTGAAAATCTTCAATATTTTTACCATGGTTAATGCGCCTTTGCGAGGTATAATGAAAAGACAGTAATTATAAACAACCTGAGAATATGCAACTCATTACTATTCATAACAAAACGACTCGTAAAATTATTAAACTCTTTTAACCAATACTCTGACCCTTAGAATGCATCTTCGGTCGGTCGTAACGTCGTAACATGACTGTAGGTACGCGAGAAGTCAACGTCCAATAATCAGTTTTTCCATTCGTCAACATGCATTGTGCACTGAAGGCTCGCTACCAGTATAAATAAATCAACAATCACTGCATGCATGATACCTAATATACTCGTAGATATTATCTGCTGTTAAATGTTGGCAGTTGAAGCTTCGTTCGAGTGCGCAATATGTGGCCATCTCAGCGGGGTCAGCCCTCTGATTGACCCGCCACCGCCGTAATCGTTGCCGACCATCGGCGACGGAGCGGGAATTAGTGGCCAATGAATGTAGCGTGGAGTTATTAATAACGATATCGATATTGATACGCTCATGCGCCGCACCGTGCCGCGCAATATTTGTTCGACAAACGATTCGTGTCCGTATAAATTTTCGTGAATGATTGATTGATGATTGTTGGTAGGTAGGTTTTATAATAGTAGGTAATTAGCAGAGTAGCAAGCCGGCATGCAGGCAACTGACGTTAAGTGGTCATTGCAGCCCATGGACACCCACATCCACTTATACATCTTAGTCCTCAAGGCTCTTGGTTATAAAAGCTTACGTCCAGCTGAAAAGAATCGATACGGGCCACACCGCACAATACGATAATTATGCAGAACCAGCAAAAGTAAATGTCCCACATCGTGTTAGTTAGCATCTCAGTTGGTGAGTATTTAATTTTAGACCCTATTAAAATTGGATCACTTTCAACTTCATTTCACCATCAAAAGGATTGTTAAGAGATATTGCGCAGAACGAAGGTGAATGATGCAACCGGCGAATACAACATAAGGACGAAGGGTGGAGGTCGCGGGCTGCAAGCTGCAAGGAGCATTCAACAGTCGGTAGTGATGATATGATAAGAGATAATGACTTGCCTGGCCCAGCCGAGTGAGCCAACACTTAGACCTACCATTTCACGGTCGCATGCAAGTCGTAAATGAAATGGAACTGTGTATTGTTCTTTGCATACCTACGTCATTTAAAGTCATAACTTATTTTTCCTTAAATGAATCAAACAAAACAAATATTTATGTTCAAAACAATATAAGTACGTAATGGGCGGTGAGAAGGGATCGGGGCATAGGTAAACGAGAAGTACTTATCAAAATAAGTGCTCCACACTCATAGTCTCACACTAAGGAATGACATGTCTGGGGTGCTATTGACACACACAGTACAGTACCTTTCACCGCCACACCCACAATAGAAGTAGAATTTTAAACTCATTATTTACATCTAATGCTCTCTGCTGCGCAGGGAATCGAACCCCTTTCATTAATGCATGACTAATAAGTACCTACCTACAAAAATATGACATGAAAAATGGAATATTTTTCTTGTTTGGACATAAAAATAAAAGGTTATTATTATTAATAAGACGTTACATTGAACGCAGGGGCCCCCTTATTAAGGGGTAAATTGAAATAAACAACAGTGATAATTATAATATGTTTTGAGCAGCAGACCGATGTTTGTGTTACGGAGTAAGACTAAGTTCTAAAAAAATAGTTTAAGGAAAACATGTTAAAAGTTAACCACGATAAGTAAATTAAGCTATATAACATAACGTGGTATATACCTACCGAGATCGTGACGATAATCCTGTTTTATTACCTACGTGCTAAGTTTTAAAGTTTCCTTTTTAAGAATGCGCAAGTTTATAGAACGCAGCCAAACCTCATATCCTTATAGTTTACCAAGCAAGTTTGTAGCTAACTACCAATTGGGGCATTATAGGCAGATAACGCCAAACTACAAAAGCATTTAATTAAGTATTTCTGCTAATTAAGAAAAAAAAGCAAGTATTTTATTAATTGTGCATTATAATATTGATATTATTTACCTACATTAATTAAAACAGATTTGATGCACTACCTACTTGAGGTATGCATATAAAATCCAATTAGGTAGGCTATACAATACAAAGTTAGCTTGCTGCAATGTACTTAACTAATTAAAAGGAGTACAAGCATAAATAATTAGGTACATGTTAATTAAAGGCAGGTAAGGATAACTATAGTATAGCGTTATCAGGAAGGTTATTTGCAGAAACTTCATGAAAATAAAGTGACGTCACGAGTACCTCCTTCAGCACCCACGCTACGTACGATAGCCTACGTAGCAATGTTTTCCAAATTGCGTAGATACCTCTCAGTCCACGTGACTCTACTCAATAAAGTTAATTGTTATATTTTAAGAATGAAATTTAGCCAGATTAAATGCCATTAATTCTAATGATAATTTAACTGTTACAAAAACTTTAGGAATGGAAAAAATACAAGGTCGAGTGGACAAGTCCTACCTATAAGAAACGAATGAGTGAAATCTAGACACGACATGCGACCGAATTAATACTTTTAAATAGGAGTAAAAAAGGGGCAGGTCTTCGAGTTAACAATAAGTAAGTATTTTAAAGTACTCAGCTACTTACTTAGTGATAAATTTGATTCTGCATGACCACATTTGTAGCAAAGCTATATTGTAAAGAATGCGGTAAAAAGCGTTGAACAAAGAGTCTCGGCATGAAAAGGGGAAATACCGAGGGTTTAGGTACGTTGAAATGAACTATGTGAAATATAACGGAATGGAGTACCTACTAGTACCTACAATGATATTAATTTCATATTACAAAAGCAAGCAAAATCTTTTAAGGATTTTTTACAGCCTAGCCTAGCCCAGTTACGAGTACCAGTGAACGGATCTAATGTTTGCACCATTACTTTTTGTGATTTATACAATGGGGAAAAAATAAATAAGCAAATGTTGCATGTCTCTTCATGTTAATATGCTGCCACATGACGCTTTTCAACAATATCATAACACTGTCGCGTGTCAAATCTTTACGTGAGCCACATGTTGGGTAGTTGACATGCATGGCGCACCATAATTCAAAATGCCTCACGTGCGTGGGTAGGTAATGCAGCCGTGCATAGGCACTTACCTAATATAAATACTTCTCATCCTAGTATAATATAAATACTTCGCGTCACTAATGAAGCACCACAAACTTGTTAAATTCAGTGCAATGCAGGTTTAAGGTTGCACAAAACAATGCGCTGGCTCCACCACAAGTAATGGCTTGTCTGCAGGTCCCTAAATTTCTATCCTAATTGACGTTGGGTGTCCACGTGGGTGTCCATGAGATTTTTTTATTATAGAAAAAACAGATGGAAAGAACGCACCCTTTTCCTAAACAACAGAATAGCAAACTCTACATTTTTGATCGCTACATCTTATCTTTTTAATTTTCAAATTTACTCACGGAATATACTTACGAGTATTTGCTAATGGAAAAATTAGCTTAAAATAAACATTTAGTCCGTGAGGTGCGGCTCGTCGACTCGTCGTACGCTACGCAGTGACAGTTTGGGCTCTATCACCTCTCCTTGTCTGTCTGTCTGTCTGTCTGTCTGTCTGTCTGTCTATCGGTCGTGGCACCGTGTAGCTGCGTAGCTCGCGAACGGATGAAGCGATTTCAATTTAGTTTTTTTGTATGAAATGAATTTTTTTGTATGAGTTACGGGCGAGTGTTCTTAGACATGCTGTGGGTGTTCACCACCTGCAGTGACTACATGCCCGTTTGTTACTAAATTGCTATAATAAAATAACAGAACTTTGACCGGCTTAGAATACCTCTGATTATGTGTTACATTGTGTGCAAACTACAAACTACATTCAAATGTTTAGACCGCTTGACCGACCGGATCAACGTTTCAGCTCGTTTAATCATTTGAATCGAAAGTCGATTGGATCATAATAATATGACTAATATTTTTGATATTAAAAAAAAATTGGATCCGATCGATGCATCACTAGTTTCCATCCCTGAATTGCCATCATCTCCCCTGGCCTTTGAACTTACGATTTCATATGCCGTATCTAATTTGTCAAGACCGACATTTTATTTACTTCTAGTTTGATATTCCTACCTATACTAACAGTGTATGGAAGGAAAGGACTTGACCGCTGAGTGCAGCCAGGAGGTGCTCACAAGGATTCGATGTTCAGAAGCATTTCTCGTAAAAGAAAAAAGGAAAACATAAAGCAAGATTTCCTAATAGATTTAGCGTTAACCAAACTTAACTATTTTCACAAGTTAGTTGAGTGCCAATGTGTTTCTCTACCTTTTAGTAGTTTTTCCACCAACCATGGCCAAGTAAGGTTTAAAAAACTTTGTTTTCTTAGTAAAAAAATATTATTACGCGATCGGCACCTCATTTCACAAAACAAGACCTTTAGTTTTGTCTCGTTATCCTTATTCTGTAAACAGCGCGATCGTTGCTAAACAAATTAGGTGGAGCGTGATAAATGGCAGATAGGTAATTACTCTCGGCTCCGGTTAAGGAAAAATGCTCCAAACGGGCTTTACTGAAAAGTGACAGTCTGTTATTCTCTCATCATCGGACTCATCCCATCCTAACTAGTAATAAACAATTTTACCTTTAACTGGGTAGGTAACTGAAGAAGACATTGAATATATTTGAATCAAATAGTCATATTTCATTCCTACGATATAATCCGTCCGTTGTGTGTGATACAAGTAAAAAACTTGCTTTACATGCCATTGCGTTAGTTGTAGACAATGTCTGGCCAGTGTATTGTATGTACTGGTACCTACCTACCAGTACACAAGGTGATTTTTTATCACAGTAGGTACTTGCTACACTGATAAAAAATCACCCTAAAGTACTAAGGTAAGTGAATGTCAAAATATAACCGCTTATATATAACCGCGGACGAATTTGTAAACAAAGCTGAATGCCTATGTATGTATGTATGTAATGCTTTGTATCTAATTAAGATTACTTATATTCCACATAAAAACCGGCAAATAAGTAAATTATAATCCGCAGACTTTACGTAAGGAAAAGTTATAATTTGAGTTGGCACGAGCAAGAGTAGCTATAATTCTTACAATTACCTGGGTACCTACAGTTTTTCTATTATTATTTGTATTCATTTTTAACATTGACATGCAACTTGCAACATAATACAGTACTATATTAGCACAATTAGCACAAGATAGATATATCCATAACAACAATTTGTATTGCAAAGTCATCAGGAAATCAATAATTGAATGGGACAAGCTCTGAATGGCTCTGATTAATTAATCACTTAGCACATTTCTCTGTTATTTTTTATCAGTATGGGAGAAGTGGCATGAAAGAGCCAGTTTACAAAACAAAGCAAAAAATATACTTTAAATGAAAGATATCATGTTTTTTTTCTCTCAAATGATTGTTTATTTATTAAGGTAGGTAATTTCATAGGGAAAAATCTTAAACATACTAAAAAAAATCATTGAATTCACCATTTATTTTAAAATGTGTCATCCGGCTCTTTCATAACTCGTTCGGTTACGAAGGAGCCAGAACAAGTTATGAAAGAGCCAGTTTGTATTTTAAAGTGTAATTGCAAAAAACATGCAAAATGAAAATAGTGCCGTATTTAAAAAAACAACAAAATGACAATTTCTCAAAAAAAAAACAACGGACATTTTTTAGATTTTTTTAAATTCTATTAGCCATTATAAATCAATCTAACAAGTTTAATAATAACAATTTAAAAATTTTAACAAAATCACGTATTATTTTATCTTCTAGCAAAAACGTCATAGAAAGAGTCTGCTCTTTCAAGGGCTATTTATCCGGCCCTTTCATATCCTATTCTTTAAATTAATATATAAACTTCAAAATAACAATAAATTAAGACTTTATCTGCTCAGTTTTTTCGTATCTACAAGGCCAAATATAGGCACAAACTCAATTTATAATCGGTGTAACAATTTAAATTAAGTAAAAGTGCCAAAAACTTTAAGTCGACCTACCGGCTTCCGAAGGTTTCGGAGAACTGTCAAATGTTTGTGGGTGACAGGAAATCAGTGTTGCCACTCAAAAATATAATTTTCAACCAGATTTGATCCTAAACTACAGTAATAATCAAGTGGCTCCTTCAAAACCTGGCTCCTTCATGCCACTTTTCCCCTACATGTTGAGGTACCTAATTGTTAACAAATAGCGTCGCGTGCTTTCTGTCATCATGGAATAAACAACAGCTTAATCGGCACCTATGTATAGGGAACTCCAGTATCAATGGCATGGTGTTATTTATAATAAATTTAAATTAGTTTCCGTGTTTACTTTTTTTCCAATAAATATAAAATTAAGTATAGGGAAAGAATACAGATTCTATTATGACATAATGTAATAAGTGCCAGCCTCCATAACCACGCGGGCTTATAACAAATACACAATAAGTCGTTGCCGTTACGAACGTAACGAACGTAATTTAGAATCGCATTTTGCTTCGTCTTTCCTTCGGTTACTTAACAATAAAGATCTCAAGGTTTACAACTCTATGGTTTCAGAAAATTAACCAAAGTAAATAAACAAATTTTATTCCTAAATACCTCGAATAATAAAGTGCCGAATCGGTTCGGTGAAATTAACGGTTGATGTCAACCTTTACCTTTAAATTGTAGAGCATGGTCAAAGTTTAGAAATGGCAAACGAGAGATCGGCGAAGATCTCCTTTCCCGGCGGTCATTATTCACAGCCGCAGCGCTCACGTGCAGCGGCGGGGCGGAGCGCTGCGGCCTGCGCGGCGGCGGCGGCGGCGCGTCACGAGACCACGCGGGCGCCTGTTTTGGGCACGTCCAAATCTGGTGGATGCGTGATAAGTTTTACGCTTCAAGTATGGGATTTAATAGTTATTATATGGAATGTGTACTTACTTGCAATGCTCGGCTAGTATACAATATATAACTAGTATAGCATAGTCGAGCATAGCAAGTACAGTATGTTGACCTAACAATTATGCTGTGTAAATAGTAAAATTTTTTATATTCTAGAAGTTCTTCTAGTGTTTTGACCTTCCTGAACCTTGAAAGTCATCAAGCATCAGACAATTGCCCACCGACAAAAAATTTCGTGGCCTAATGACTCTATTTGGTTTAGTAGGTGACAATAGGTAGGTATGTATCAATACAATAATAGGGGTTTCACAATTCTATTTATTTATGTGAGTATATCTCTGACATTTTAGGTGTTATAAAAAAGTAATCAACCCGTCGACATGTTTTTATGTACTCGTATTAATTGAATAATTGGTAGGTGTTAGGTATCTAAGTAGGCATGTTTTAAAATTTTGATAGCCTTAGATTTTCGTCATTAAGCTTTCTATTGAAAATTCATTCACGACCTAAATCATTCGAATAACACGATAATTTATTTTATTAGAGAATGACATTAGATAAAAGAAATCAAATTAAGTCAATGTAGAGTATTGTAGAGTCAATTGAATTATAGCAAAAAACAGACACAATTATCGAAACGGGGCTAATCCTACAATTATCCAATTTATTAAGTAAACGATTGCGCCAATCATTAGTGAGGTGGCTGATCTCGTATAATTTTTTGGCCAAGTTTTTGTAGGTGGAAAACTCGCGTTATGTAAATACGACCGTTGTCAGACACCGGTGCTCCTTTGCATTTGCGTTTTGCAGAATGCGCGGCCCGGGCTATGGGGCTAACGCACGCCCAGGAAGGGACTGCCTAAAATCTAATCAATCTAAAATTAAGAATCCTTGACTATACTTACTAACAGTGCCTGCGACTTCGTCCGCGTGGAATTCTAAAATAAAAGTAGCCTAACTTACTGCCAGTGAAAGTCCCGTCAAAATCGGTCCAGCCGTTACAGATATTAGCCGGAACAAACAGACAGACGGACGGATAGACAGACGAAAATTGGAAAATCTGTTATTTTGGTATATGTACCGTGTATACATACATAATTATGCATTTAGTAAAAAGCGGTTATTTCAATATTACAAACAGACACTCCAATTTTATTTTATTTGTATAGATACACATCATACATGCGTTAGTATAAATTGTGAGAAATACCGTTTCTACTTATAGTCTAAGATCCCGCCATACAACGACCTTCACCGAGATGTTTATTTGATGAAACGTATTTTATATTCAATTTAATATGTTAATAAATATATTGCATATGAGTTGCCTAACAAATTTCAGTCCAGGATACAACTAATTAAGAATAAAAAAAAAAATTTTTTAAACATTTCACCGGTTTGATCATTAAACAAATTCTATACCAATCGAAGGTATGATGCCCATAGAATATGCAAACGTTAGGTTGTCTATTTTCTTTCGGTCACAACCCTCGGTTGCCAGGTATAAACAGGTAAATCGACACTAATAGCATTTTGCACCGGTCTAATTATTGAATGAAAATTAAATTAAAATAAAGATAATTTTATTTTGAACACGGTGGTATAGGGTTGCCTGCGAAAAATCAGTCCCGAATTGCGGTTGTCGAATTTAGAAAATTGAAATATTGCTGCGAGTGAATATGTGCGAGTGAGAGGTCCCAAACAACCATCCCATGCGATAGAAGAGGACACAGCATAATCACTAACAAGTGATTTCAGTGTAGATTGATCACAATAAATAAATAAATTATGTCAATAATGTGTAAACAATCGAACTCTTATTTTAATTTGATAAATCATTGTGAAAATAACTTTTTAGCTATAACTTGTTATTTGTGTAAGGCTGTAAGCGGTTCCATCATTCTTGTTAAAAATTATGAATAAATACTATTGAGTTATACTATTGAGAATGCTATTGAGTCAAACTTAAATCTAACGAATACTCATTCACCCTCAAGAAAATTTGCTCTCAATAGACATAAAAACTGGCGTATATCCAATATTAAGGAGTATCATTCGGTATTCAAGTCGACAGTGACCGGTAATTTTTTGTTAGGTTACAGCATAGATTATATCAAAATGGGAAGATACGGCATACGCTTACTTGTGTCAATCAAAAAATTAGTCCGACTCAACTACATAAATGTAGCTTACACACACACGCCTATAAATGAAGTGTGAATTCGGCGAGCGAGACAGAGCGGTAAGTTTTATCATTAGCAGAGAGTGCCGCGTCATCTCGCGCGCGACCCTCTCGCTCACACATAGATCTAATTGTAATGCTGTACATACTTTTCTTGAAAAAATGGCGAACTATATTTAAAACCATCAGTGATTTTGAAGAAAAAATAAGTTTAATGAAAACAGATGCCGTGGAATTTGTTTTTCGTCTTTGAGCTGTTTGTGCACCTTTTAAAAGCACACGAAGGCATTGTTTTACCTTTTTAAACACAGAAAATCCGCGGTTACTGTGTTTTAAGCGCACCTGTAGTTCGATAGCTAGCCAAATTGCGACTAAAGTGAAATTGTGTGCATGGACCTAATTTTAGGTGCGCACTCATGAGACGCTAGTGCCGTATCTTCCCATCTTGATTTAATCTATGGGTTAGAGACAAGTTGGCGGAGACGCGGCGTGGGAGGAAGGGCGCCCAAGGTCTGGAGTTTATTTCAATTTGTTATACATAATAGTCTATCAAAAATGTTGTAAACAAAGTTTTTTTTAAGTTTCCATATCTATTGATTGGTTTAAAAGGCTCGATAACAAAAGCACCTACGTCGTATTAGCGTCAATATGATGTTATCAAAGGCGATGACAGAAAGATGAACATTCGATGTTGTAATTTGGTTCTGACGAAAATAACTCCAGGTATTATTTACGTACATATCGCGGCACTATTATAAAGAGGCACTTACGAGTACGATCGATATATTATCTTAAGACCTGGTGAGAGTTTCTGAGATAAAATTGACAGGTAAAGCCTAACGAGACATTCGTCATTCCAAACATTCATCACTAAGTATCTGAGCTTGTAGCTGGTAAGTGCGGCGACAACATAATGATTCCATCATTTCATGTCTATAACAGTTTATTACGAGTAGCACAAATAAGCGTTACTTAATGGTTTTACAGGGCCTTTAATCACTCTATTCCACCATTTCAGCTATTCAATGGAAAGCATCACAGCTTGATACCACATAAATTTAAATATAAACTCATTATAAAGGTACCTACTCGTAAAGAACTACTAACTTAGCAAAAGGCTAGTTTCAGGATATTTCAGTTTTATTCTTTGCTAGGTATTATGTTCGTTCTTCGTTCAAGCACGTACTTTTAGAATTATTCTATTTTAGTTTTTAACGATCGTTGCAAAAATAAATTGCGGTTTGATAAACAACAGTGCCAAAATTCTTCTGAAACGATGTTTACTAAAAAGCATCGTTTAAGTAATTAAAAGATAGTGTAGGTACAAAGTGTGTACACTCATTAGTATTTAGTTAAGCGTGTATCGACGCACATGGCTCGCATTATCGTTACAAATCGTCAGTATCGTCACATTTGGCCGCGGGTCACACGCGGCCGCACGCCGTCGCCGCCGCGCCGCACCGCCACGCGCGAGCTGCGGCTCGGCGACCCATCAGCAACTCACCAGCCATTCATCAGCGGTTATATCGACTCAGCGCCGGCTTTCATAGTTATTCTGTTCGATTTCCATGACAATTATACATCATTATAGATACAATTGTTGAAGTTGACGTAACCTAATAGAAATTTATTATAATACTACTGGCTTCGCACTGCCAATGATTTTTTTTATTTTTATTTAATAGCCTATGTTACTCAGGCTGAATGTAGCTTTCCAATGGTGAAAGAATTTTTGAAATCGGCCCAGTAGTTTTTGAGTTTATTCGTTACAAACATACAAAAATACAAATGTTTCCTCTTTATAATATTAGTATAGATGTATTTATGTACTTTTGTAAAGTTCTGACATAAATATTGCTAAATTCTCTTGTTCTTATTGGTTTTCCTTTAAAGGTCTTTAAACTAATATTCAAGGCACATAGTTGCAGGCAGGACCTATTAGGTTTGAAAATAAATAGATGTTATCTGCAGTGTGTCAGGCTTCTGGGTGTCAGCTGATTAGATGCGTGTTTACGTTTGCATTGCTGCATGTGTTTGCACCAATAATAAATCATTAGATTACTTCAGTAATACCACCACACTGATTTTCATCTTTTTTATTGCTAATTTTATACACGGTCACGTGTTTTTATCACTTACATGATACCTTTTGAATTATCAATACCCGGTGCATTGTTTCCAAAAGGTATCGAGATTCCAAAAATAATAAATAGTAGTAAGTAAATAGAAGTAAGTATTCCGGATGCCTAGCATAAGTAATATATATAAATCGTTTATCCCGTCCATTGGCGCACCACTCAAAATAATAAACCTAGAAAACTATAATAATATGTATACTGTACAATTTACGGGAATTTTAGGGGAAAGTGGGGAAAGAGGTAATTCGTAAAAATCACTACTTATCTCGAACATATTGAATATACGTAAATAATATAATAACGCATTGGTAAAATTGCAAAAAAGGTAAAAGCTATGCGTGCCAGGCAGGCCAGTCAGTAACTAAGTAGGTACCTGTGTTAAAATAGCGGTGCGCAAAAGCTTCTTCCACCAAAAATCCGGAATCCGGAAAGTTTGCAAATGCACTGACTATAAGTAAGTACTTACTTATAAATGTTTTAGGCTAAGTGTATATTTTAGCAACGTGACAAATGCTTTAATTAGTGTCTCAGTATCGGCAGTAACATTTTCAGGTGCAGTTTTATTGCCACACGCGTCTTATCGTTTAGGAACGCTACTGAAGCCGGCGTCAGCGAGACACGTTCCGAGAAAGTAACTGTTATCAGTACAATTGTAGAGCACTCTGCTTGTGCTGACACATCAGCACGTACAAAGGTTTGTAAATTATTATTATGCTCTGCTAGGAACTTGTCTCTTTGGGCGGCACAACGACGACCCGCAACCACTTTTTAAATAAAAACTGTACGCTATATTTGTATTAACACTCTCAAAAACGAGTCAAACGATTTCGATTTCAAGATAAAAGAATTTATAATAAAATCGATTAAATATAATTTAATCGATTACATTAGATACTCTTCTCTTCTAAAATACCATTTGATCATTCGTGTAGTTTTTAGCGATCTTTATTTTTCTGCATACCGTAATGGTCAAAAATTTAAACCACTTCAAACTGAACAAAATTTCACATAGTACCAATTAGGTAAATATAGTTAGCAACTTACGAGCACGTAAGCACATACAAATGCTTTCCGTTTTGTTTCCGTATGAGTATCTACGTCATCAGTCATCCAGTCATCAGTTTCAATCATCAGTTTCCAGTCGAAAGTCGCGGTTATAGCTTTCTAGGTGCAGCCAACGCTGCACCTTCTCTGAAATTAGTATAGAAATACCAACAATACAGATGCAAAGCGGTATAAACCTATTTATTACCATTTTGAAATTATTATTCCAAGATCTTATCTTCGTGAACGAATTCTACGAACTTCTACGAATAAATTACAATAGCGAGCCGCGTGTCATCGATAACATAAAATACCTGAATGATATTATTTCCGAACAGTTTCCTGCTAGTGTATACTGTATAATAACATTTAAAAAGGAAAAAAATGTTTTTGCAACATTCCTCTTTAACTTCTGAGACCTTCTTTAAAAATTCGAAATTTCAGTGACTTATCGGTAAAAATCTATTTAATTTTGGAATTTGTTTGTGTACGCAAATGTGTACTCAGATATAATATACAAAAGCAGTCAAGAGTACAACACCTATAGGCTACTATGGCACAGCTGATTCTGTTATCGCCATTTCAAAATTATTCTTTGTTATCATTAAGACCTACCAATTTAGACAACATTTCTATGTAGATGAATCACCAAGTCAGAGATTAAATGAATATTAAGTATGAAATTTATAATGAACATTACGGGGAAATAACTGGGTATCGTAAAAAAAAAACAAAATGATAAACATTATCACGTCAGTCATGCGTCACCGGCCGCCGCTGCCTCGCCACGCCACCCGGACCGGTTTTGGATGTACGCATGACCCGCTCCTGCCACCAAAAGTTTAGCATCATGTTTGGGTAAACCGAAGATGTGTTTCTTGAACGGGTTTTAAAGGAAACGTCTCCTCTAGTGTTAACTTTGAGGCACTCAGCCGTGGTCCTTCCGCCTCTGTCTCTATCAATAATTATCTAGCCGACAATTGTTATTTTTCAGTGGTTCGAAATTTCGTTTATTGCTTTTTGTCATGACAATGTGTAATTTTCAAGCGAGTGAATTGAACTGACTGTATCATATCATATTATAATTATTAGAATAGAAACTTCAAAAAGTTACAGTCCCTACTCTGCCCTGGCTACCCTTGCATTTTAACGGCTTCAACTTTATTAGGATTTACTTAATTCGACACAATTAGGAATCAAAATGTCATGCAGTATATACTTAATAATTACAGTTGTAATACTTTCGTTTAGTGTGCACAAATTTGTAACCCTATAACGGATAAAACCTTTTGAATTTGAATTTTCGAATTCTACATTCGTCTATTTTGATTGTGCCAGTAGAATGAACACAGCGCGCAGTATGTAAATAAACATTATTTTTACATGAGAAAGATAATTAGTTTTTGATAAGAAACCCGAAATCCGTACCTACTGTATGTATCCAAAATCAATTATTGGGTATGTAGGTATAGGAAGTAAGTCTTCGAACGAAATGCAGTTAGACACGGTGCCGGTGGCGCGCTCGCGCCGTGCCGCGTGCGTGGTGCGTGGTGCGTGGGGCAGGTCGCACGGCCACCGGCCACAGTGTAAACACCATAGTAATATTGATCTCCATACAAACGGTCGGAACGTTAGTCACTACGCGTTCGTCTCGGTATCGGATTTTTCATAATAACTATAGATTTAATTTATTATACAACCATTTACATAACTTAAAATAATTATGATAATAGAATAAGAATAAATAAAAATGATGATAGAAATAGAAACGATGAATGAATGAAATTTTGGAACAAGATAAATACTTCTACGTTACTACGAAGTATACACGAGCATGTGCGTACTGCAGCGTGCTCTTGTAAGTATGGAAATGAAATGAAAATCATTTATTTGCACGAATATGGGTTAGTTATAGGTTTACAGGGCATTTTGATCAACCCATATTCACCTTTTCAGGTATGCAAATTCTAAAAGTAAACATATTTAAGATTAGAATTAGGATTAGAAGAACTTAGTAAAAAATATTTCTAATCTATATGTCGCCTCTTTACAAGAACAACGTGATATCTTGAAAACCACAACTTTTCAGGAGAGCAATTTCAAACATTTAAGCGTCAATAAATTCTAAAATATTGATAATTTTGTGGGAAAACAATTAAATGGTTGCGGCAATTAATGTGCTTTCTGAAAATAACCAAAAGAAACTCAGATCAATATGGAATAACTAAAAAAAACTGATTTAAAAAACACAGAAACACATGTCACGTTCTTAATGAAAAAATGTCACAAAATGCTTGTAACATATTGATTATATCACGTTGAAGCTGTTAAATTTAGGTGTAAGGCTGTGTGATAAGTAAAATAAAACACACTGTCAAAATAAATATATTGTATTTTAAAAAATACAAATTTACGAAAACAATGAAAAAATACGAAAACTTTCACCGTGAAATTAGTTTAAGGCACAATAATCAACAAGAGATCAATCAATCACATAGTACTAAGTACTTGCTTTAATTAAAATTATAAGGTAACTAAAAATTTACTTTCATACAAATAAAAAAATCAAAAAGTTAAATGTACTGTTATCTAGTAGTAAAGGTATTAACATCAACGGCGAACACCTCTCACACCTCCGATTTGCCGATGACATAGCGATCCTGGCGGAGTCGTTGGAGGAACTCAGCATTATGCTCAGCGACCTCAATAGTGCGTCACAACGGGTGGGTCTTAAGATGAACATGGACAAGACGAAAATCATGTTTAACGTCCATGTCACACCCGTACCGGTGGTTGTTGACGGCACTGCTCTCGAAGTTGTAGACAAGTAAGTTTACCTAGGACAAACGATCTGTGAGCCTAAATCACAAGCTCAAAATCGCTCAAAGGGCAATGGAGAGAGCTATGATCTGTATTTCTCTACGTGACAGAGTCAGAAATGATGAAATCCTTAGAAGAACGAAGGTAACCAACATAGCTCTCAAATTTTGCAAATTAAAGTGGCAATGGGCTGGCCAAATCGTTCGCAGGACTGACAACCGATGGGGGAAAAAGGTCCTCGAATGGCGACCACGTTTAGGCAAAAGGAGCACAGGCCGCCCTCCGACCAGGTGGACTGATGACCTGAAGAAGATAGCGGGAAACCGTTGGATTCAGAGGGCCCAGGACCGGGCGGAGTGGCGTCAATTAGGGGAGGCTATGTCCAGCTGTGGACTACCAAGGGCTGAAAGGAAGGAAGAAAGGAAGTAGTAATTAAAGTCTTCTAACACAATTAGAAGGTGGTCCTTTACTGTGAGCCTAATGCACAAGCTCAGAGTCGCTCAGAGGGCAATGGAGAGAGCTATGCTTGGTATTTCTCTACGAGACAGAATCAGAAATGATGAAATCCGTAGAAGAACGAAGGTGACCGACATAGCTCTCAACGTTTGCAAATTAAAGTGGCGATGAGCTGGCCACTCTCAATCTCATTCTCAATACTCACGAGTTTTACAACAAAAACGAGTTAAATAACTATATCACATCATTAATGTTAAAGCAAATAACAACAAGAAACATACCTTTGCACTGAAAACATGGTATACTCGTGAAGCCACGCTTATTGTGAAAAGCGGGAGCACTTCACTCGTCGCGCGTCTGGGACAACATTATGCGTCGCGTTTTCGAAATCAAATGCCTCAACGAAAGAGACAACGTGATAACGCCATTTGCCACGGCCGTGTCGTCTCTTTCACTCATAACTCCTCTAACATTTACTTTAAAAATGCCGCGTTTTTGTAGAAAATAAAATTCGACATCGCGGTTTTGAATATCAAATAATAAAAAAAAACGTTTTTGATGAGATGTCACGTTGCTCTTGTAAAGAGGCGATGTACGTGGTTAGCGTGGTTATGTAGTTTCATACCCTTTCGTTTTGGCCTTGTACAGAATGGAAATACGCCACATTACCTTTGCAGAACTATATCATCTATATGTTTAGGTATTGACCAGCTTCGAGTCTGATGACGGAGTGGAACTCGTTATAAGATAGGAATAATTTAATCGTGTTTAAAACAAGTTAACTTAAATAAACCGTGCAAATTATATACACATTTAAACTGTAATAATGGTGTCCGTAAGGTTAAAATTAAGAAGCCAGTTGCCGCAACCTATGATGAAGCATCAAAATTAAGATGCCAGTCAGATAATAGAGTGGAAGTGAAACTATGACAACTAAAAAGCATTAAATAAAATAATTTTAACAAAAATGTGAACCGACTTCGAACTAATAAGTAAGAAATAACTTTATTTTTTCGTATATCGAGCGTCCGACGCTGCTTCACAATAATGGTAGTACTTTTCGTTCCTTACGGTTTTAAACTAATTTTGAAAATTATTTTAACTTTTTAGTTCGATGTTATTTCTGTTTAGTTTACGTCGTTGTATTTTCCTGTAAAGCAAGGAGCCCGCTTCCAACCGTGGATGATGATACTCCGGGAACAAATAAAACGATGTGAAATAATATCTGCGCAAACAATAGGTAACCCAGGTAATGGGCTATCATAGGTAATGATAGCCCAGTGGCTTAGAATTCGACCTCGAATCGAGGGATCCGGGTTCGAATCCCAGTGACTTTGTAATAAAAGTTATGTGCGATTTATGAAATTAAATATCACCTGCTGTTACGGTGAAGGAAAACATCGTGAGGAAACCTGCATGCCTGAGAGTTCACAAAAAAAAAATGTTCTCAAAGGCATGCGAAGTCCACCAACCCGCAGTAGGCCAGCGTGGTGGACTAAGGCCTACATCCTTCTCATTGTGAGAGGAGACCCGACCCTGTAGTGGGTCATTAATGGGTACTGACATGACAATAGGTAACTAATTTGTTTGGTTGCTTCACAGCAGCCTTCGACCTCGTCAATATTAATTTAGATTTTTATATGGATAATTAAAAATATCATATTTATTTATTATTTTAATACATACGTATAAACACAAGCACACACACATGGAAAATAGATTTTGGACTAATGCTTTAAATAATTTTACATTCAAGTTTCTGATGTAAATGTAATAAAATTATAATCGTTTCGGTTCAAGATACGATACATTTGATTTTATTTTAATGAGTATTTTGATTATTTTGTAATGTTATATTATTTTTACTTATGTGATTAGTATAATTGGTCTTAACCGTTCTAATCAAACCAAATAAATAAAATAAATAAATAAAAATTATTTTCTATGTAAATATACAAATCTCTCAAACTTGGCTCGTTTAGTATATTTTGCAAAAAGCAACATCGCGAAGTTGCGGTGCTGGGTGTGTTGGTGTGGTGGTGTGTTGGTGTGTTGGTGTAAACCATAGTGTAAACGTACCGATACAAGGAAAATGGGACGAAATATTGACGTCACTGACCCACACCATATTATGAGTATAATATAATTAGCCATAAACTGATATCGAAATGTTACACGTAACCTGAATGTAAATTATTTCCAAATGGTCACATTTTGTGTTTATTTGTTCCTTCGGTTTATTTTCGGTTTATAAACCACGTGGCGAAGCACGTGATCCAGTGGGGCCATACGATCCTCGTACAATCTCCTCATTCTCGCAAAATATAATCAAATTATGCTGGCTGTGGCGACTTGAATAAGTAGCTTCTTGTCAATTTCTTGGAATATCGAGTGCTTGCTATATTTTTCTTCTCTTCTAAAATTACTATTACCATCGTGAATTGTTGAAATACTTTCTGCAATTATACAAGTACCCATTACCTACTATGTATTACTGCAACAATCGGACGAACCAAAAAGTAGAACTTGTATCAAGAACATTTTTACTACACAAATATAGAGTAAGTAGGTATCATGGTATATTATAACAGTTGTAACCTATCTACATTTAATTGTGATACAATTTTGATCTTAAGAATACTAACTGAGCTAAATAATACTACTTACTATCAATTCAATACATAAAATGTAATTACACACAAGTCGGTAGTTATTTCAGGAGCTTTTCGGCAACCTTGACTCTCGACTTTCAGATGAGATTATCAGATTACATAAAACGAAAGGACCTGTCACAGTTAGATAATCTAAATAAGTAAATAGGTAGGTCAAATGAGTCAGTGAACTATTATGAACTCGTGACGACGAGAGAAGGAAGAACTTTAAACATAACAGTTTATACAAAAAGCGAAACTAATTTAACAAGATTGATTATTCAACAGCACAAACCAATTTAGTTTTAGTTGATTTCAATTTCTTACCTATTCTTAAAATGCTGTGTAAACAACTACATATAACAAGATACGACATAAAAACAATCTTTTTTCTAATAGTGGCACTAAACTGTTCAGGTTTAAATTAGGTAACTTAAGTTAGTACATAACATTGTACATTTGGAAATTAGTCCTTTTTTGTTATGTTTAGTTGTTAATTCAAAATTTGCAACTAAACAGGTTCGCTATCCGGCTCGAAGGACCACTAAAAAGATTCGTAATACAGAAGACTTTTATTAAAAACAATTAAAACACACGCACACACTTAATAAGCAATATACTAAACTACTACTTACAGGAAACCATATTCATAGCACACTAAGACACTGCACGTTTCACTGTTTGCTTACCAACACTTTTAACTGTTAGCTTTTCTTCGCGCATCGAAGTCTTATACTAAATATCTTCTTTTGAACTGTCACAATGACTTGCTATCTAGCTCTTGAGTTGCCTTATTTTCACTTGAGTCTATATTTGACTTGATATTATCCTTTCTTGAACAACACATGGCGCCCAATGTGTGAATAGAGAAGTATCAAGTTACCTTATGTACTGGATTTTTCTTATTTCTTATAGCGATTCCTCATAGTAGTATCAACATAGCTTGTGTCTGCGAAGCCAATCTAGCTAATCTTAGGAAGGTCCTAAGATTAGTTCAAACTTTAATTTAAAGTTTAATTCATTAACCCAACGATATTTCGATAACGATATATGTTGTAATCTCTATAACAATACGAATATTACTTCATTACAATACAATTACGAACACATACATCATAATAGTTTTATTTATCTACTTTAGGTTACCACCTAGTACTTTGCAAGCTATATTGCATACTCAGTAATCTGTATACACAGAGTTCTGAAGCGTCCGCAAATGATCAAGCGAACACAAATGACTCTTAAATCACGTTTTACTTCAGGATCGATACATCAAATTGAGAAAAAGTCGGTTAACAAAAATTATGTTTAAGATCCTTAGTTAATTGGAGACAGCTTTGATGTGCAGAAAGGACAGCTCACCTCGCAACGAGGTCGAGCTGCTGCACGCGAGCTGCACCGTGACGTCATCGCTCCTCCGCCCCGCCCCCGTCCCCCGCCCTGCGCTCCGCGCCCCGCGCCCCCTCCCCGCGCCCCAAGGACGTAGCTGGACCACCTATCGATCAACAAGGTCAACAGATATAATGACGTTTAACTGTTCAACCGATGCATGCACGATGATTGCGCGAGTCGCCCGATGCTCTACATACTCGTAACTCTAGGTAGAGATGGTAGAGAGTAGAGGGCTACTCTTTTACATTAATTCCCAAACAACAAGATGTACTGTATTGAACATAATTTAAACGAGTAGGTATAGACACCCAAACAATCAAATTAATATGTAAAATTGCTACTTTCGCGTACCTTTTTTACTAAGGTATGTATAATTTAATTCGCTCAGAAACATTAAATGGGATCACAAATATTCGTAAGACTTACAGTTTTTGTAATGTTAACTGATTAACGTTCGTATCATAATATTTATTAAGCACCTATCTATGACTAAAATAACATTGTGAAATACGTCTACAGGGTGGTCCCGATCGCTACGAGCATTCAAGGCATATCTTAATGTTTAGGTACGACTACGATGCCGATGTTTTTGCGTCGGATTTTGAATTAAGCCTAAGAACATCGCAACCTCGCGACACTAAATACATACAAACTGATCATAATGACCATTATAAAAATTGAGGAGCTATCCGAAGTATCGACAAACACAATAACATGACAATGGAATGACGAATGTGATAAAGACTGAAGTGAGAGATGATGAATTTTTTATTCTTAGCCTCCACCCAAGGATGACCATGACATGCACAATATATGTATAGATAGACATAGTCGAAAGCATTCGTAGTACCTAGTGTACCTACGAGTACGTGACATGTACAATAATAATTGAACAGTGTACACGTCGAATTTATATTGCCCTCATCTCGTGAAAGAATTTCATCCTCTCAAAGAAATTTATTTTAAAAAACAAGCAATAAAATTTTGTGATAGGTGGAGTTTTCTAATTCATATTGTACAAAACTATTTCTTTAATAATAAACAAATACATCCTCCTCAAGAAGACGGGAACGTGTTCTCGTGCGCGCCTGCTTCCTCGGGGTGGAAGCGGGTGGAGGAACCCCAGCCGCATCTCACCCGAACGTTCCCACTTCCCACCAGTACAGAGCGCACCGAACCTCACAGACAGACGGTTCGTGCAGTCAATATACTATACTCACTAGACCTTGCCCACGACTTCGTTCGCGAACTTTATCTAGAGAGGGATTAAAAGTATCCTATTATGTTCTATGTTTATAAACTACGTGTACCTATACCAAATATCATCCCAATGTTCAGGCATTTTTGCGTGAAAGAAATCCATCCATCCTCACAAACTTTCGCATTTATAGGTGTAGGATTGCTTCCTTTTATTATTTACGTTTTGTAGAAATGTGTTATATCGTTTTATGGTAATGTTATGTGATATGTGTTATGTTGGTACGTGTTGCGAATAAATAGTTATCTTCCTCGTCTTTATGTTTATAAAGCCTTGATCTTACAACTTATTTATTCGTCCTTATGCATATTATTTTATTTATTTAACATTTCTGTGTTCTAGATTTTAGGTTAGACATTAGAACTTAATATTACCTAAAACTATGTTATTTGATACTTGAAATGCTAACAAGACTGTGTAATTTCTTAAAAATCTTGCGGGGGTTTTTATAGTATTTTACAATCGCACTCGATCAAATTTGTTTACAAAAAATGCTGCAACCGCTTCGTTGGCGTGGCGCAGCCCCCCACAGTGCCCACATCGTTGTTCTCCACACACCACACACCACACACCACGCACCACACACCACACAAAGGACACAAAGGGTGAGAAAGGCACCGTTGATTGGCGTCATTCAGCGCGCTCCGCCACTATAGGCCGCAGTCACTGAGCGCTAAACAACCCAACAAAATAATGTTTTGTGCTCATTGTTCGCATTCAGCGCGCTACGACAGGGCATTCCAATAATTGCCGTCGTGACTCATCGCTTACCGCCTCCTAGTGTATAAGGGGCTTAACTTTATAGTCAAAATTGTTAACGGTCTGTTTGTTTGTTTGAACGCGTTAAATTAAAAAAAAACCTTTATAATTTCCACAACCTTTTGGCATTCACTTGTTAATTTTTTATTTCAACATTCAGTACCTATAAGCCGTTACGGACCTTAGAATACGGACAAATAAATTAAAAAATGTGAGGGGAGTTGTTTGTTATAGTCAGCATAAAAATAAAGACGGGGACAAATTTTAAAGGAGTTGTAGTCTCACATCTGTTACACTGCAGCGTTTAGATCACCAAGCGATAAAACCTTCCAGGACCTATTTTAGACCACACACATAAAGTCAACAAACATAAGTTGAAAATTGTCTACCAAAATTTCCATTTTTTTGTTAAATAAATGTGCAGCCGAAATGTGCGGAACAGTCAGCGGCAGCGCAGCGCAGCGGCGCGCAAGTAGCGCAAGTAGCGCAAGTAGCGCACGCCGCACGGTGCACCTCTACTAAGTTCTCTGTCCCTGGTACCTATCTGCTAGTGAAATCAAAATTTATTGCTTTGTAATTCGATTACTTTTTAACAAGAGTCTCTTTTTTGTCAGCTGCCCGCACTTCTAGGAAATAAGGTTCACTGCGGTATTTACCCGGCGCAACATTGTGACCGCGTCCTTTCACAAATGTACAGTTTTAAATCAAATTTTACAATATTGTTTCCTTGTTTGAACATGGGTAGGTAAATAAAAAAATCATATTATTGTAAACACTTGAAGGTCCATCATAAGGTAATCGGTAAGTAACTGTTAAATGCCCTAACTCTACAATACATAATGGTTGTCAGGCTACCGAAATCGTCACCTTGGTTAGGTACAAAAAATATTTGAAGTAATGATTAGATAATTATAATATACCTACTACTGATAAAAAATATATATTTGTTTATTTTAAATATAATATTTTCATTAACCTCGTAAAGGTTTAAGATAATCCGATAAAGGATGAAGCAGTTGAAATCGTAGTTTATCATGTCATTGTAGTGATAAAAGTTTATCTGAAAACTCTGTTGAGTCAATGGAGCTCACGGCCCATGTAGGGCAAGGTTAGACGAATGAAGACGCGGAGTATGGACAACGGGCAACGACGGGCGACGATAAGCGACGAAAGCGACGACGAGCGACAACGAACGACGACGAGCGACGACGCGACGCGACGCATTGTACTGGAAGACGCAGCTGGTAGAGACGCCCAGGCCGCCCAAGGCCACCGCAAGCCATTGGCAATGAAATTGTTGTGCTAGAGTTGTCTTATGTACTCTCACGGTATATTTACACGGTACGACTAGATAACTTTATGTTCCCAGCTTAGCTGGATTAATTTTAATATCCTGCGCTTAGTGGATATCTAACATTTGCATTGTTAACGAGTTCAATTAGCATGCTTCATTCATATTTATGACAATCTTATCTTATATTGAATGCGCCGCACAAGACTGCATGCTCGCAGTGGGTGCTGCTTGGAAACATGGGTACTTACTCGTAAGTAGAAGATTAACACAGTCATTAACAGTCATTTTACGCGAAGTTTCTAGTATTTAAGTAACGTAGTTTATAATATGAGATCGTTTGGTCCAACAAGATTCTGCTCGTATGCTAATTTTAATGTAAATATGTGATTGTTGTTGAAGCAGCGGTAATAGCCCAGTGGCTTAGAATTCGACCTCGAATCGAGGGGTCCGGGTTCGAATCCCAGTGGCACGCACCAACGACTTTGTAATTAAAGTTATGTGCGAATTATAAAATTAAATATCACCTGCTGTTACGGTGAAGGAAATCATCGTGAGGAAACCTGCATGCCTGAGAGTTCACAAAAGAAATGTTCTCAAAGGCATGTGAACTCCACCAACCCGCAGTAGGCCAACGTGGTGGACTAAGGCTTACATCCCTCTCATTGTGAGAGGAGACCCGACCCTGTAGTGGGTCATTAATGGGTACTGACATGTGATTGTTATATTTGTAATGTAGATCTTTCTTGTGATCTAAGAAAATGTTGGAAGTGCTTCAATTCTGTGATTGGACATAATCAATAGTCATCTACCAGCAAGCAATAGACTTTGACCAAAGTAATAAATATTCCATCGTAGCAAGTAGATTCTTGCCATAGCTACATATTAAGTAATTGATTTTAATTAAATTAGGTCTATATAAGCCATCTGAAGTGTCTTGTTGGTTGAAGAGCGAGCCCGTTGTAGCGGGCCGCCGGCCGGTCGGCTCCGCGGGCGCGCCGTCGCACACAACAATCTGTTGTTTCCAGATTGCTCTCCTCTGCTCTCTGCTCTAGCCATCAAAGACATCCTTATGCATCCATGATCTTTGAAAATAAATTATGATTTATGACTGTATAATTATGTCGTTTAATGCATGTTGTGTAACCCAGGCATAATAATACAACTGAGTATATTTTAAAACATAATACCCCCGACTATACCTCGTACCCATAATACGAATAAATGAAAAAGAAATTCGCTGGATCACAGTATTTGGATTACACTGTATGTGTTGCTTATCTTGTAGACTAAAGACGCCCGAAAGCAGACATGACTGTGGTCACAAGGGATTACCGTTACTGCAGTGCTTCTGTAACACCTAAGGTAATGCGTTGCGGTCCAAGGAGATAATGATGTACTGAGGCTTCTTAAAAGAAAAACCTATGGCGGAATACAACGGCAGGTTAGCCGGGAGTAATAGGCACAAAGGCCTGGCTATAATACTATAATTGATATATTATTATGCTTAGGTTCAATGCTCAGTTGCTCAAACTCCACTCTAGGTTACTCTTCACATCTACTTACGGTGTTTCGCTATCTTTTTTCTCTTCACCTTTTATCTCTCTATTGGTACCGTTATATTCTGTTTCATTGCATTTATAATGTATAATATGTACCTTCTTTTATGTAGATACTTCTATATCCTTTTTTGTTTCGTGCACCTTTCCGTTATATGCTGCTTCTAGCGGTAGGTTTATTTGTATTTCTTTAGGTATGGCACAGCACCGTAGTGTTGTTGTTATTGTAGGTGTACATACCCTATCTATCTGTATCGTGGTACTCGTATGGTTGGCGGCTGCGGGCGACGCACGTGGCTTTCTATATTCCCCGCTTATCGCAGACTTGGTAATTGCAACTCAAGAGCAACGTCTGTGCCACTGCTAATTAGACGTACGTCCTATCGCCATCGAGGTCACCTGAATACTCTATGCACTCATTTACATTGGACAATACATGTTTCCATCGTGTGAAAAGATTAGCAAGCGATAGCACCTAGGTCACCTCAGTCCTCCTACTGCTCGAAGAGAGTCATCAGGTAGCCGAGTCACCATTGGTTTTATTATCATGTCCAAATGAAATCTTAGGGTACATAACTGAATTAACTGATGTGCGTTAGGTAGGTACCTATTCAGTTTGTTCCAATAAGACGATCGCTTGCAAACAAATACATCGAAATTAGTATTAGGCACTGCTACTTTGATAATAAATTTAATCAGTATGAGCAATCTTTTGATAGTATCGATAACTTGGGAAATTGGGAAAGATGGCGGCCCTCCCGCAGCGGTGGCGGGGTGGCGTCGCGTCCCGCTGCGCCGCGCGTCAGCGGAGCCGCATGCCGGCGCGCCCGCCGCGCGGCTTCAGAATACACCACAAGGTAACCCTACACCGGGGGGTATACCGCGCCCTACCTCTGCCACTCCGTTTATAAGACAAATGGGAGGCTCGACTCACAATGACTCGTCTCGGTCGACTTCATGTCCGTATTAACCAGTTTCGGCAAGAATGTTATGATTAGGTACTTGTCTACTGAATTTAATTTATTATTTAATGAATTTAATTAAATTCATGTCGGTATGTCTTTTCGCCGTCATCACCGTCCTTGAACTTCAGTATAGCATAAATGTCCCAACCCCCTTATCGATTTAACCGGTACGAGCGACCCGCTACGAAATATTAATAATCTACTTAAAAATTTACTGTGTCGACCGTGGGAGTCTACGGTGTGTCGCCGGTGGCTTTTGTCACTTTGATACGATAATCAAATGCCCGCAAGTTGCAGAGAACGTCCGCAAGTTGACAGATCGCAGAATGTTGTTCCGCCTTCCTGCAGCCTCCAGCCATACGAGTATGTACGAGTATGCGGTCGCGAGAACATTCTGCATTCGGCGGTGTCTATTTAAGGAGGCGCTCTTATCAATTTCATTACACGACAACCTCGCAGGACAGGTTGACATCGCGTCATCGCGTAACCATGCGTAACCCGCGCAACCCGCACGCGCGCGGCCTCGCCCTCCGCGCCGGACAGCTCGAGGACGCTGGGGCGCTGCCATTTCTTGGACTCTCTTCGGTCGCATGTCGCATGGTCGCATTAACAATGTCACACCCCTAAATATGTTTGTATTAATAAGTAATTAAAAACTTTTACAACTTATTCCCTTACTTTATTATACACCTTGTGACACCTACCTACCCGAAAATACCAAATCAAAAGACCAGTATTAGACTTTCATCCTGGAAGTATCCATAAATCATTGAATACTGAAATAATTTTAATTCAAAAGATAATAGGATTTATAAGGCTCTTCTTGCCTTTCCTATGATGAGTATATTAAGTATTCATCGCAGTCGTAGTCCGGAAAAACCTGCAAGACACGTGTGGAAGAAAGTAGCACACAATCGATGATCGAGGTAGGTACGAGTACTTAGCCAGTACTTAGCGGCTACGAACTTTGATGTTGAATGTTTACTATGATAGTCATTTTATATTATTGTTTTTGTCATACCTTTCTACTTAATAAAAATGATAATTATTATGTATGTATGCAAAGCTAGTCTAAGATAGATGACCTTTGTTGGCAATTTTTCATGAATGTTTCCGGACTTCAGATGACACGCAAAGGCCGTTAAGTGGTCGTTCCGGTTGCTATATTTATTGTGACAAACGTTGTTATCGTCCGCGCTGAGGACCATAGACCTTCTCAAATTCGAGCTGCAAGTAACTGGTTTTCTCATTCCTTCAATCAGAATCTAGGAATCTTTTGCTGTAGTATGAGAAGTTCTGATAAGGTCATATTTTGCATAGGTCATAATTATCTTCTTTGTCATCTGACAGGGCAGATTTTGGATAGGAAATGGCTGCATTTAAAACCTACCTATCACGATACGTGACACGTCACTCATGAGCTTCTAGTTTTGTCCTTAGTTTCGCAGCATTAGCAATAAGTCTAAATTGACTTTCAAAAATTGAACAACCAGAACCCGAATTTCCATAGTCATTTTGAAAGGAGGCAAAAAATCACTGCTTAAGTTAATTACAGCACCGCAAAGATTATAGGTACCTGCATGGGTTCAGAGCGATAAAAACTGGAAACAATGCACAAGCAAATGATTTATTTTTGTCGCTCGAGGCCACGGTAAAGTAGGACCGTTCTTTTATATAAGACGTATACAAGTATTTGGCCGAGTTACATTGTAACAGGAAACGTGAGGAAGGAGAGCATTCCAGAGTGGGTGTGGCTTTAAATTGAAGTCATTTAACTCAACGAGGAATCGATCGGCGCGAGCTCCGCTGATTGATCTGAACTCGCGAGTACGACCGACATAACATACGAGTATGTTCCAATGTTATTTAAATGACGTCGGCAGCAAGAACGCCACGCGCCACGTTATCACCGCCACACCGCGACTCCGCCGGCGCTGAGCCGCTGACATTGCCGGCTCCGGTCGAGGTCGTGCTGTTGAGCTCTACGAGTACGTCGTTACCGCTATCCTTATTTGTTACGGCGCATGTAATTTTTGACAGCAATTTATAAGGTAATCGGGCTGTCATAAACCGAGCGCGGAACAGTTTAACTCGACTTACGTCAATATTATTCATATTCACGCATGAAACAGTTTACGCCAATTATGTAACTCTATAAAGTGTTTTGGTAGTAAATGAAGACAAAAAAATTAGTGATTTCCTGAATCTATACTCTATACTTAATATTATAAAGCTGAAGAGTTTGTTTGTTTGTTTGAACGCGCTAATCTCAGGAACTACTGGATCGATTTCAAAAATTCTTCGAATTTCGAAATAAATTATTCGCATATATATTACCCCTCGAGTAAGGAGGAATTGTAAGTAAGTGGGATATCACCGCTTGTGCTTGATTAGGAGGACTAGTAAACTGTAAAGTACTATAGGTAGTATTTAAGGTGTAATGTAAGTATATCGACTGTGCTAGAGGAGTCATGTGACGGCCAGCGGTGCAGGTGGCGTGGTATTGCGACCACCGCTCGTTAAGCACCAACTATACCCCCTCGGAACGAAATCAATAAAAATGACAATATTCATTACATTTGGCAACATTCCAGAAAAATACCAATAAATACATTGTAAACACCCATTCTTCTGAATTTCAATCAAATTTATAAATATGTATTTACATATACATACTTTTAACCCTTCGTAAAGAAGCATATTCCTCATGTCTTGTTTTGTGTTTCGGTTGGCGAGACATGGTTGCCGGAGATACCTATGAGGCGAACTTAGTCTTTAGTCCACATGGACCTCATAGGGCTATCTGCAGATGCACGATGGTTCGCGTTTATGCGACGCGCGTTTACATTGTGTAATGAGTCGATTACCGGTATCGGTAATGCGGCACCATTATTGCCATTTGTTATTGTTCTCACAGAAAGAATGGGAATCCATTTCAACGTCTGTCAGCCGACAAGGATTACTAATTAGTATTCTGTAATAATAATTGATGAACATCGCTTATTCTCGATATCGTGTAATCGTGCCATTACTCACGGGTACCACGGGCGATGCTCGACACAGATTGTATCTTAGAGTCGTCTTTGGCATATCGGTATAATGGTGGTAATTGTTTCACAATATTCTCTCGAAGTGACTTATTGACCATTTGTAAACCTATATTTAAAACCTTCTTCGTGTGTCTACGGAACGGACACCCTAAGACATCGACGCGCAATTTCCAGTCGTTAACAGCTGACCACCAATCACTTGTGATTTACTTGTGCATACTAATGCATTGGTCCACACATATCCGAGTCAAGCATCGCTTTCAGTGCATCGCAATGCACCGGCAGACCCGCGATGCACTGCAGGAGTGCATCAGAAGAACCATAGAACCTATCGCCCGTCTATTTGCATAACTGCGTTGCAGCAGTTTCATTAACAATAACACTACGATGGCGTAAGCGGAAGGCGATTGTGATGTGTATCATGAAGAGAGGAAATCGGCTATTGATACTGAAGGGAGCCGATCGAGCAATTCCGTCTTGTTGTTCGGTCTACGCATCCCATACATGTACCTACTCGTATGTATCGTATCTAGCCGTATGCAATCCAAGGAATCCGTAGTGACATGACACTTTGGAGTTTGGACCCTAAAATTTGTTACTCGTAGATTTGATAAAGTGTAGTAGTACCTAGTATCAAACTAATTAGTACCAGGTTCCTTGAAAAAACGTATAAAATAGTAAAAACAATTTAAAAGGATAATTGGCACTGAGATTCCGAGTTTCCGTCCAATTACTCTCTTTGACTAGGGGAGCCTGGAAGCGACTCGAATACTGAGCGCGAGTAACGTGAGCTATCCGGACGAACCCTTTGTCATCCGTAGGTACCTACATTGACGGAATTACAAACCGCTTTTCGGCTCTACCACTTGAGCCTCTAACAAGCCACCACCGTCATCAGTGACGTCACGACAACCTAACTGCCGTTAATTTTTATTGCGATGTGCATTCGAGTGTCTTTTGTGATATCAAAAAGCTTCGCTACTTCTTCACCAACTCACCACCTCACTATAAGAATTGTGAAATTAATAAAATCAAACATGAATACTATACGTATTGTGACACGTACAAACCTTAAGGTGCGTATGTATAGGCTCCTGCAACTGCGAGGCACAGGCACAGTGGTTGCACTATGCACCACAGTACTACTGCCTACTGCCTGCTGCCTGCTGCCTACTGCCTACTGTATACAAACAAGTAGCACACGCGGCTGACGCTTGTCTCGACGCCGTCATGTGACTCGCTTTAATTGCAGCCCCCGCCCGCCGCCGCACCCCCGCACCCCCGCAAGCGCGCGCGTCGCCCGCACGCCACCGCCGTCCTCATCTCGCGATTACGGTACACACTGGATGATTGTACCGAAAGTCCGATTTTTAGAATAATAACTTTTTTTTTATTTATCACGCTTTTTTATAGTAATTTGCAACAATTGTCCAAAATTTTCAAATTATTTTGAGCAAGTCTTGTCATTGTCATACTGTCGATAGCTTTAAAGTTGTGAAAACGAAAAAGTTGTCATTAACTTTCAGTTTTTCATAACAGCTGAAAACTGAAACTTGGGTATTTTTTTATGCTTTGAGGACTCAATGAATTGGGCGTCTGCTACAGAAAAGGATAAAAAAGAGTAACCGGCTTGTCAATCAACCGGTGATGTCAATGCGTGAGCGCGGCGACCGGTGCGTGCACATTATTCACACACACACATACACGTTTTCGCACCCACACAAGCTCGCGGAAAAGCACGTGACTTGGACGGGAGATCGAGGGGAGTGGGGTGAGGCCGGGGAGGCGCGGGTCACCTTTCACGGGCGGGCTGGCGATGGCGGCTGTCGCCGGCGCCGGGAGAGCGCGCGAGTCGGCCGCGGCCGGACGTCCCGGCCAAGCTAGACTCCCAGAGTAGCTTTTCTAATGGAAGAGACAAGTTACATTATAATAATCTACTAATTATTTTAACTTTACATTTAGGTAAGGAGGCGCTTTTTGAGTCGTCGTCAGTAGTCAACAGTTAGGTACAGGAAATTAACAAGGTACCTAGTCAGCGAATGTACCTAATTAATTTGTCTAGTATTTTCATTTGCTTGAGATTGATGAATAACATTGTGAATATCTGCACATTATTCCAAAAGGTATGATCAAAATAGTGAGTCTGCGCAGCGGTTACGGTGCGTACGAAAGAGTTCAACGCGCGAGAGACCACGACAATAGGATTGATACTATTTGATACGCACCGAAAGTGCACAGTATAAAGACATGATGACAGCGATATCACAAGAACATGCGTTCCTTGTGATAGCGCTGCAATTTTTAAAAGTAAAGTGGTAGATAGGGGTTTTAAAGGCAAGTGTCAGAATAGAGTTCGGAGGCAACATGAAGATGTCAGTGTTGCTGTGGAGTGTGGCGTGTGGCGCGGTGGCGGCGGCGGCGCACAAACGCCTGTGCGCACAGCTGCGCCAAGCGGGGCGGTCGTTGACCCCACGCACGTGGCCGCCACCGCGCATTCGCGCGAAATGTTATCACTTTTTTTTATTACCGTGCACTTTTTGCTCATTTCGTTCACAATCAGTTATAATTCAATGTTGAATCAATTTTACGTCACAACTCATGCGCGTACCTATCCCCAGAAAGTTGGGCCATAAAATTGTAATCAGAGTTGTTTGTTTCAAAGATTATACAAGCTTGCGATTTGAAATAAATTAAGTGAACATAAAATTATAAGTTTGATCATAATTTCTGGAAATGAAAGTGTTAACTGACATTTCACAAGGTTTATTAATACAAAACTTGAGTCGACGGCGACATAATTGTATTTTATGTTATTTTATTATCTTATTATTATTTTTTTAACAATTGTTTTCTCCTTTTTCTTGATAAAAAGGATAGATAACAACCCAGTCCGCGAGCCGTAGCCAAGCGCATAGGGAGGTTATTTAATGGTTAAAGTGGCTGATGATATCGTTGATGATGACAAAATTTTCTAGTAATTCTGCAAGTATTAAGTATAGTGGCTTTCTGAAGCATGTGGAGTGCATAATAAGGCATGTTCAAAGTTTCTAAACATTTTAATAGGGATTTTGGAATAATACCTGTTGACGATATATATTGGTATAATATGGACAGTTTGCACATTCCATTTGTTTTTCAGTTCTATTGCTAGTTCTTGGTATTTGTGGAGTGTTTCTGGTATGGTGTTCTGTATGTTGTGAGAGTTAGGTATGGCTACGTCTACAAGATATACTTGATTATTAATTTTATCGTGGATGGTGATGTCTGGTCTGTTAAAGTGAATGGTTTTATCTGTTTTTATTGTTCTATCAAAATTAATTTTACAATCTATCTTATAGTGCAGATTCTGGTTTGTAATTATTATTATATTGGATCATTTTAGGAATAAGCTTGAATTTGTAAGCCACCTGCTGGCGGACGGTTGCAGCGACCTCATCGTGCCGATGTTTATAATCGGTTTGAGCCAGCGATCTACAACCTCCAGCTACGTGTTGTGTGATTGTGTCGTCTCAGGCGCAGAGTGACAATGTCGGCAAAGGTCGTCATTCTCCTTAGGATCTGATTTTAAATAAATTGAATTGAATAATTTTATCTAAGCAAATCTAAAATTGTATGGAATTTACATGCAACGTTTTTTTAGGATTTTTTATTTTTATATTTTTTGTATAAAATAAGTATTAGGATTATGCACTACAAGCCAACTTTACACACACAAACTTGAGTGGAGTGGTCACCGTGCGGTGACCACTCCACTCACATACCTACTCGTACTACTTTTTGAAGTTTTCCTTGAATCCTGAGGAATCAAATGGATGGATTTTGTTCTTTAGAAAACATTATCTTCGTCTTACTCTTAGTACTGATTCCCTGGACTACATTACACAATGTATAGATCTGATATAACAATG
The DNA here is from genome assembly GCA_905147235.1 of Erynnis tages. Classification (NCBI taxonomy): domain Eukaryota; kingdom Metazoa; phylum Arthropoda; class Insecta; order Lepidoptera; family Hesperiidae; genus Erynnis; species Erynnis tages. The sequence continues at coordinate 24,345 of LR990082.1, read as the reverse complement.
CGTCATATTTAACAATAATCTGTAGTTACGCGTTTAATCAATCTCCACCACTCCGCACTGGAGTAGCGTCACAGCGTGGTGGAGTATGCTCCGAGCCTCCCCTGGGGAGAGACCCATGCCCGTTACTCGGTTGCAGCCCTTTGCTCGATATAAAAACATCCAGACGGAGCGGGTGTCAGGCAAGGTGCACTATATGTACCTACCTATAAAAAGCAGAGTTAGTCAATGTTTAGTGGTGGCTGGTCTGTCCCCGAGAGCATGACGTGTCGTTTAACATGCTTCATTATCATTTATGCATAATTCTCATTATGTACTTGCATTGTGTTTAAGTATTATGATTATTTATTAGAATCACTTACAAGTCAGTAATTTTGTAATACTGCAAGTACACGACCAGCTATTAGACTACCGGTTCTTATCACAATACTTGATGATTAACAAATAACACACTTAATAAATAAATAAATAAATAAATAAATAAATAAATAAATAAATAAATAAATAAATAAATAAATAAATAAATAAATAAATAAATAAATAAATAAACTATTATTATTATTTAATTCTCAAAATGTTACAAATACCTTTTTGTATTTTTTCCAACGTAGATACACCTCTATGTACAGCATCATTCGAAAAAGAAATGTTGTTAAATTTGTTAATCACATCTTGGAATATTTTAGCCGTTTTGTTTGCTCAAGTGCAGTGTAAGTAGCGCACCTGCGTAGGTGAGTAATTACTAATATCAATTTTGTGCTTACTTAAATATTGTATAGATTTAAAGAAAGATATTTACATACTGTTATATCTATAGGTACGTGAAGTGAGTGTAAATCGCAACTTACTCGTAGCATAGTCGGTAGTCAGCAACAACAAAGAAAAAACATAGCCCAAGTCAGTAACTAAAGTTACACTCGTTAGAAGTAAGTAACTATTAGTTTTAGGTAACCATAAACCTATACTTTAACAAACAGAGGTAATTCTTTAAACAAAACAGATAGCAATATCTATGCAATTGTATTGTTTTGATACACATTGCACAACTGATATTAGGAAGCAGATAAGGAATCGTAATCAATGAGTAATATCTACATTTCCTACATTCCGAGTTCACTTAATGTATTTGAATTATCTAAAACACCATTTTAAACTTGTAAAATAAGTAAGAGCCGCATGCCGGTCATCATAGAAAACAGAATTGTAAATTTCTTTTTTCTACGCCGGTCCTAAACCGCATAATGCTAATATTATAAAAAATCGACGTCGATATGATCAGGGAGATCTTTCAGTAATGCTTATCGATGGTATGCGTAACTCATGCAATATACGAGTACCTACACAAACAGCTGAAGGGCCATTCAATGCTACGTGGTCGTCGTCGCCAGCAACCGCAGGTCCTAGTTGTACTAGTAGTTAGTATCGCAAGACGCGGTGCGGCGCGGCGCGGCTCGGGCGCGTAGCTGCCTAGCAGCGCAATGCGTGGTCGCTTGCGGCGGCGGCGGGCCGGCCATCATCATTTTGGAAATGAGAATTTGGTGGACTTATTTATTGTAAGAATGATTTTACGGCGATTTTAATGGGTACACAGCTACACACAGCTTGTCATTGCTAATATGCGAATCTTATTGAAAAATTAAAAATTTTCGCAATACAAATCAAATGACTAACGATACTCATTAAAATAATTATTTAACTGTGTGACGAAAATAATTTTGTCACGTGCATCATCAAAACAACTTATTAAACAGAAGTCAATTGCCTATTCAAGGTAAGTAGCTAATTGCGAATGTCGTTGATAACGAGTGGAGCGCCGATAGCTGGATGTTACGTAATGCCGGTATATACCCAGTATTACCCAGTCGCGAACATACTCGTCGAATAGGTACCTAACGTGGGCAGGCACAGCTCTAATGATTTTCAATTGGTCTGTTTTGAGTTCCATAACAAAGTTTTCTTTTCTGACATTTTGTCGCTATTACTTAATTGGCAATTTTTTCTATATTCGAAGGAAATTCTTTTAGAATTTAACAGTTCCATAACGTTATCGATAAGATTAAAAAAATATCTTGAAATTATAAAGTAGCGAGTCCAGTAGCGAAGACAAGTTTGAAGTTGGTGCCAATAATAGTAGGTATATCGAAAGGAGGATGTGCGTCAGTGCAAACTTCCCCCAGGAGCGCGCGAGCGGGGTGGCCGGCGCTTCCGGCGGCGAGGGCGCGGACGAGGGCGCGGGTCGCGGGGAGCGGGCGCGCAGCCTCCGCGGTCCACGGGCGCATCTCGTCGCGCGCCGTCGCCGACTCGCCGCCGGCCGATCAGTCGCGCTCGAATCTCGCCGGCGCACGCACGCTTCCTCTACTTTGGCGCTCCGCGCTCCTCCGCATCACCCGCGTGCTCCGCCACGGACGCCTCTGCCGCCGACCCGCGCACCGCCACCAACACGTCGTCACCGCCGCCCCAGCCCCGCCCCGCGCCGCGCCTCATGTGCACCTGACACAGGCACCCCGACCGCCGCAACCAGTGAGTGACACCACCCCGCTCCCACTCTCCACTCCATCATCATCACCGCCGTACTCCCGGAGCCTGGAGCCCGGCACGGAGCAAGGCGCGCGTCGTCGGGACGGCGACCAGCGCCGCAGCGACCAGCGAGAGTTACCGATCGCTGTCTGTCTAGTGATCTAGTCACTATTGTTCAGGTTTCAGTTTTTCACAGCTTTTCATAATGCCAAGTTCACATCACGTTTTTGTATATTTTTTTGAAAAGCTTTCGAGTGCGCTCGAACGTTCCGAAAGCACCGGAATAGTCCCGTCTCAGACTGACTGTTATCCGTACTGGGACCACTGTGCCGAGAGGTATATTTTATGTAATGTAAATTTATTTAAGTGAAAAAATTATTTACGGTAAGTCTAATACTGGGAGAGTTTATGGATTATTCGTCGTTTTAATGTGATGGTAGAGAAGTGCGAGTGAAAGTGTTTACATGCTCTAGCTGTTCGGATTCGGCTCCAGAGACGTTATTTTTCTGTTTTGTATCCTAAATATTTAAGCGAAAGGATTTTCGTTACGATTTTCATATAAAATTAATTAAAAAATTATTATTTTAATTCAATCGAACGTAGTTAAAATAAGTTAATTTTTTTACACTCTTTCCTCAACCTCCACTTTTAATAAAAGGTTGGTACCTATATTGTTAAAGATTTCTTTTTAAAGTTATATTCAAGTTTAAACTCTTCACTAAAGAGTCCAGCAGCCGTCAGCGCACGCAACGCAAGTATCGCAACACGTAATAATTTCCTCCGGTTGATTGCAAGCCAACAAGCAATAGTCCACCAGTTGCAGCGAGTAATGCCCGCTCCGCCCGCGAGCGAGTAGCCGCTAGTCCGCACCAGCGCGCCACAACCGCGCCGGCCCGCGCGCCCGCGAGCTGCGCTGCGCTCGTCGAGCAAGCGGTGGCAGCGGTGCTCGCTGTGTATCTGTACACCAATAAATTTTATGCATTTTTTATATTCGACACACGAGACTGAAAACATTTAGCCTTTTAAATGTTGCGTAGCACGCCGCGTAGCGTTCGCAATTTAGAAGCTACGATATTAGCATTTGGTGTGTTACGATTCTCTTTCATCCTCTTTGCATTTAAAAAATTATATAATTATGTTTGTTCAATATTTTGTGAACGGATTAAGATAAAGGTGTTCTGTGTATTCTTTAGGAGCAAGCACCAGAAGAAAAAACCTTGGGCAGGCACCTTGCACTTCTATTGACCGTTTGCTCATCCAAAAAAATTCTTCTCCCACACAGACCTAAAATAGCCGTATCGTTAATATTTTTCACTAATTTTTACTTAGTTTTACTCCCCCTATGAAAAATGTTATCCTCCGCCAATCCGCAATCCACATTTCAACAGAATAATAGAGAGAACTCTGCCACAAACACGATTGTTGTGTAAAATATGTGACTCCTAGATGCGTCTGCTGTTTGGTGTTGTACCTACTCGTACCTACGCAGTACGTGTAGGGGGCGTAGTCGCGTAGCTCAGCAGGACCCGCAAAATATTGCCGACTACAGCTCGGTTTCACCTAGCCTAGGTTTTCTAAGTACATATTGTTCTTATGATGACATGTGGATCAGTAAACGGGTACGTCGGTTATTCAAATACAATTTAAACTCCCCAGCTCTCTCAGGTGTCAATATTTTTCTGCCGGATTAAAAAAATCGTCAAAAATTATTTAAAAAGCCGAGTGGTTTATCTGCGATAAAAAATACGCATGGAGTGTCACTTAACATTCATAAAATAGGTACGCTAACGGGTCTCCTCACTTGACTAAATTTTCTAGGTCGAAGTTAAGGTAACAATTAATAAAGACCCAAAGTACCGCTTCTGGCTTTCGCTCCTACTGATTATATCAACAGACAGTCCAAATACACAATATCTACCTCGATTTACAAGTTTTACGACCAAGTCGATTTTGTAAGCCGAGTTAGTCATCGTTTAAGCAGCTAAGTGAAGCCCCTTAAGTGTCTGGACAACTGTGGAAAGCGGCTTATTCGTGTGCGTGATTATCGTCCTTCATTTTTGGTGCATCTATCTGTGATCATTCATGCGCCACCGTTGGGTCAATACAATAAAATACAATAATAGTATGTGAAACTAGTATAATAATATTGTAAATAGTGTACGGGCGGGAGTCGGGGGCGCTATGCATGTATGCATGCATTATGCGGCCGCCGATGTTATCACCGCGGTCCGCGCGGCGCCAGCGCGTGCGCACACTGCGCAATGTCAATGTCGATGGCGCACCGCCTCGCACCGCGCACATGTCGCACAAGCACGCGCGCTCAGCCGCTCACCAACCCGCCAGAACCGCGCTTATACTCGTAGGTGACCTCACATCCTTCACCGCTCCTCCACTTCCAAAACAGGGATTTCGTAAAGTAATGTAACATTTAACTTTATATGTGTACCTACTTTGATAACAAAAAAAATATATAATACGATTACATTATTAAAAGTCTCCACAAAAGCTTTTAGGGAACGTTAGGTGATTGTTTCATTAAAAAACCCATTTTGTTACCTATTTGACAGATGTATTTCCTCGATAAACAAAAGGAGCTCGATGCGCGATTGATTGATGCACACTCATGGAGGTACTTTTTTTCATACGTCCATGTACACACTATTACACACCAATTTGGCAATCTCGTTGTTAATTTGCAAGTGATACGTACCTTTTTGTTCTTGTTTCTACTTTGATGCTCCCGCAAAAGCATAGATACAAAGCGACTAGGTATGTGTTTTGGCTAAGAAAGTCAAATTGCTAAAGAGACAGATTAGAAGCTAACATCCTGATCAGCGGGTAGGAGTAACCTGCCTACTTTGTTCCATACATACCTATCTGCCACATTTAAATGACACGCATTGGTATACCGATATAAAAAATAAATTGCCCTTTACAAAAACTTTAAATGTCGAATTGATTAATTTTTTCTCACTTATAGTTTGTCGTTAGAGCAATTTATAGGACGAGAAAAAATATTCGATCTCATATAAAAAGTGTTATTATATTTCGAGCAGTGAACACTGAACACCTGCGGTTGGGAATCATGTAGGTACCTAATTGGTTGTAGTTTTGGTATTGTCCCGGCCGGCGCGGCGGCCGCACAAACCCAGACAAGGCTCCACGGTTCCACGGCTCCACGGCCCTCGTGCTATGCCACCAGCCACCACTGCTGGCGCTGCTCCTACTGAACTGACAGGTAGGGGAAAAGTGGCATGAAGGAGCCAGGTTTTGAAGGAGCCACTTGCATTATTTCCATAGTTCAGGGTCAAATCTCGGTGGAAATTATATTTTTAAGTGGCAACACTGATTTCCTATTACCCACAAAGATTTGGGAACTCTCCGAAACCATTGGACACCGGTATGTCGAGTTAAAGGTTTTGGCACTAAAAAGTAAGTATTTTCCTTATTTTAAATTGTTTTTTGGTATTTTATTGGAAATAAATATAGTTACACGGATTATAAATTAAGTTTGTGCATATATTTGGCCTTGTAGATACGGAAAAACTGAGCTGAAAAAGTTTTAATATTATTGTTATTTTGAAGGTTATATTTATTTAAAGAATAGGTTATGAAAGAGCCGGGTGTATAGGCCTTGAAGGAGCCGACTCTTTGTATGGCGTTCCTGGTAGAATATAAGATTTCTATTATTTTGTAAAAAAAAAATATTGTTATTATTAAACAAAGTATCCGCATCTAGTTTTTTTAACAAATTGTCATTTTGTTGTTTCTTAATACTGCAGTAATTTTCATTTTGCATATTTTTTGCAATTACACTTTAAAATATAAACCGGCTCCTTTATAACTTGTACTACCTCCTTCATAACAATAAACCGATAAGTTATGAAGGAGCCAGATGACACATTTTTTAAAATAGGTAAATTCATTGATTTTTTTAGTATGTTTAAGGTTCTTTCGTATGAAATTACCTTCCTTAATAAATAAATAATAATTTGAGAGACAAAGAGTCATATAATATATTGTATCAGGCGTTACTTTGCGGAAATCCATTGTTATAAGTTGTATTTATATTTCTTTGCAACAATCCGCACACGTGGATACCAAAACAAGTTCCACGTGTGCGGATTGTTGCAAAGAAATATAAATACAACTTATAACAAAGAGTCATGATATCTTACATTTAAAGTATATTTTTCGCTTTGTTTATAAAACTGGCTCTTTCATAGCACTTCTCCCATACTCTTTGGAAAGTTGATACTATAAGATGCGGCACCTTCTTGATTACTTGATAGTTTCAACCTAGCATATCGGTTTCTATCTTTATTTTGTATTCCGTGCTTTCTATCAGTTAACCATTTAACAATAAGGGGATTTTATAGGCAATATTGTTCTACAATGTGACTTGCAGGAATATTTTAGGTATGTTTAAGTCAAAGACACACATAAACTAAAACTACAACGACGAGATTATAATGAATTCATAAAATAATTATGATGTAATGTAACCCAACTCATTAATAATATCACGTACAAAAAGTTCTTACCAACTGTTCATTGGATTGGGTTACGAATTCTATCGCAGTGAGACTGAGTGGTGAATTTATAAATATTAATAAAAATAATAATGAGGCTAAATTTACAATAAATATTGTAAAGCTGCCCACACCCAGTGCTTCCTTATGTCTATACGATATAAAATTGGTAATGAAATAAAATATTAAATTTGATGACAAAATTTAATAAAGCTATACTGTGTCTCCGCGCGTTAAACCAAAATTTAAATTAATAAACATAAGGTGCTGAGAGTTTTTTTCTCCGGGGTTTTTCTCTCTGGACCCAATAGTGGGTGGCACCAATTGAAACGATGCGTCCGATTAGGTAAAACAACTAAATAAATGAATTCTAAACACTATATGCCAAGTAGTGTATATGAAATAATCAAATTTAAATAAAAAGAAATGATCGTATTTCAAATATTGTTGGTCGCGCATTTGTAAAGTAAGAATGTTACAATATAAACAATTTTATTTGTTCAGCACAATTCATTTAGTTGCTGCTGGCAATTCGCATTAATTTACTATAGGTTACCTACTCGTAAACAGCTCGTGATTGCCGGTCGTCATGATCGTAATGATAAGATAAAACAAACCCTTCAAATTTTTAGGGTGATATTGTTTCGTTCGATCGTTATCAAGATTTGTGATGGCATGTTATATTTAGGATCGATGCTAAAATCTAATCATTTGACAGAAATGAGTGCTAGTCTCAGACGTTTCAAACTCCCTCGACAACTTGAGTGACGCAATGGTTCAGAGTTTCAAACTCCGGTCGCTGCGCAGAGTCTCGGATTCGATTCCCAGCGGAGCAAAAATTTGAATGATGATTTTAATGTTTGTTTCTGGTCTGGCTGTGGGTGTTCTCGTCTTTTGTGTGGACCCCTATTGAACCCAATTGAACCCCAGTGTGGGGCTCTGCGTATAATATTCTCTGCGGCGCTGGGCAGCAGTGCTCACAACACAACTAGCGACATTATCATAATCTCCGCTGCATGCCAGCAAGCGTCGCGACGACACTCCGCCAGTCCGCCAGCCGGCCCACCCGCAGCACGCGCCGGTCGAGAAGCCGAGCTACAGGCTGCCGTCGTCACCACGTAACGTTGCTGATAACTGCTCGCAAACCCGTATCATTACTCATTAGCTCATCATGTACCTCTCCACCGTGTACGAGAAAATTAGTGATAGTAGATAGTTACTTATGACCAGAATAACATAGTGTGTTTTCTATCAGCAGAATGATCCCGCGGCGAAAACACAACGCGTCGTCCGGCTCGCTGCCGCCCCCTGACGACAAGCATGCCAGCAACGATTACATCCGTAAGTACAAGTACCTATTCATGTGCCTACTACGTCTAAATTATTTCTTTGAAATTAATAAACCGACATGACTCGCAGCAATGTTCGCATGTAACGATTTACGAAATCGATTTCTCGTCGATACTCGTATGTGTGAACGTAGCGTGGCGGCGGCGGCGCGAAGGCCACCAGTGCGCCCTTGAACTTGACGCGTCGGCTTCGCGCGGTCTACTGCGGCCGCCGCCCGTCGCCCGTCGCTCGCCTGACTCGCCTCGCACTACCCTCACCGTGCATGATTAAGTGATCACCCGCGTCTGTCAGCTCTGCACTGACACTTGTAAATACAAAGCAAAATATTCCTCTTCGCTTCGGTGCTGACGTATATCAAAAACATACATGTGTTCATTGAGATATAGGAAGATAAATCGATTGAATTATGGGGAAACTTTCTACGGCTAGAAAACTAAATTTCGGAAAGAGATGTGTAGTGTCGGACGTGTCCTTAGGATTCCACCGGAGCTCCATGGTGTCGATGGGTAAAAGTGTCGTCCTGTAATCGAATGACGTGATATTGTTGACGTGAGATGTGAAGGATGTGAAGATGATGTAGTACGAGTATGTTCGGTGTACGGTGTTCAAATGTGATGTTGTTGTCGGTGCAGTGTCGGAGGGCGGGGCGCGCGAGAGCTGGCGCGCGGCGCTGCGGCGGCGCTGCAACCGCAAGACGCTGCACAAGCGCGTGCCCATCACCGCCTGGCTGCCGCAGTGAGTGCCTCACTTACATCCCACCATAATTATATTGTTCATATTGTTTGGAATTTGAATATTAAATGTGTATTATTATGTCGACAACGATGTCACAGTTTTCTTGAAAATGTTCTAGATGAGTGTGTGTTCGTTGAACAGGTATAACGCCGACAAGGCCGTGGGCGACCTGATCGCCGGCATCACGGTCGGGCTGACGGTGATCCCGCAGTCCCTGGCGTACTCCAACATCGCGGGGCTGCCGCCGCAGCACGGGCTGTACGGCTCGTTCCTCGGCTGCTTCATCTACATCGTGCTGGGCGGCTGCCGCGCCGTGCCCGCCGGCCCCACCGCCATCGCCTCGCTGCTCACGTGGCAGGTCGCCGGCGGCGTCGTCGAGAAGGCCATCCTGCTCAACTTCCTCACGGGGCTCGTGGAGCTGCTCATGGGCGTGCTCGGGCTCGGCTTCCTCATCAACTTCGTGTCGGGCCCGGTGTCGTCCGGCTTCACGTCCGCGGTGGCGCTCATGATCGCCACGTCGCAAGTGAAGGACCTGTTCGCCATCTCGGTCACCGGCGACACCTTCCTGCAGCAGTGGATCTCGATCTTCCGCAACCTGCACTCCGCCTCGCTCTGGGACCCCGTGCTGGGCTTCATCTGCATAGCGCTGCTGCTGTCCATGAGGGTGAGAATCGAACAACATTTACGTTATTAATTAAAAAAACCTCGTCCCTTTCTCTTCACTGTAATGTGACTTCGCGTCACCGTTTTACGTTGCCGAAACGTAACATATGCGTAATATACTTGCAGAAAATTGGAATGATAAAGCTGGGCACGAAATCGGAGGAGGGCCCGAGCACGCGGCAGAAGGTGGCGACGAAGTGCATGTGGCTGCTGGGCACGTGCCGCAACGCCATCGTGGTGGTGGCCAGCGGCGCGCTCGGCTTCTGGTTCGTGGCCACGCGCGGCTCCTCGCCCGTGCGCCTCATGGGTACGTACATACCCGCCTCCTTTCCATCTCTGCACTCCTTGGCTGTATGAATGTCAACTAGCAACGTTGTATCCTTTAACTGCTTGTCCCTTTTTCCTCTTCCCTGCCATTCCTGTATTATGTTATTACTGTCTCAAAGGTCGAAATTCGATGTTACTTCCCTTTCTGACCTCCTTGTCGGGTATACAAAATGAATGAAGCAAACGCAAACCTATTTACATAGATCTACCGTAGGTTCTAAACGATGGAATGAAGAGGACTTGGCTTAATTAGCCTTATTGAACATAATATTAATCCTATGTATATCGGAACCTTGCATCGTTATTTTATATTATAGTATTGTTTTAAAAAATTGTATTCTGTCATAAATTACCAACGAAAAAAGTGATATTTTTAGTACACATAGTATATGTATACTAATATTTTTTATTTCCTTATGCATTCGCCAGCTGAGAATGTTCGAGGGGGTTAGTAATAGTAATGAATATGACACGAGCTCGTGCATCACCGACATGAAACCCATATAATCCTCGCACATCACTCTATTCTGTCACACCTCCATATCCATCCATCAGTAGAGTAAAGTAAGTCTTCAATTAGTACATTACTCCATGAATGTTAATGAATGCATTACGACACGACGACATCTCATCCGTTATCTGCGAGTATCGATAGTGGCGGTTGTGTGATGCGGCGTCCATGTCCATGTCCATGCCCAGGTGCGATCCCGTCGGGCGTGCCGGTGCCGCAGCTGCCGGCGTTCAGCTACGTGCGCGCGGACAACTCCACCGCGGACTTCCTGCAGATGGTGTCGGAGATGGGCTCGGGGCTGCTGGTGATCCCGCTGATCGTGCTGCTCGAGGACATCGCCATCTGCAAGGCGTTCTCGGACGGCCGCACCATCGACGCCACGCAGGAGATGATCGCGCTCGGCGTCGCCAACCTCGGCAACTCCTTCATGCAGGCCTACCCCGGCGGCGGCTCGCTGGCGCGCTCCGTCGTCTCCAACGGCTCGGGGGTCAAGACTACCTTCAACGGCCTCTATACCGGTAGGTACCTAACCATCCTTCCGTATCTTACTTCTTCTTGATCGTTGGCTACCTTGTTTTATTAACCGCCTTCAAAAAAAGGAGTAGGTTTTCAATTCGAGTTTTTTTTAAATTATTTATATTTGTTACCGCCGCCTTCCGTTATATTGTGTTAACCGATATGATTATTTTCTTTTTGTCATACATTTAATATTCCGTTAGTTTGAAGTTTGTATTTATTTTCTGTTTTCAGGTGTAATGGTGATTTTGGCGCTACAATTTTTCACGCAGTATTTCGAATTCATTCCAAAAGCGGCGCTAGCAGCCGTCATCATCTCGGCGATTTTGTTTATGGTTGAATATGACGTCGTCAGGCCGATGTGGCGAGCCAAAAGTAAGAACTGCTTTTAACTAAAACTAAAACTAAGTTACAAAACTTTAAACAAATACCTTATACAAATATTTCCGTCAGAGATAACGAAATTAACACGTATATCACTGACTTAGCTAAACTGACAGCGGAACGACTTATTCGTTATACAATCATAAGTCCTCTCACTGAACCGGCAGAGCAACTCCTAACCCTTATCCGATATCAAGTCCTCGCTCGTAGTAACCAAGCCCATTGTATTTATAGCGTGGCCAGACTGGCCAGTACTACTACCAGTACGTACTACGTACGCCCTCTCGTTCAACACCTATCTGTCGCCATAGTTTCCTTTTTCCTCGATGGATTGCTTGCATGTCCATCAGTAATTTGATGTTGCCAACAATACTACTTTTATATTGCAGTTTTATTTTGCTTTGTCTTCTTTTTTATGGTTTTCATTTATTACCTATATTTCCATCGCCATTTTTAAATTTTAATTATTTTATATTGGTTTCAATAGCACATAATATTATAGACGGTACACTGAGAGCGCCTATGTACGATATATTAATATTTGGAAAACCAACACATTGCTTGTTGTTAATATAATTTTAAATATTTCAGAGCTAGATTTGATCCCGGGAGTGGGCACGTTCATCCTGTGCCTCGCGCTGCGCATCGAGCTGGGCATCCTGGCCGGCGTGGTGGTCAACATCGTCTTCATCCTGTACCACGCAGCGCGGCCCAAATTTTCAGTGGAAATGCTCAAGGTCAGTTTGCCAAAATCTTAATCGTGAATTTTAACATAAAGTAGGTACCGACTAATGATTTCCTATTTAACGAATCGAAAACGTGTCGCAGACGGAGCGGGGCGTGGAGTACCTGATGATCACGCCGGACCGGTGCCTCATGTTCCCGTCGGTGGACTACGTGCGGCGGCTGGTCACCAAGTGCGCGGCCAGCAGCTCGGTGCCGGTGGTGATCGAGTGCACGCACATCTACAGCGCCGACTACACCGCCGCCAAGAGCATCGAGCAGCTCACGGCCGACTTCCACGCGCGCCTGCAGCCGCTCTACTTCTACAACGTGAAGCCCTCCGTGTGCTCCATCTTCGAGGCGGTCGCCAAGCCCGAGCACTTCGTGGTGTTCTACGAGGACGACGAGCTGGACCGGCTGCTGGCCGACGACGAGCGCGTGGCGCCCGCCAAGCCGCCGCCGCAGCTCGCATGAGCGCCGGAGCACCTCACTGCCCGAGCGCCGGACGCCTCCGCGTGATTGCCATTTGACACAGAGTGATATTTATGAATGTTGACGCGATGTTATTATATTATAAGGTTATATCGGTGACTATACGTGTAGGATTTAGACTTTCAACGATTTATGTTTCCTCGAGTGGCTTCGTACCGATCGGCGCTTCGGCGTCGATGTAAAACTCCTGAATAGAGACTCGTATATTTTCGTAAGGTTTATGGTAAGGTCGACGAGGGAGGGAAGGGGAGAGGACGGAGGGGAAGGGAGGACGGAGGGGAGCAGAAGCCCGTGGCTGTGCGGCTGTGCGGCTGTGATCGGACGCGCCGCGCGCCGGTGCCATCAGTATTACGAGTACGTCGACGGCTCCGCGGCGGCCGAGCGAAGCGAAGTCGGTCGACTACTTTCTTTCGCAAAGCGTTATTTTTGTAATCACTATACTGGTTTCCGAGCGGACGACGATTCGTCCCTCGCTATTGTTGTGATTTTAGAATGTAAATCTTTAATCGGTAATAATTCTATGTACTTAGAGCTATTGAATAAATTACTATAATTATTCGAGTCACTAAACTTATGAATCGATACTTAACGACTTGACTTTGTTGTAAAAGTACCAAATCGTGATAGTTTAGTATTTTGTTTTATTTATTTGTAGGCAAATAAAGTACAAGGTAATTAAGATATTATTATATCAGTATGTAGATCGGTCTGCTGTGTATGTGTGCGTGAAAGTTGAATGTGTGCGGTCGGGGCGCCCGCTGGGCCTTTGTCGGTGGTGGCTAGTCGTTCGTACTTTGCGGATTAATTTAAATATTAAAAATTGAAATATCCAAAAAGGTTATTATATTATACAATGATTCATTTCAAATAAATTTTTCCTTTATGCAGCTCTAATATAGCACCAGAACAGCCTACTAATCATAAAGGGTTGCTTTGGTACAAGTACTTCAAGATATTTTGGATTCTTCTCAAAATGTTTCTAAATTTCCTAAATGGTTGACAATAATTTATGTAAGTATCTTAGTTATATGCCTTTATATATTTTATTGACGACCCCGCCATACATCTTACTGAATTTAATGAATGCGAACATACTCCTAGTATTATGTGAAATGGACATAGTAGTTCTAATATAGTTTTAAGTTAATCTTTATATTAATATTTGAAACATTTTTAAGAGACAGAGTGTAGTGTCTGCGACTCACTTAGTTAAATCAATTGTATTTTTGTAGTAAGTCTATCGAATATTCTGTATTTTTTTTATTAATTATTATAAATGAAGTGTTAAAAATAATAGCCACCGCCGACCGACCATAGCCCTAACATAGATTCACTACTATAATACTGTACCTCTTCTAAAGATTTTTAATAATTATATTGCAAAATCGATGCATTATATTTTGACAAGATATGCTTCAAATGAATATTCTTCTAAAAACCGTATTAAATTAAAAGTGCGTTTGCATGCATTGACGAATGTTGTCCCAGTTCCAAGAACAAAATAAAAAATACTTGTAAACTCTTAAAGAGTTATCATGACATAAAATTTGTTTTATTTCACCTTTATTCCCAAAAAATAGCCAGATAGTATTAAACGTCACCTGATGCGTGCCAGCAATTCAATATTCATAGACGCCCGCACAGTACCTAGTAACTTATACTTATAACAGTACAGGCCAAAGGTGCCGCAGCCCTCGTGCCGCCGGGAAGGATCGTTCCGGCTTAAAATGTTCTAATGCCGCCGGCCTAACCGCCGGTACCAACCCGGGCCGGCGGGTTTGGTATGTAGAGGCCTTTGGGATTCCTCACCATGTTTTTAAAGCTACGTGAAGTCCACCAACCCGCTTTAGGCCAGCGTGATGGACTGAGGCCTACATCCTTGTTGTGACTGCTGTGGGTTAAACGCGAGGATCGTCGGCTCAAAATAACTACCTACGCGTCTATGTGGCCTCTGCAAGTTGCACTGCTCAACGGCCCCAAACGAAGCAATTTTGAGACGCATTGACGCAAAAATGAATCCTGTTAGACAATCGCAACGCTAAGCTATATAGTTGGTTGGATCCTGGTACAGCACCTAAACAATACTCTTAAAATTTGAATTTTATCATCTAAAATTGAAACTTTTCCCCTTAAGGTGGGTCATAAGGGTATATTTAGAGTCGGGGCGATACGGGTAAAAGTATAAAAGAAGAAAAAAATTTTGCTCGAGTTGTCCGCGCTTTTCTACTAATGTAAGGTGGGAGGGCGGGTGGGTACAAGTTCCTATACACAAGTCGAGACAAGATTTTTTCCAGTTATTTTTCAATATCTCGGGTGTCTTACGCACTACGAGCACGTTGTAGATGTCTTTAGACGTGTCTCATATGTCCCTATACGACGAAAAAAGTTTGAAGACATTTGGAGAATGTTCTTCAAAGAAAGTTTTAAAAAAACCGAAAATTTGGAGAATATTCGCTAATTTTTCCATATCGGTCATTCGGAGGATGACGTGCGAGGGCTCATTCTACGCGTCTTGGCGGCTTTTACACGAAATAGATATTTACGAAAAATATGGGGGAAATATCCCAGAAAAAAGGGGGAAAAACTAGTTTTGAAAACACATTTTCATTCATAACTCGCCAACGGTCAGTCGGATTCTAGAAATTCATAAGGGTATTTTGGTGTACTCCTTGACGGCTATCCGACCACGAAACACTTTTCATCGACTGGTCGGTGTTTTAGTCGAAATTTGCATAAACACCAAATTTTTATCTAAATTGCGGGAATTTTCAGTGATAAAAGTGAGGTTTAGATTGATTAGTTTTCTATTGGTTAGGTTTTTTTTTTTTTTTTTAAAAGTTAGGTTAGGTTAAGGTTAGGTTAGGTTAGGTTAGGTTAGGTTAGGTTAGGTTAGGTTAGGTTAGGTTAGGTTAGGTTAGGTTAGGTTAGGTTAGGTTAGGTTAGGTTAGGTTAGGTTAGGTTGGGTTGGGTTGGGTTGGGTTGGGTTGGGTTGGGTTGGGTTGGGTTGGGTTGGGTTGGGTTGGGTTGGGTTGGGTTGGGTTGGGTTGGGTTGGGTTGGGTTGGGTTGGGTTGGGTTGGGTTGGGTTGGGTTGGGTTGGGTTGGGTTGGGTTGGGTTGGGTTGGGTTGGGTTGGGTTAGGTTAGGTTAGGTTAGGTTAGGTTAGGTTAGGTTAGGTTAGGTTAGGTTAGGTTAGGTTAGGTTAGGTTAGGTTAGGTTAGGTTAGGTTAGGTTAGGTTAGGTTAGGTTAGGTTAGGTTAGGTTAGGTTAGGTTAGGTTAGGTTAGGTTAGGTTAGGTTAGGTTAGGTTAGGTTAGGTTGGGGTGCTGGGCCGGGTAACCTCCTCGTGGTGCACCCTGGGCATCGCCCGATCACTCATTGACCAGTCGATGAGTTATCGAGCGATGGCGAATAACCGGCCGAGGTGGCGTTGCTCCGCGCGTTCCTCTGACGTGCAGAGGACGCAGTGGAGGAGCAGGGACGGGCTCGACGTGCACTCACACTGCCGCGAGCAGGCGATGGTAATCTACCTAGCCACCGTCGACATCGTAATCTCACCCAAATGAGGTGTCGTGGACATGTCTCGCGGCCTCGGGTGGGACCGAGGGTCTTGCCTTAATTGGCCGGACCGCGAGGAAGAAAACCTCTATAAAAAATTACCCCAATCCCAAGCGGCAGCGCACCGTGAGGGGATGCGTGGCTGACGGGGAGGTCAGTCTCTAGTGCGACTCCCGTCACGGCACCGGCCGACCCCGTGACGGGTTACGCGTAGGCTTATCCGGGTACAGGGGGCACTGCCCGGATGGACCCACACTTCCCCCATACTCGTGGGAACAACAATCAGGATGTCTAAAAACCCCCATTTTATTTCTAGTGTAAGTGACGAGACGAGGGAGAAAGAGAGAGAGGAGAACAACGGCACTGTTATCAGTGACGTTCCGGCGGCATCAGTGCCTGTTCCGGAGATGCGCAAAACGCGCAGCACGACACGTGCGGGAGGGAGTAGGACTCCTATGCTGTCGACTGACGGGGAGGAATCAGACACCTCCCTGATGTCGGCGGTTTCAGGGCTGTCCTCTGCCACGGCCACGTCTGTAGCCTCGCGAAAGCGGACACAGACAGCAGCTGGCGGCAACAGCGACGGAGAGCGGCCAAAGCGGAAATCCGCAAGGCCCATAGATGGACGGACGGACGACGACTGTTTTCTGGACCCTATGGTCCCAGTCGCGATGACGAAGGCGAAGACCACACTGCCTACTGCGTCTGAACTTGGGAGGGAAATGGCGAATGCGCCAACCGGTGATCTGGGGGCTCGCATCATGGAGCAACTTGAGGTCATCGAGAAGGTGGCTGATAAGTCAAAGAACCTCAAGGGCAACATGGTGCGGGCCCTGAGACTGGCGGTTCGGCAAGTCCAGGCAGCGGCTACCGAGGTGATTCAGCGGAGTTCTGCTGAGCACCTCGAGCGAGAAAACGCGCTGCTTCGGTCGCAGATCACCGACCTTAAAGGGCAGATGGAGGCGCTCAAGCAGGAGGTCAGCCTGCTGCACCAAAGGGAGGACCGAGGGCAAAGGCCGGGACGAAACGCCTCAGCCGCCACAGAGGTCACGCCACGTAGCTCCGACGAGGTCCTTATGGACAAGCTCGTGGCTATGATCGACCGCAAGGTAGGCGAGAATATAGACCGGAAGCTCGCGGCTTTCAAAGCCGAACTGTTCCCGGACAGGACCATCAGGCCTCCCTTGGGAAAGAGGGCTACCCCTGCCGCTGCACCCACGGTGCCCTCGCAGCCAAAAGGCAGGGAACGACCCAGCCTAACGGCAGTTCCAACCAGGGAGGTACCTGCGCCTGCTCCTGTCAGTGAGAGTTGGAGCTTGGTGGTGAACCGGAAAGCAAGGGCGAAAGCCCGAGCTTTGGCGAGGGCGGACGCGGATCGCAGCCGAACGCATACCCGAGCTCCGGCGGGGCCAGAAGTGGAAGGCACCCGAGCCCAAACTCGAGCACCGGTGAGCGTGAAACAAACCCAGGCTCCTAAAGGGAAGAAAAAGAAAGGCAGGGGAAAAAGGAAGGGGAGGAGAAAGACGCGACTGCCAAAAGTCCCGAAGTCGGCGGCGGTTACCATCGTGGTTCCAGAGGAAGCCACGGTGGACATAGGCCAGGCAATGGCGGCTGCCAAAGCTCAGGTCGACCTGCGTGACCTCGGCATTGACGGGGTCCGGCAGAAGAAGTCCCTGAGCGGCGGCTTGCTGCTGGAGGTCTCCGGTGAGGAATGCGCCAGCAAGGCCGACGCCCTCGCGGCTAAGCTACATGGCGCGTTGGCGGAGATGGGCGTGAGGGTGGCGCGGCCCATGAAGACTGGCGAGATACGGGTTTTCGACCTGGACGACTCCATCTCTCGCCAGGAAGTCGCCAAAGCGATCGCGGAGGCCTGCGGATGTCCGGAGGACACCGTGAAAGTGGGCGAAATTCGCAGGTCCTCTGCGCGGCTGAGTACGGCCTGGGTGCGATGCCCCCTCACAGCCGTCCACAAATTGGCCCAGGAAAAGAAGGTACGGATAGGTTGGTTTTGGGCCAAAGTGGATGTCCTCACTGCCCGCCCACTGCAGTGCTTCCGCTGCCTGGAGACCGGTCACACCAGGTACCAATGCAAGAGCACGAAGGACAGGAGCAATGCCTGCTACAGGTGCGGCGACCCTGGGCACCGAGTCGGTGACTGCCAAGCGCAGGCGCCTAAGTGCGTGCTGTGCGCGGAGTCTGGTCGACGAGCTGACCACCGCCTTGGTAGCAGACATTGCACGCCTCCGAAACAAAGGAGAGGCCGTGACGGAAGCGGGGTGGTACCGGGTACCAGCTCGAAACGGGTGGACGGGCCTGCGACAGCTACTGCTGACGCTTCGTCCTGTCACCCGATCGAGGAAAGTATGGAGCTCGGTAATGCCTAGAGCTCCATTACTTAAAATGTTGCAGGGTAATCTGAACCACTGCCGGGGAGCACAGGACCTGCTCCTGCAAACCCTCGCAGAGCGTTCAGTCTCACTGGCAGTGGTAGCAGAGCCCTATAACGTCCCGGAACACCCTCGTTGGTTCGGCGATGTCACAGGGTCGGTGGCCATATTCTGGGGTGGTGGAAGCGGCGATCCCCCGTGCTCGAGGATCCTTTCCGGGCCGGGGTACGTTGCAGTAGAGTGGGGCCCCTTGGCGGTGATCGGCTGCTACATCTCTCCGAACGTCAGCTTAGCGACATTCGAGAGGGTGTTGGATGGAATAGCTGGCTGCGTTCGGAGCTGCCTCCCTCGCCCAGTGCTGGTGCTGGGCGATTTCAATGCCCATTCCAAAGCATGGGGTGGCGGCCGAGATACTGCCAGGGGTGACACAACACTCGAGTGGGCCGCCGGCCTTGATCTGAGGCTCCTGAACAGGGGCAATGTCAGCACGTGTGTACGCTTGCAGGGGGAGTCGATTATCGATCTTTCGTGGGCGACTCCCTCTGCTGAGCGTCTGGTGACCGGTTGGAGGGTGGCGGAAGACCTGGTCACTCTTTCCGACCACCGCCATATCCTCGTTGACATAGCCCCTACACACCCGAACTTGACACATGAGACCCGCCGTAGAGAAGAGCCACTGCGGCGCTGGGCAACCCGGCGTCTCGACAGGGACCTGCTGGTTGCCGCTGCCCATGTAGTGGACTGGTCAAACTCCGGCGGGGACATGGAAGACCCGGAAGAGGAGGCGATCCGACTCCGTGACGACATGGTGGCGATCTGCGACACAGCAATGCCAAGGGTCAAACCTGGCAGAAAGGGGCCGGCTTACTGGTGGTCGCAGAATATCGCCCAGCTGCGCACGGCATGTCTGATCGCCAGACGGCGCTACACGCGTGCCCGAAGACGACGGTCCTCTACCGAGGAGGAGAAGGCGGAGAGGTACCGGGAGTATCGGGCCGCGACGGTGGCACTACAGACCGCCATCGCCGACAGCAAGGCGGGGAGCTGGAACGAGCTCCTGGAGGGACTGGACAGGGATCCGTGGGGGCGCCCTTATAAAATGGTCCTGGGCAAGCTACGCCCATGGGTTCCTCCCCTCACGGAGACCCTTGATCCTGTGTTCGTGACCACCGTGGTCGATACCCTGTTCCCCAGGAGTATGGAGGATCCTGGCCATCTGTCGGCGATGCCGGTCCACTCGGATTGGACGGACGAATTGGCCGTGACGGAGGCGGAGTTGGAGTGGGCGGTCAGGCGTATGTCGTCGCGCAGCACAGCTCCAGGTCCCGACGGAATCCCGGATCGGGCCTGGACGACAGCGCTGCCCATTTTGGGCGAAAGACTGCGGCGCTTGTTCACACTCTGCCTTCGTCGCGGTCACTACCCAATGGACTGGAGGCGGGCGAAGCTGGTGCTCCTGCGCAAGTGGGGCAGACCAGTCGATTCGCCGTCGGCATACCGCCCAATATGTCTGCTGGACGAGGTAGGCAAGCTCTTCGAGCGTGTTATTGCCACTCGTATCAGCAGACATCTTGGAAGCGAGGGTCCGGATCTGTCGGAGTGCCAATTCGGTTTCCGAAGAGGGCACTCCACGGTGGACGCCATCCTGCGTGTGCGGGCGACTGCGGAGCGGGCCGTTTCCGGGGAGAGAGTTGTCTTGGCGATCAGCCTCGACATTGTGAACGCGTTCAACTCTCTCCCCTGGCGGACGATTGAGGGCGCGCTCGCATACCACGTGGTGCCGCCGTACCTCAGAAACGTGCTGAAGACCTATCTCTCGGATAGGAGGGTCTGTTTTCCCGGGCGCTACGGGAGTGTCCAGGAGAGAGACGTCGTGTGTGGGGTTCCGCAGGGGTCAGTCCTCGGGCCACTTCTGTGGAACCTCGCGTACGACTCGGTCCTGCGGACTGCGCTACCGCTAGGCGTGAGCGTAGTCTGCTACGCCGATGACACTCTCGTGCTGGCCGAGGGGGATTCATTCCCCAGGACGGTGAGACTCGCGGAGGTGGGAGTGGCTCGCGTCATAGCGAGGATCCGAGAGTTAGGTCTGCAGGTAGCGCCGCATAAGACTGAGGCGCTGTGGTTCCACGGCCTTCGGTCAGGGGAGGAACCACCTCGCACAACAGTGCGCATAGGTGACGCGACCGTGGAAGTCGGCCGGTACCTTAAGTACCTGGGGCTGGTGCTGGACGGCCGATGGAGCTTCGTCGAGCATTTCGACCGTCTCGTCCCCCGAATTCAGAAGGTAGCGGGTGCCATGCACAGACTGCTGCCTAATCTCGGGGGACCAAGGGAGGAAGTCCGCCGCCTCTACGCGGGGGTAGTGCGCTCTATCGCTCTCTACGGTGCGCCCGTTTGGTCTGACAGACTATCGGGCAGCCGGCGCCTGGCAGCGAAGCTCAACGCTGCGCAGCGCACGATTGCGATCAGAGTGGCACGGGGATACCGGACTATATCGTATGAGGCGGCTACTGTCCTGGCGCGGTTTCCGCCCCTGGACATTCTGGCGGAGATGGACAGTGAGGTCTTTCGGAATATCAAGATCCTCCGCCAGAGGGCTGACCCCCAGGAGACGGTCGAAGAGCTTCGACGAGAAGCCAAAGGGCGTGCCCTGCAGCGCTGGCGAGAGCGCCTCCATGAGCCTCGAGGCTTACGCCAGCGCGTGGTGGGCGCGATCCTGCCCAGTTTCCGGGCCTGGTTGAGGTGTGACGGTCGCGTCACCTATCGGTTGACCCAGATACTCACCGGACATGGCTGTTTCGGTGAGTATCTCAACAGGATAGGACGGGAGGAATCGGCGCGGTGCCATCACTGCGGGCACGACACGGACTCGGCCCAGCATACGCTGGAGTCCTGCCCTGCGTGGGAAGCGCAGCGCCGGACTCTCGTCCAAACAATCGGATCGGACCTTTCCCCGGCGGCCGTCATATCGGCTATGATCCGGAGCGGGGAAGCGTGGAGGAGTGTCCTCGCCTTCTGCGATGCCGTCATGCACGAGAAGGAGGAGGCAGAACGAGCGAGGGAACGTGCTGACCCCGCTCGGAGAAGACGCCGCCGGGCCGCGCGTGAATAACGCCACCCGGCTTTTACTCCCCCCTGTCAAAGGGGGCTTCTGGGG